>CM052797.1:124697390-124755805 GCA_028533885.1 Nasua narica
CGCCTGGGTGGCTCAGTTGGTTAAGCAGCTGCCTTCGGCTCAGGTCATGATCCCAGGGTCCTGGGATCGAGTCCCACATCGGGCTCCTTGCTCAGCAGGGAGCCTACTTCTCCCTCTGCCTCTGCCTGCCACTCTGCCTGCTTGTGTGCTCACTCTCTCTCTGTCTCTCTCTCTCTCTGACAAATAAATAAAATCTTTATAAAAAAAAAAAAAAAAAAAGTTAAACATCCAAAAAAAAAAAAAGGGCGCCTGGGTGGCTCAGTTGGTTGAGCGACTGCCTTTGGCTCAGGTCATGATCCTTGAGTTCTGGGATCGAGTCCCACATTGGGCTCCCGGCTCCATGGGGAGTCTGCTTCTTCCTCTAACCTTCTCTCCTCTCATGCTCTCTCTCACTTTCTCTGTCTCTCAAATAAATAAATAAAATCTTAAAAAAAAAAAGTTAAACATCCATTAAATTAGATTCTTAATAACCATTATCAATTCTGTTTAGTTCAAATCACTGTTTTTATTTGCTTTAATAATTTAACATTTAAAAAGTGTTTATTCCATCATATAAAAATTCTTTCTTACCAACTTGAATTCATGAAAACTGGGCCATACATTATTCCTGGGAATACAAAATATATACCTTAGCTTCCCTTTATATTAATTTCGTCAGTATTTAAAAGCATGGGGATTTTAGGGAAACCTGTCTAAAACTGTGTAAAAATGCTAAATTCACAAAACTGTCTGTAATGCTTAGATACGTCATTACTATCAGGTATGGAGGTGATGCAGCTGATGAAATTTAATCTGTTCACTAAAACTTAAAAGAATCCTCCACAATAGGAAAAGGACAGTATCAACTCTGAACTCCTGTTGATCAATGTCGGGAATCGTTGCCCAGAATGATGGTTGCTTTACTGACACCGTCCATGTGAACATTAGGGAAGCAGAAAAACACATATCTTCAAACCACAGGCTGTGACCTACTAGTGGGCTGTAAAATCAATTAGCACCTCAAAGGCCAGTTTTGGTTTTTAATGGGATATAACAAAACAATATGAAACAGGGTTAAGAGAACAAAATGACAAACCACATACTGGGAGAAAATATTTACAAAATACATATCTGATAATGGACTTATATCCTACATATACAAAGAACCCTTATGACTTGATAATAAGAAAACAAATCAATCAAAATATGCACAAGAGATCCTAAAAGATATACAGATGGCAAATAAGCAGAAAAGATGCTCAACATCACAGATCACTAGGGAACCGCAAATTAAAGCAATAATGACACCGCGCACCCATTGGAATGGCCAACCCCCAGCACGCTGCCGACACTAAATGCCGTGAGGAGGCAGAACAAGAGCTTGCTGGTGGAAATGCAAAATGATGCAGCTATTCTGGAAGGCAGCCTGGCAGTTTCTTACAAAATTAAACATACTCTTACCATATGATTCAGCAATGGAGCTCCCTGATATTTACCCAACTGAGTTTGAAACTTATATACAAAAACCTACACAGGAATGTGTATAGCAGCTTTATTCATAATAGTCTCAACTCAGAAGCCACCAAACAAATGATGGAATATTATTCAGCAATAAAAATAAACGAGCTAATCAAATCACAAAAGGACACACAGGACTCTTAAATGCATGATTGCTAAGTGAAAAACACCAGTATGAAAGGCTATACATTGTATGGTTCCAACTATATGACAGGTCTGGAAAAGCAGAAACTATGGAAACAGTAAAAAGATCAGTGGTTGCCAGGGGTTTTGGGGACAGGGAGGGATGAAGAAGCAGAGCATAAAGGACTTCTAAGGCAATGAAAATACCCCACATGATACTGTAATTGTGGATAAATATTATACATTTGTCAAAATCCACAGAACTATACAAAGAGTGAACCCCATGTAAACGATGGCTTTTAGTTAATAATATTTCAACATTAATTCATCAATTATAACAAATGTAGCACATTAATGCAAGATATTAATAACAGGGGAAACTTGGGGCACCTGGGGGGCTCAGTCAGTTGAGCCTCTGCCTTCGCCTCATGTCATGATCTCAGGGTCCTGGGATCGAGACCCTGATCAGGCTCCTTGCTCAAAGGGGAGTTGCTTCTCTCTCTCCCTCTGCCCCTCCCCTCTGCTTGCGTGTGTGCATGTGCACTCTCTCTTTCAAATAAATAAGTGCAATCTTTAAAACTGCACTAAAAACCAGGAAACTGTTGGGGCTCACTTTTTCTGTAAACCTAAAACTGATCTAAAAAATAAAGTCTATTAATATAAAATACAAAATGAAACAGTACACTACACAAGGTAAGGGTAAGTGTGGTCCCCTAAAATTCCAACTATATATATTTACACAGAGAGACGCACGTGTGTGTAAGACTGGGTCATCTTGCAACAGGTTCTTCTTAGTGTGGGTCATGGTCGAAGAAGTTTAAACGGTACTGCTCTCAGGGCCTCATAACACCCAACTACACGAAAAACCACTGTATGTACTGCTGTCACCATTTATCGGTGCCTATTATTGGGCACTGATCCGCCCTTCACACATTCTCAATCCTCGCACCAACTCTGCAAGATAGATACCACCCTTCATTTTACAGAATAAGGTAACGAGGTGTGCAGAGGTTAAATAACTTGCCCAAGATCACTGAACTAATTAATACCAGAGTGAGAAATGACCCTGGTCTGCTCTGAACCACTCCTCTAAACTGCTTCCTATAAAATACAGAAGAAAAGAGCAACTGTTTTAATAAATACCTTCCTACTTATACTCCCCATTATTTAATAATTTCTCCATTAACTATGTTTTATCTACTGTTTATATTTGAAACTATCTGAAATGCAAAGTTAATCATTATACAACTGAACCAGAACAAAGAATCATGCTTTTTCCTAATTAACTAACTATATAGAGTATCTGGTTAAAAACATATAAATGTTCTAATTAAATTTTCTTAAGCTTTCAAAAATTTAAATTAGGTATACCCTAAATTTTCAGAATAAGATTTCTTCCATCTTGTAAAACTCAAGAAAATATATTCCTTTCTTTAAAAGATTAATTTATTTATTTGACAGAGAGAGAGAGAGAGATATCACAAGTAGGCAGAGAGAGATCACAAGTAAGCAGAGAGGCTCTATGCTGAGCAGAGAGCCCGATGCGGGGCTCGATCCCAGGACCCTGAGATCATGACCTGAGCCAAAGGCAGAGGCTTTAACCCACTGAGCCACCCAGGTGCCCCAAGAAAATATATTCTTATATGTATTTCTTAAAACATATCTATCTACTCCTAGGTATATATCCAATAGAATTAAAAACCTGTCTTACACAAAAACTTGAACAGGAATGTTTACAGCAGCTTTATTCATAACAGCCACAAAGTGTAAACATCCCAAACTGATGAATGAATAAACCAGTGTGATGTAGTTATAGAATGGAATACTACTCGAGCAGAAAAAGGTGTGAAGTGAGTGCTACAACACAGATAAACTTTAGAAATATAATGCCAAGTGGATGCAGCCAGATATAATAATCACATATATGATTTCACTTACACAAGGCATCCAGACTAGGCAAATCTATAAAGACAGAAAGGGGAACAGTTGCTTGCCCCAGGATTGGGGGGCAGTGAGAAATGGGGAGTAACTGCTAAGGGGTACAGAGTTTCTTTTTTCTGAGGTGATGAAAATGTGCTCAAATTTGACAATGTGATGGCTACCTAATTCTTTAACTGTATTAAAACCACTGAACTGTACACTTTAAAGGGGTGAATTTTATTGTATGTGAATTATATATCAGTCTAGTTGTTATTTAAGGGGGAAAAACATATCTACCTATGCCAAATATCCAACCTATATAAACTATACAATCAGTAAAATGTTTTTACCAATGGAAATAACTTTAAAGAAACACGTTATCTCCTTGTGCAATTTTTCTTTTGAGTAATAAACATTCATATTTGTACAAATTTTTTCTTATCTGTTAATATCAAAAGTACTAATTCTTTTGTTAATACGAAAAAAGCTTAGCAAAATGTTTAGCAAAGTAAGTGTTCTTCAGAGACCTTTTTTTTTTTAAGAGTTCATTTATTTATTTGACAAAGAGAGAAATCACAAGTAGGCAGAGAGGCAGGCGGAGGGTGGGCGGAAGCAGGCTTCCTGCTGAGCAGAGAGCCCAATGCGGGGCTCAATCCCAGGACCCCGAGATCATGACCTGAGCGGAAGGCAGAGGCTTTAACCCACTGAGCTACCCAGGCGCCCCAGAAGAACACTTTAATATAATCATGTGTATAGATATACCATAGTCAATTCTATTCATCTCATGATACAAAATCAGAATAGTTTACAGAGGAAACACAAATCTAATAATACTCCTATCTTTTTACCAATGACTATCCATTTTCTCTTTTCAGGATTGAGCTAGCTCTCGAATACCATGATCCCACTTTGAATTTGCTTATAGTGCTCTGAGTTATCATTCTCAAAATGTTTCTCATCTTTAGAAAGCTAAGCAAAAGTGAAGTGTGGAAAACAAAAGTCCACTGCCTAGAGATTATCTATGCCATTTACAAAGGAAAAATACTTAAATAGCTGTCCCTAGGGCTTTGTGGAATCTAAATCCAGGCACTAATGACATGAGCCATGATAAGACGTCCTAATGAAACAAGACAGACCACGCTGTTACCGCAGTGATGTGGTAGCTAAAGTTTCACCTCATTTGGTGAGTACCAAGGAAGAAAAGTTCAAGTTTTAGCATTGTTCAGTAACAACTTTAACCAGGATCTAGAAATCACTATGAAAAGTAAAACTAAGCTTAATTTACTAATCTCCATATAAAACTTGTCATAAAAAAGACTGCTGAAGCATTGTTAACAACTTTAAAAAGTGAAACCTCAACATTTTAAGTTTTCACAATAAATGCCTTGCTCATATCTTATGCTTGGAAAAACTGCCTGTTTGAGGTAGGGTACCTACAGAGCTACACATTTTTTTCAAATTCTACTAGCATTTTAAAATATTGTTTAAAAGATTTATTTTCACACACACACACACACACACACACACACACACACACACACACACACGGGAGGGAGAGAGAGAGAGTTTCAAGCAGACCTCCTGCTGAGCATGGAGACTGACATGGGGCTCAATCTCATGACCCTGAGACCATGACCTAAGTTGAAATCAAGAGTCGAACACCTGACTGAGCCACCCATGTGCCCCCCAAGTACTGACCTATTTTTGTTTTGTTTTTATTTGTTTATTTGACAGAGAGAGAACAAGCAGGGGGAACGGCAGGCAGAAAGGGAGGGAGGTACAGGATCCCCATGGAGCAGGGAGCCCTATGTGGGGCTTGATCCCAGGAGCTTGGGATCATGACCTGAGCCGAAAGCAGACGCTCAACCAACTGAGCCACCTAGGTGCCTCAGTATTGACCTATTTTAAAGTTTATCTATCTATGTCATCTCTATACCCAATATGGGGCTTGTACTCATGACCTTGAGATCAAGAGTTGCATGCTCTTCTGAGTCAGCTAGGCACCTCTGGTATTGACTATTTATTTATTTAATGTTTATTTAGCCAGCATATGGTACATTCATTTTTTTTATATTGACATATTTTAGATGCTTAAAATGAGAATAAGGTTTATAACAAGATATTTAACATATAAGGACTTAACAATTTACTGATAATAAGAACACCTATTATTTCCATGCTTACTATGTTCATGGACACACCATTTGTTTACCCATATTATATAATTTGATTCTCCCAACAGACCTAGAAAGCAAGGTGCTAAGATGATCCCGCCACTGCAGACAAAACAAAGAATTGCCCAAGGACACATGACTAAGAAGTGCCAGAATGTCCGACCCAGGAATGTCTGGCTCCAAAGCTTAAGTTTCTACACTAATAGTTCAAGAACAAAACACCGTTAAAATTCGTGAACACTTACACACACACACACACACACACACACACATAAACTATTCGAGTTCTTCATTTTGATGGAAGTGTAAGAAACAATCTTTATCCAAAAGCTATCAGATGAGGGCACCTGGGTGGCTCAGTGGGTTAAAGTTTCTGCCTTCAGCTCAGATCATGATCTCAGGGTCCTGGGATCGAGCCCCGCATTGGGCTCTCTGCTCAGCAGGGAGCCTGCTTCCCCCTCTTTCTGCCTGACTCAGCCTACTTGTGCTCTCTGTCAAATAAATAAAATCTTAAAAAAAAAAAAAAGTTATCAGATTAGAACATAAACTCTAACTACTTTTTATAATAGAAGAATTCACTTCATACATACAATTTACTTGTACCTTTGAAAAGCAAAACATTGTAAGTATGAATTTCAGGGAAAATTGTAGAAATTCACTGTAAAACTCAACATGAATGTACTCAACAGCCTAAACTGCCTCCAGGCCAAAAAAAAAAAAATCTTACTGAATAAAGGCTAAAAGAAAAACGTTGATGCCTTCACACTCATATGGATTTAGCCCTTTTATGAACCTGGCATGGGTTCATAAAGATGTGGATCATGAAGATTCATCTGAGGTTTGGGTCTGCTCAGATACTAGAAGAGCATTTACAAAAACATGTGTACAATTTGCAAAATTTCAACACCATTCCTTCTGAAGACAGAATTATGTATTCTACCACTTACTAAAACATCAGGCTGCACAGGAGTTTTCTTATTATAGGACTATAATTTTTACCTTTCCAAACAATATCAATAAATTCTACTATGGAGAATGAATTTCAGAATGCTGGTATTGTCAGGAAGTTATGCATTTTCAAAAAGGGAAAAGAATGAGCAGTCTCTCAGCACCTACTAGACAATCATACACCAGTTTTTTTTCCTAGAGAGGGGAAAAAAAAATTTTAGAAAAAATTTTTAGAAAAAACTATTTTTTCTCTTTCTCACGAGAGCGCGTGGAGGGGGATACGGAGGGGGGTGGAGCAGGAGAGAGAATCTTAAGCAGGTTCCACGCTGGGCATGGATGTGGGACTCAACCTCACAACTGGGATATTTTTCAGATGGCAATTCTCTCCCCTCCTCTCTGGGGCCCACACTTGGGCAAGTTTCCAGGGGTCACAGTTATTTTACATGCCTATCTCTCTTGCCATTACTGGCTCAACGAAGGAAAACACGACAAAATGTTTTTTATTCCACAAGTATTCACTGAGTACCCACTTTGTGCTGGAGATTCAGTACTGACGAAGCAGACAGGGTTCCTGCACTTGTGGGGATCTGATTACGGTCTGGGGAAAGAGACAAAATAAGTAGATAAAAAATATAGTATGGTTGTGATATACCCTAGGAAGAAAAACAAAATAGGCAAAGGAGACTGGGGAAAGGACAATTTTAAATAAGGTGTTAGAGAAGGCCTCCCTGAAGGTGAGGTAGTCCTAAACCTGCAGAAAGGCTGAAGGAAGAACACTCGGGCAGAGGAAACAAGTGCACAAGCCCCGAGGCAGAAGGAATGCTTAAAGATTCAGAATCAAGGAGTCAGCTTGGCTGGAGCAGAGAAATCAAAGGGAGAAGAGTGGGGGACCACAGGTAAACCACTAATTAGGCTTTTGCTCAGAGGAAGATCACAACGACCTCAGAGGGTTGTGAGCTAAGAAGCGGCAGGTTTTACCATAACGATTTGCAGGCTCACTCCGGCTGCTTTGTTGACACACACGAAGGGGAAAGAGCACAGAACTAAGAAGGCCCCTCAGAGGGCAAGTACTAGAATCCAGCAGATGGTGAGAATCCGAGAGGTAGTAGAGAGCAGAAGCCGGGCAGACTGTGAAGGCGCTCCGACAAGATGTGCGGACAGACTGGACGTGGACTGCAGGAGGAGAGGCCGCGGCACGGCGAGCAGGCCCGATACGCCCGTGACGGGTCAGTGCTCAGCAGTCCCATCGGTGTCTGTCCAATAAAGCCTCTCTTTTCTAAGATGTTAAAAGCAAGAGTTGGTTTTTTGCCACTTGCCACCAAAATGACCTTAATTACTAAAATGATTATCATTTTACAAATGAGAAGCCTGAGGTAGAGAAAGGTTCAGTACTCATCAACTAGTCAAAAAAAATTTTTTTTTGAAGTGTTAGTTTGATATTTGGTAAAATGTCATCTGAAAATCTATTCAAAAAGAAAGAAAAGAAAGGAGGAAAAAGAGAAAGGGTTCGGCCCTCCTCCAAGGCGCCCGCTATCAGGTAGCTGAGGCCACCTATCAACACAGGTCTGCCTGGCCTCAAACCCTCGCTCGCTCCACCTCGCTACGCTACTCCCGGGCCTCGACCGGGTCCCTGCGAGCTGCAAGCAGGCACAGAGGGCTGAAAACTAAAACAGGAGAGGTGTGGAGGGAGCAAAGGTCAGCAAGAACACCTACTTCAGGCCCAACACATCACCAGGCAGGAGAAGCAGGGATCGTCCAGTTACGGGGAAATCCTCTCCTCTCCCTCCATCCCATAGGGTCAAGAACCGCAGGCAACTCCGTTTGGCAAACACAGGGAAGTCCCAGCTCTGGATCAAGTTGAAAGCTCTGGCTGTTTCTCTCCAAAGAGGAGGGAAAATGGAGTTCAGGTTGACCGATCATCTTTCCTGCAGCCCTATCATCTGCCCATACCTCCACAGAATAGTTTTCTCTCTCCTCTGAGCTCAGATATAGTTATTATTGTTGGCGGAGCACTCAGGATATTCTCACAAGGATCCACATTTTATTTATTTATTTTAAGGGTCCACATTTTAACACAAAAATAAAATACTGGGGTGCCAGAGTGACTCAGTTGTTAAGCATCTGCCTTCGGCTCAGGTAATGATCCCAGGCTCCCAGGATTGAGCCCCATGTCAGGCCCCCTGCTCAGCGGGAAGCCTGCTTCTCCCTCTCCCACTCCCCCTGCTTGTGTTCCCCCACTCACTGTGTCTTTCTCTGTCAAATAAATAAATAAATAAATAAATAAATAAATAAATAAATAAATAGTGTTTCCCTAAGGTAACATTCATACTAGTTCTATTAAAAGCATACATTTTAAGCTGCAAATCTGAGATGACAGCACATAAGGGCCTCATATTTTTTCTTCAACAGTGACTAAAGTTGTTTGGGGGAAAAAGAAAACTTTTTTGGTTACTTGAGTTATTTTAGATTAAGTAACCATTTGCTTCTTAATCCTTTTGTAAGCATTCAATTAAAAGGGACTTTTTTTTTTTAAAGATTTTATTTATTTATTTGACAGAGAGAGACACAGCAAGAGGGGGAACACAAGCAGGGGGAGTGGGTGAGGGAGAAGCAGGCTTCCTGCCGAGCAGGGAGCCCGATGCAGGGCTCGATCCCACGTCGCTGGGATCATGACCTGAGCCAAAGGCAGACGCCCAATGATTGAGCCACCTAGGCACCCCTAAAAGGGACATGTTGAGAGATTCACATTAAAGCCATCATAACAATCAGTCATCAAATCTTAGAGCCAGAAGGAACATCATCTAACCACCACTCTTTCCCCATTTTACAGATGAGGAAGCAGAAGCCCAGAGGAGGAAATAATTTGTCAAAGTTAATAAATCTTATGAGTAACAAAACCAAGACCGAAATCAGCTCTCTTGATTCTCAGCTCAGCAGGCTGCCTCCCTCTCAGTGGCTGATCTCGTTATACTGTTTACCTATTATTAAATGAGAAGGTCTGAAAAATGTCCAGTAAGAAGTATGACATACAATATTCTCCCAAACCTAATTTCCTCCCTCTCTTATTTAAATGCCTGATACTAATTTTGGGCCCTAAAAAGATTAGGAAAACCCGTAAGACTTTTAAAATTATAGAAATCAACTAAAATTAAGTCTCAAAAGAGCCATGAAACAAAAGTGACACAGGAGCACGTAATCAAATGCAAACTATAAAGGGTAGCTGATCATAAGAGAGACCTATAATACACCTTGAAAATATTACATTGAAAATATTACAAGAGGACTCCCTAAATATCAGTGCGATCCTGGAAAATGTAAGCTAAGTGACATGATTTTGTTAAAAATAAGTCCGTGGCGCCTGGGTAACTCAGTTGTTATGTGACTGCCTTCAGCTCAGGTCATGGGAGCCCCGCATCGGGCTCCCTGCTCCCTCTCCCACTCCCCCTGCTTGTGTTCCCTCTCTTGCTGTGTCTGTCTCTGTCAAATAAATAAATAAAAATCTTTCTAAATAAATAAATAAATAAGTTCAAGGCATTCAATTGGGATGTAACTGAGGTAACCATATAAATAAGAACCAAACGTGGCCACTTTGAGCGAAAAAAGGAGCTAATGAGAAAGACTACCAGAACAATAGACAAAAACTAAGACCTTCCCTTGCATACCGGGATGTATAGGCACCCAACATAAGTCATTACTAAAAAAAAGTACATTGTTTCATACACAACAAACTCCCAAGAGACAAGTACCCCAAAGCAACAAATCTTTTAAAAATCAGGTCTAAAGAGAAAACAAAAACCCACAGAAGAGATTCTTTTTTCCAGTGAGATTCATTCCAACTATCTGTTTTACTGGCAAGATGAAAAGTAAACCTTATAAGATGACCTACCAATCCTACCTCAAAAAAAAAAAAGTACTGTTCTACCCTTCATCCAACAGGAATAAGAAAAAGAACCATTTGTGACATGCAAGTCAAAGAGGTGGGAGTATTAACCCCATTTTACAAATGAAGCAGGGTCCAAGAGAGGCTCAATAGCTTGCTCAAGGTCTGACTCTAAACCCAGGGAAGACTCCAAAAGCCTCCGACACCACACTGCCCATCCATGAAAGTCCCGGGTTTCTTTGGGAACAGGCATCGCAACTTGGCAGGCCACTTCTCTGTGCCTTCGAGACATGGAGGACAATGTTTTTATTCTCAAGGGAGAATGAGGGGAGGGGATGGATGGGGAGGTATTCACATGCACTTGGCACACTCAGTCCAGCTGCAGGTCTTGGCTCTTTCATCCAAGGACTGCAAAAGGTCATGGACCACAAGGACTCTGGTCCTCAGATGTGGGCTCCACAGGATAACCAAGATCCTACCCTGAGGAATCAACTGACCTCTGCAATTCAAACTATAGAACCCAAATTCAACCTTCAAGTGTTCCAAGGTCATCTTCCTCCTTCACTGCCATGTCCAGCAGTAACAGTAACGGCACCCACTCACCGACAGTTGTGTCAGACCGCGTGCGTTCTCCATGCAGATCATTCAAGCCTGCCAGAATCCTGGTGAGAAGGTTTTTGTTCTTTTTTTAACTATTATCTTTATTATTTTGGAGATGGCAAATTAACATACAATTTTTTTGTGAATCGAACAACAGAGGAAATAAAAAAATAGACAGTCCTCCTACTGACCTGCACTTGAAACAACTCGTATACATCCTTTCAGATGTTTTCTACACCATAAACCTCTTTTCTTCTGTTCTTACAGTAAGACCACAGTAAGGAGAATGTCGGTTTTTCAGCCAACATTATATTTTGGGCATTTTTCCATAAGAATACACCCAGTTCCACTTCACTCTTTTTTTAGGCTATATATTATTTTCTCTACATGGCTACAGCATAATTTATTTAGACACAGGCACTATTTCTTTCATTTTACAAATGAGTAGATAAGCTCCCACAGGTTATATAAACTTCCTAAGGTCACACAACCAGTAAGCAGTAGGCTCGGGGTCGAAACCAGGCCTGATGCCACAGTCTGCACACTCAAACAGTCCTGCCCCACGGCGTAACTGTTCTGTGAGTTTCCATCATCTGGACTACAAACCCCTTGGAGAAAGCAAATCAGTTTTCCTAAGTCTGCAGTGCCTAGCACTGTGTCGGCAAAGGTTAATATTTGTTGTATAATTATCTGCTGAGTGTCACTAGTTTTGTACTATGCTTAGCTTCCCCACTCTACCACTCATATACTTCACGGTACCCTGGCATACAATGGGACACAACCATATCTGCTGGAAGTACAGGCCCAACACCCAATACAGAACTTCCCCCCCACTCTTGGCCTGGCCACTCGGCTTCGCTCGATCTCAGAACTCACGTGTACTCAGAATCAGAGCCCACCTGCTTCTCCAGGAGCTTCCCTAACAGAGGCCTTTCATATGGAGAGCCCTCTAACTCAGCTCTAACCTAACATCATGAGAAGTCAGCACTAGGGAAGCTACTTGTCTGACCCCTTACTTTGTAGTAATAAAGAGCATAAACCATGATTTTATAACAAATAAGGCTTCAACCCACAAGAAATTGAAAATTTCAAAAAAGAAGTCTAAGGCACTTAAGTGTAGATTATGCTAAGTATTACTTGGGGAGGGAGAAAAGATATGAAAGCAGTGAAATTTGGCAAAGATCTACATGTCAATTTGAGTCTGAAAGAAACTAAGAATCCCGAGTTTATAGTCTTTTTTTTTTTTTTTCCGAGTTTATAGTCTTGTACTGCCTGACTCCATGGCAGTGCAGAATTTTTTTTTTAAATTTTATTTATTTATTTGAGAGAGAGAGAGTGAGAGAGAGGACGAGAGGGGAGAAGGTCAGAGGGAGAAGCAGACTCCCCGTGGAGCTGGGAGCCTGATGCAGGACTCAATCCCGGGACTCCAGGATCATGACCTGAGCTGAAGGCAGTTGCCTAACCAACTGAACCACCCAGGCGCCCTGGCAGTGCAGAATTTTGACCTTGGTAATCTCTAGCAACCAGATTTCTCCTCTATTAGCGAATACCTCATAAACTGCTAGAAACAGGATCTTCTATGTATCATTAACCATAGAACTTCAGATTAGAAGACTTTAATAACAGTTTTTTTCCATAATAAAAAAGCTGGTAAAGTAAAAACAAAAGTTCATTTTTCCATTAAATTTAGTCATAGAGGGGCGCCTGGGTGGCTCAGTGAGTTAAAGCCTCTGCCTTCAGCTCAGGTGTGATCTCAGGGTCCTGGGATCGAGCCCCGCATCTGGCTCTCTGCTCAGCAGGGAGCCTGCTTCCCCCTCCCTCTCTGCCTACCTCTCTGCCTACTTGTGATCTCTCTCTCTCTGTCAAATAAATAAATAAAGTCTTAAAAAAAATTTAGTCATAGAACTTAGCTACTTTGACTTTACTACCAAAAGCACAAGCACCTACTATTACTACTACTATAAAAATACACCATTTTCTCCTCCCAGTTACCTAATACAAGCTTTAGAATCTAATTACTAGCAACTCCCCAAAAGGAGTATCAGACACCAGTTGGACCAGAAGGTATTTTCTATTAACAATGATATTCAAGGATTTGCTTCATTCGTGAGGCCAACAACCACATAAAGAGATTGTAAGAATCAGGCTCTCAGGTTGGCTTGTTTTACTGTAAGACACTGCAGTAGAAGAGGCAAAGAAGCCAAATCCCATCTTGTGAAGCAAAGTGCTACTTTGTATAGAACACAAATTGGACACATTTATAGAATCACACATTCATTCATTTAGGGCATTTTACAGAGCCCAACCTGGCCCCGGGCCAAGTTCAGGGCACACATAGTCAACATCTCCACTGTCACTGAACTTGGAGCTGAGACAGAAGAGACAGCAGGCAACTATAGCAGGAAACTGCACAGCGCCATGAGATCCCACAGAAGGGCTGCCTGATCCAGATGCCAGTGTCAGGAAATACTTCCCAAAGGAAGTAACATGTAGGCTGAAACAAAGGAGTTCGCCTTGGAGAGGAGTGGCAAATGGGTATGGGAGCCAGGAGATGGATAGACTGTGTTCTAAGTAGAGAGAATCTGGTTTTGTTTTTTTTTTTTAATTAGAGACAGAGACTGAGAATGAGAGGGGAGAAGGTCAGAGGGAGAAGCAGACTTCCCACAGAGCCGGTAGTCCGATATGGGACTCGATCCTGGGAGTCCAGGATCATGACCTGAGCCAAAGGCAGTCGCTTAACCAACTGAGCCACCCAGGCACCCAGAGAGAGAATCTGTTTAACTGTCCCACAGACTGGGCAGGAGGATGGGATGTCAATCAATGACGATGAAAACAGCTGTGATTAAGGAATTTCCATCAGGCACTGTTTTCTTCTATGCCAGGAACTTGACATTTAAATACCCATACCAAATATTGATTATGTTTCCAGTTGTGCTTTACTCTAGAAGGTGATAAAGGACCTCCTCTTAAATGTCTTCTACTTTCTAAATAATGATCTTTTCATATTTTGGTTTTACTTTTGTTACCCTTCCACTGTATTTATGAATAATAGTGATAAGGTAAAACTCTCAAGATAATCCAATGTTACAACAGACCAAGGGGAAAAAAATTAGAACGAGGTAGTCTCCCCAGACATAGTAGGGCTCATGAAGTATTTGAGAGAATTTAATTATAACAGTACTAAAATCATCCCTTCACATTTTCCTAATTTTAATTACAATCCTAAAATTCTTTAATTATTAATTACACCATTTCTGTGGTTGTTAAGCAGCCTCAATGTTGCAGCAAACGGGAAAGTTACTCAAAGACATCAATTAGAAAGTATCCTCACCAAATTGCAATTCACGTTTTTTTTTTCTTTACCATGAAAGCCTGTTAAATGCTCATCTGGAGTTAAGCAGCCTCCTGAATTGAAATCATGTAACATTTTGGAGATAATAAACATTTGGGGGATAACAGCACATGCCTACAGGGCTTCCTATACACCAGGCACTGTCATCGGTTCCTTATACAGAACCATTCGTGAAATGCTCACAAAGCCCAATGAGGTAGGTACTACGATGACCCCAATTTCACAGATGAGGACACTGAGACACAGACACATTAAGGAACTCATCCAAGAGCACACAGGTAGGAAATGAGACAGCTGAGATTCAGAGCCAATCTGCCCTCAAATCCATGTTCTCTAACTACAGCATTATATTGCCTCTCAATAGTTTTTCAAATAAAAAACAAAAACTAGTAAATAAAAATTACAATAAAACACCAACCATCTATAATCCTTGAGGTATGTTTTGAATGATAGCACTCTCTTAGTAGCTGAGGGTTTAATTCCTTTGAGCCAAAATCTGAAACCGTGCCTGTCCATGAAATGGCCACACCAGCCAGCCACACGCAGAGCTCCTGAGAACTTGAAAAGTGACTAGTCAGAAAGGAAATGTGCTGAATGTATAAAATATGTTCTGAATTTGAGAGGCTCTGTATGAAAAAATATAAAGTTTCTCACTAATAAGATTTTAATATTAACTACATGCTTACATAATTTTGGATATAGCGAGTTGTATTTGGGTTTTTTTATACTTTTTTTAACATGGCTACTAGAAATTTAAAAATTGCATTGTGGCTCCCATTATGTCTCTATTGGACAGAGCTCACCTAAAATGTATCCAGCCACTGTCTACATCACTGATATTATTTACTCTTTTCTTGATGACTCAGTCTTCAGGAGGAACTTTAACCACCACCTGTGTGTAATCTGTAATCTGTAACTGTGATTATCTTCAGTGTTGACTGAGGTCAGGCTGCCCACCCTCAGACCACAACCTTAGGTTGTGCTTAAAGTGTGTCTCTCTATGGTTTCCAGCCGACTGCCCACAGCTACACACCGCCCCCCCCCCCCCAGCAACCTCAGATACAGCGTCTGAAGACAGAGAAGCCAGGCAAATCAGGGTTGTGCAACAAGTAAGAGTGAAGGAAGGCCTGAAGGGGGTCTCCCCCACACTGGCTTCAATGCTAGATTCTTCCATGACTATTTGAGCAGAGGCCCTTTTCTACCTTGACTACCTGACTCCTCACATTGACTCTAGACAGTACCAACTTTAACTTAGATTGGAGCACTTTACAACTCAGCTTAAAATCCTGCAACAGTACTTTCAGCTTGAGAAAATGAGCACATTCTGGAGACAGATGGTGGTGGTTCAACACTGTGAATGTACTTAATGCCACAGAACTGTACACTTAAACACAGTGAAAATGGTAAAATTTATGTTTCGTGTATTTTACCACAATTTTAAAAAATCCTCAACAGTTTCACATCTTTCTTAGGATCAAGTTCAAACTCTTACACAGGTCACACATGGCCCTCTGAATCTGACCTGTACCCACCTTTCTAGCCTCCCTCACTTCAACAGGCCTCAGGCTCCAGGCCATCTCCCTCGACACACCACGCAGACTCGGCTCTCAATGCCTTGCACAAGTTCACCTCTCTACCGAAAGCCTTTCCCCATCCTCTCTACCCCTCTCTCTCATCCTTGGAAATTCCACTCAAACATCACACCCTCTCGGAAAATTCCCGACATCCCAAGGTTGAGAGGACTCCTCTTGCCGCTGTGCTCTGTGGTACCTTGTGCTCTGCCACTCTTACAATGTTTACCTTTTTGGAACGCCATTTTTGTTTACTTGACTGTTCCCCACTGTGAGCTCACGGAGGGCAGGCCCGTCCCAGGCCCTGGCCCAGAGCCAGCATATAAGTGCTGTGCCCTAAATGCATGTCGAGGCCATTCAGTAAACAAGTACTTACTGAATGCCTATCAGAGGGAGGCAACGTCCTAAGCACTGGGGAAACTGCAGCAGAAAAAGAAAACAAAACCCTGCTTTTATGAAGACATGCCACAGATGCCACAAATAAATGCCAGGTGGACATAAGTACTCTAAAGAGCAATAAAGCAAAGGAAGGGGAGGGGCGTTTTATACAGGGTGGCCTGGAAGGTGCCCTCTAAGTACAGACCAGAAAGAAGGGGGTAACTTTCAGCTCACTGGTAGAACATGGAGTGAACTGAATCCTATCCCGGTTCTAAACTGTGGTCTAGAAAACAGAAGGTACTGGAAAGAGAAAGTAAACTTTAATTTCCAAGAAAAGCAAACCACTCATTCCCTCTCTGTCCGATAGCAACTTGATAGATTTTGCCATTACTACCTTGTTCTCTCAGCATGAAGAATATAAGTATTCTACCTCAGTGGGATAAAGTGCACTTAGGGTCCTTTTCTGACTGAATCCTGCCCACCATGAAGCCTTCTGGTTGCTAGAGAAAACTTAAGAGAACATTTACTGAGTACTTATTCTGTATGTTAACAGAATGCTCTAAACATCTGACAATCCTCACAATGGCTTTTTGAAATATCCTGTTATTTTACTCATTATAAAGAGGAAGATAGGGGCGCCTGGATGGCTCAGTGGGTGAAAGCCTCTGCCTTCAACTCAGGTCATGACCTCAGGGTCCTGGGATCAAGCCCCACATGGAGCTCTCTGCTCAGCAGGGAGCCTGCTTCCCCCTCTCTCTCTGCCTGCTTCTCTGCCTACTTGTGATCTCTCTCTCTCTGTCAAATAAATACATAAAATCTTTATAAATAAATAAATAAAAATAAAGAGGAAACTAAGGCATGAAGAGGTTAAATAATCTGCCCAAAGTCATGGACTAGCAAGTGGCAAAGCTAGAATGTGAAACCTTGGCTCTAGAGTCTGAGATGATAACCACTATGCTATCTATTTAACATGTATTTCCTATCACAAAATACTCTTTGTTCCTACCATTGGGTTTGTTTTCTTGTTAATCCTAAAATTGTCAAATTTTACTTCATCTTTCTTCACATTTTGACCAAACCTCACTTCTCATTTCCAGTTCTACCACAAAAATCTGTCTATATGTTGATTATTTGTGAGGTTATTACTAATTTTATTTTCAAGACTGCCATTAGAAATGTAAACATACACTAGAGTAAAAAGCAGAATACATACTATCCATGCGACGACACAGATCATACTGCTATACAATGTGTACACGTAGTCTCCCGGGTGCCGAGAGCACAAAGATGGAGGAGGTCAGGGCAGCCCCCGCCCCGGGAAGCTCTGTCCGGTCTAGTGGGGGCTTAGGGTGGGGCTGACTGGCACGATGTGTGTGGTATGCCACAGATGCCCAGGCAGCAGTCTAGAATGCCTAAACCACAACATTAAAAACCACTTAATATTGGGCAAGTGATTTTTTTTTTACTTGATATGTTTGTTTTACCCTAAGATCTAAAAGCAAACTCTTTCTCAATACACCAGGCATCTCAAGCTCTGTAAAACCAAACTAAAACTCAATGGTCCCCTTAAGCCCTGAAAACCTATTCCTTCTCAAGTGGCCTTTATCTTAAAGGAAAGACAAGCCTGCCTGCTGAAGCAATAAATGTGTTATCCTCAACTCCAGCCACTGGACTTCCTTCCTGTCTCTCAACCACACACACACTCCCACGTATGCACACAAGCAATCACACACTCCATTGGATCTATTTTACCTACTGACTGGATCACTCTCTTCTGCAGGTCAAGGCTCGCTTGCACCACTGGTCTCCTAACTGCTCTTCCTGCTTCTTTTGAATGTCCCTTATTCCACAGTCCATTCTCTCTGGCTTCAGAATTATCCCTCTTTCAAACATAATTCCACTATCTATGAATGTCTAGTGGTTTTTGATGCCCACAGGATCAAGTGTGAACCCCACTACATCATACACACACCTCTGCACAATGGGGTCCAACGCTACTTTCCACATTATATCTTCTCTCATTCAACCAATTGTCACTAGACACCAACTGTGTGATCAGTCACTGGGATAGGCACTGGGGTAAATGGCAAATAAAGAGCCAGCTTCTGCCCTCATGAAACTTACGTCTAAAAACAGACATTAAGCAGTCACACAAATGAGTGTTTAAGACTAGAACTACGGGCAAAATGTTCTGAATGAGACAGTGATGACGGCTGGACAAACTTATGATGATGCTAAAAACCACTGAATTGTATAGATTAAGAAGTAAACTTCTTAGCATCCACTTTGAACAGTTTGTGCCAATATATATGCTTAACAGTTCCTTAGGATTTTTAGCATAAGAACTTAAATTGTCATGTTATTGTATTGAAGTCATATAACTGGTTGTGAACATGTATTTTTGTGTCTGTTTGCACAGAGTAAACTTTACAATATAAATTGTAGCTTAAAAGAAAAAGATGCACCGGTTGCATACCTTTACTGGTAGATTTGGCCAATGCAAAGATGGTGAAAGCTTCCCAGAAAAAATGAAACTTACGGGACGCCTGGGTGGCGCAGTTGGTTAAGCGACTGCCTTCGGCTCAGGTCATGATCCCGGAGTCCCGGGATCGAGTCCCACATCGGGCTCCCAGCTCCATGGGGAGTCCGCTTCTCACTCTGACCTTCTCACCTCTCATGCTCTCTCTCACTCTCTCTTTCCTAATAAATAAATAAATAAAATCTTTAAAAAAAAAAAAAAGAAACTTACCACAAATAACTAAGATTTACTGAGCATTTACTACACAACAGGGACCTTTCACTGTAATAATCAACCTGATCCTCCTGACTACCCTATAAAGTTGCTATTGTCCTCAGTTTAAGAACTGAAAGTCCAAGTAACTTTACCCAAGTTAGAGAACCAAATGGTGATGACAGAATTCACACTTAGGCCCACTGACACCAAGACCCACACTCTTACCTGCTACACCTAGGCGATGCCTACTATTCAGAACTACTTACAGTATAAAAAATAAATCACTGTTTCATTTCTTTCAGTAGAAATTTCTCATATATTTTGTATTTAAAATAGCCTATATGAGGGCTGCCTGGGTGGCTCAGTTGGTTAAGCGTCTGACTCTTGATTTCAGCCCAGGTCAAAATCTCAGGGTCTTGAGATCACGCCTGGTATCGGGCTCCTAGCTCAGCAGGGAGCCTGCTTGGGATTCTCTTCCCCTCCCCCTGCTCACACGCACTCTCTCTCAAATAAATTTTAAGAATCTTTAAGAAAAAAAAGAAGCCTAAATGAATAAACTGTAAAGTCCTACAAGATCCTAAACTCCCCCACCACCATCACCTTTCTGATTTCATCTACCTCTCTCTCTCCCTCACTCACTCTGCTCCAGTCACACACGCTTCCTTTCATTTCTCCAGTATGCTGGGCATGGTCCTACCACAGGGCCTTTACATCCGCTTGAGCTATGATGATTACAATCACGACATATACTTTATTTTTTTTAAGATTTTATTTATTTAACAGAGGGAGAGAGAGATCACAAGTAGGCAGAGAGGCAGGCAGAGAGAGAGGGGGAAGCAGGCTCCCTGCTGAGCAGAGAGCCCGATGAGATCATGACCTGAGCCAAAGGCAGAGGCTTAACACACTGAACTACCCAGGTGCCTCTATGACATATACTTTAAATCATGATTCTGCCAAAACTTCAGTTAACATTTTCTGTAGCTATACTAACAACAGTATTCCTGTACTGAACTATATACTAATATTTTGAATGTCATTAATTTTAAAACAACCTCATTTTCCCAGTCTTTCATTGTTCTACATGTCACCATGCAAAGATTCTTTTTTTTTTTTTAAGATTTTATTTATTTATTTGACAGAGAGAGCTCTACTTGAGCTGAGCAGGTGGAGCAGCAGGCAGAGGGAGAGGGAGAAGCAGGCTCCCCCCCTGAGCAAGGAGCCCGATGTGGGACTCAATCCCAGGACCCTGGGACCATGACCTGAGCGGAAGGCAGTCGCTTAACCAACTGAGCCACCCAGGCGCCCCATGCAAAGATTCTTATTTTACAAAATCCAGTAACAGTAGATTTTGCTTATCAATTAGTATGACCAACAATCATACAGCTACATTTGCAGTGAAATAAAACAATTAAGCCAAGAAAGTGTCACAATAGAACTTGATTACCACCATTCCTAAGTTCATGCCTAGAACCACAATTTGTGAGGTAACTACGGCAACAACACTTCAAGGCACCAAAATACCACCAAATTTTGCTGAAAACTATTGCCCATCTGTGCAAACACACACAAAAATACATGTTCATGTATTTTTACTTCAATACAATAACATGACAATTTAAGTTATATGACTTCAATACAATAACATGACAATTTAAGTTCTTATGCTAAAAATCCTAAGGAACTGTTAAGCATATATATTGGCACAAACTGTTCAAAGTGGATGCTAAGAAAATTACATTTACCTTCAAATCAGAATTGTCCCCAAACTCCTCAAGATGATGGCAACTAGGGGCGCCTGGGTGGCTCAGTGGGTTGAAACCTCTGCCTTCAGCTCAGGTCATGATCTCAGGGTCCTGGGATCCAGCCCCACATCGGGCTCTCTGCTCAGCGGGGAGCCTGCTTCCCCCTCTCTCTCTGCCTGCCTCTCTGCCTACTTGTGATCTCTCTCTCTCTCTCTCTGCGTCAAATAAATAAACTCTTAAAAAAAAAAGATGATGGCAACTATCACTTTTTATCAATAATATTTACCTTGGTAACACCAAAAAAAAAAAAATCCCAAATAATCTAATTAAAAATGGGCAGAGGACATGAACAGACATTTCTCCAAAGAAGACATATAGACAACCAACAGACACATGGAAAGATGCTCAGCATCACTTGACATGAGGAAAATGCCAATCCAAACTACAATGAGATACCACCTCACACTGCTGAGAATGGCTAAAATAAAAAACACGAGAAAACAACAAGTGTTGGTGAGGATATTAAGAAAAGAAGAAAGAAAATAAAGAAAAGAAAAACCTTAAACACTGTTGGTGAAAATGTAAACCGGGCAGCCACTCTGGAAAACACTATAGAGTTTCCTCAAAAAATTAAAAATAGAATTACCATATAATCTAAAAATTATACTACTGGGTATTTACCCAAAGAATACGAAAACACTAATTTGAAAACATGTATGCACTCTTATGTTTACTGCAGCATTATCTACCCATAGTCAAATTACGGAAGCAGCCCACCTCATTCATCAACAGATGAATGAATAAAGAAGATGCTGTGTATATATACAATGGAATATTACTCAGAAAAAAATGAAATCTTGCCCTTTGCAACAAAATGGATGGAATTAGAGGGTATAATGCTAAATGAAATAACTCAAAGAAAGACAAATACTCTATGATTTTACTCATATGTGGAATTGAAAAAACAAAACAAAGGAACAAAGAAAATAAGAGACAAACCAAGAAACAGACTCTTAACTTTAGAGAGAACCTACTGATGGTTACCAGAGGCAGGGGGGTGAATAAAATGGCTGAAGAAGAGTATACTTATTAGGAACACTGAGTAATGTTACAATTGTTGACGCACTTATTGTACACCTGAAACTAATATAACACCGTATGTTAACTATACTAGAATTAAAAAAAAAAATTCACCTCAGGATTCTTTTAAATAGTAAGCTCTACTTGAGCTGAGCATAATAGGAAAAATTTTGCCAAACTCAATTCACTAGCACCCCCGCACCCCCACCAGCAAAATGCTTTGACTACAACAAACTCCCCTAAGTGACTGACACAAAGGATAGCAGCAAAGGCTCCGAGTCAGCTTGTTTGTTTTCAAAGCTTGTTTTACTACTCACTAGCTGGAGGACCTTAGCCAAGTTTCTTTACCTCTTGAGCCTCAGTTCTCCATAAAAACAAAGGTCCCGCCACAAAACCTGTGACGCAGTGCCTCAGTACATAATGACAAATATCACAATGACCAAACGGAGCTTCAGGACAAAGTTACAGCTGCCACTTTACGGCTGCACTTCATACTGCAGCCTTAAGAAGAGTTGTCCACAAGGACGATTTTTAAGTTCAATAAAGCCGTAATAATACAAGCTTTTAAATACACATCTTTGTATGACCAAGGCTTTGCTTTTCCTTTTATGAATTTCTGGGCAATCTAAAGGCTAGAATTATTTTAAATGACAATATTATGCCTGTAATTTTTGTTTTGAAGAAACTAGTTTGTTCTCTCTCTCTTGCAAAAATAAATAAAATCTTTAAAAAAAAAAAAAGGCACCTGGGTGGCTCAGTCAGTTGAGAGTTGCCTTCAGCTCCAGTCATGATCCCAGGGTGCTGGGATCGAGTCCTGCATCACGCTCCCCGCTCAGTGAGGGGTCTGCTTCTCCCTCTGCCCCTCCCCCCAGCTGGTTTTCTCTCCCTCTTGCAAAAATAAAATCTTAAAAAAAAAAAAAAGAAAGAAATTAAAGTTAAAAAGAAAATCTTCTTCAGGGTTTTGTTTACTGAATTAGGCTACACATTCAAGCCTACCAAGTAACTAAATTATTAATTTACAATAATACTGAACACCTACTGAGCTCTTATCTGCTCTATGATACAAAGACACTTGGGCAGTGAACAAGTTTACTACTAGGGCTGTCAAAACAAGTGTCAGGTTTCCTCAACCTCTGAGATAGCCTGATTATTGCCCTTCCTGAAAGTATCTGCTATGTATCAACTGCCGGACCAACCATAAGCAGCTGGAAATCACCCAGACCAACTCATTTCACAGGTGAGAAACTGAAGTCCAAACAAATTAAGTCCAAAGGTCACAAGGTTACTAACAAATGGGGACTAGAACCTAAATCTCCCTACTTCTAATTTGTTGTATCAATTAAAAGACAGCTAGTGGTTTAAAAAAAGAAAGACCTATTCTAGTACCTCAAATATTTTTGTTCATAGTTGGGAAGAAAGTGAATACCCAAAATAAGTGAATGTTTGTTTAATGAGAACTAAATATTAAGCACAAATTTATTTAACCCCTAGCCTATCATGAGTATGTTGAAATGGCTCCCAGGATAGAAGGAGTGAAATCACCTGGTCATACTGCGTGGTATCCACTGTAGGTAAGAAGTCACTACTAACATGACAAAAACACTATCACCAGAGAGTCTTTCGTATGAATAAAACACACTTTAAAGATTTTATTCATTTATTTGACAGAGGGAGAAAGATCACAAGTAGGCAGAGAGGCAGGCAGAGAGAGAGGGGGAAGCGGGCACCCCGCTGAGCAGAGACCCTGATGCGGGGCTCGATCCCAGGACCCTGAGATCATGACCTGAGCAGAAGGCAGAGGCTTTAACCCACTGAGCCACCCCGGCGCCCCTAAACACACTTTAGAACCACTGAATTTCCTTTACTCACATTAACATTTCTTTGGAAGAGAAAACAGCGTCCTTAGCACCATTCCCCAGATATAAATTTCACTTTTGCAGAAGTTTTACCAGCTGCAAAGTGCTCACTCTCTTTTGAAAAGTGCTGACCAATAAGCAAGGCAGTTTTCCTACTTTCATGGTCTGAATCAGGCTATTTTTATTAATATTCTTACTTCTATCAAAGTTACTTAGGCATGGCCTAAATGTCTTCGGGTCCAGATCTTACAGAAGAGCCAACGAGTAATCTTTTAAAGTACAGCCCACTTTCTTCTTGGGAAAATGTTGTTAAAATGTCACCCACCGACAAAAAGGTGAATGACTATATATAGACACCAGAACGCAATACTATTTTAATAAGGGAAAATTCCAAAATATAACTTAGCTTAAAGTAGATAGTCCCAGGGGCACCTGGTGGCTCAGTCAGTTAAGTGACTGACTCTTGATCTCAGGGTCATGAGTTCAAGCCCTGCACTGGGCTCCATGATAGGCACTGGAGCCCACTTAAAAGAAAGAAAGAAGTAAATAGTCAGGGAACTTCCAATAACAGGCAAATTGAAGTCTTCTACAAAGACTTTATTGTGTCAGATGAAAACATGGCAGGATACTCCCATTTATTCCCAACAGTTGAGAGACTGGGTGCTACAGAAAACCATCTGATCAATTAAAAGTTACCACAGACAATACACGCTAACTGCCAATTTGCAAATAACTAAAATAAATATATTCTAAACCTGTGTTGCCCGAGATGGTAGCCACTAACCACGTGTGGCTATTGAGCACTTGAAATGCTCTACTCTAAACTGTGGTGTACTATAAATGTAAAACTTCACCAGATTCACACTGGATTTCAATGATTTAGTGTAAAAAAAAAAATAAAGTAAAATATCACATTAGTAAACTTTTCCTGTTGATTACTTGTTAAAATACTTCTGATATACTGAGTTAATAAAAGACATTACTAAAATATCACCTTTTTATGTAGTTCCTAGAAAATTTAAAATTACATTTGTGTGGCTCACATTACATTCCTGTCAGAAAGTACTGTCACAAAGTATGCAAAATATGATCTAACCTTCCTTTGATGATTCATCATGATGATGAACACCAACTATACAATAAAGAAAAATCTCGAGTTTAAGACAGGACAAAGAAAGAATGGCAGGTCCTTAGAACTGTATTAAATCTACAACCAGCCTCAACTGTGTTAATAGAGGAAGGACTCAATCCGACAGGTAGTATTTTTTAGAGATCAAGAAGGAAATACAGACCTAAAGGCCACAAAAGAGAGACTAAGAGAAACACCATCTGTTTCTAGAAGGCATTTTAAAACAAAACCAGTGTGTTTTAAATAGTTAAGAGATTTATCTGTTTTTTAAGTAGTATTTGATTACTTTGAGTATCATGAAGAAATTTCCCAACTGTAAGCAAACTTCTTAAAAAAGAAACCTGATAAAGAAACTAGAAACTCTAACATGTGCAGCAGAGGTAAAACGTCTGAGTGTACCATATGGAAAATGTAAGCCAGGTTCCTTAACAGGGTATTTATAATTAAGCATTACACAATGATGAAACCAATCAAAAATTTATAAATATCCTTCAGTATCACTGTAGTAGACAGTGAAATCAACTATTACGTGATTTAACTAACACTGCTTTCAAAATTCCAAGTCTAGATTTTCCAAATCTAGTCACTGAGAATTAGGGAGGGAACAGCTTTCAAATGACTTATCTTGCAGAGGTTAAAATTAGAAATTGACAATTCACAGCCATATTATCAATAATAAGTATTGGCATGGCATTCTGTTTGACCAGCACTGTTGGACACATCATCCTTTTTGATCCTCAGGACAGCCCTCAGACATCGGTCGATTTTTATTCCTACTTCAGAGGTAATTCCAGGCTGAGACCTTGACTTGTTCAAGGTCACATAGCTAAAAAGTAGCAGAACCAGTACTCTGGATCTTCTGATGCTCATCCAATTCTCCTTCCATTACAAGACAATCATGCATTTAAAACCAAATATCTAGAAACCCAACAAGCCCTGATGCCAAAGAAGGATCTAAGGATCAGTGAGGTCAAAGCTTAAGACTCTGTAAACATGATGTGCTGGAATCAGTTCAAAGAGGGGAGAAGAGATTATCAAGAGACAGGAAATGACTTGAAAGATCAGGGGAGGGAGAAAATTCTAATCTAAATGTCCTTGAGTGCAGCACCGCACAAGAGCAGTATTCAAGCAGAAAATGCAGAGAAACGGCGCTTTCCTTCAGAAACACGATTTCCAGTGTAGAAATTGTAGGTTAAAGCAACGGTTTGGTTGTCACTTTACTATAAACGTGTTCGAGGATCCTACTTAAAATAAAGGCTCTTGGAAACCAGGACATCCCACTGGATACCACCGGCCCCACATTTCCCATCAGTCATGACACCCGCCTCACGAAACCCAGATTAGAAAGCCTGGAATTCAGCAGCACGCACTGCGATTCAGACCGCAGGTAAAGCAAACGGCAGATCTTTCCACCAGAACGCATCCTTGAGGACAGGACAAAGGCGGCACCGCCACAAATGAGCCTCGTTCCACCTCCAGATCCCGGTGACAACAGGCCGGTTAACGCGAAACGTACACATCTGCCCGACGCGGTAGAAGGGAATTCCTAAGATGGCTCTCTCCATCCACTCCCCGTGTCAGGTCCTAAACCCAACCGAACGTCCGAATCAGGGGAGGGCCAGGAAATCCGCGGGGCTCGCGGCGTGGGAACACCACACGGGGGTGTACACACCGCCGGCCCGGAACGCAAGCCCAGCAAATTGCAGGCGGGGGGTCCCGGGGGCGCCGCGAGACCCCGAAACCGAGCGGGCGCCGAACGACCCCCCCGCCCCGTCTAACCACCCGCCAGGGCAGATGGAAAAATGACGGGCTCCGATTTCATCGCCGGCTTCCCCTGCGGGCCGCCCCCCGCCGGGGAGGGTCGGCAGGAAGGGCCGAGCCGCGGCCGAGGGGGCGCCGGCCCGGGGGGGCGGCGGTGAGGGGCCCGCCGCGATCCTCGCCCCGGCCCCCGCCGCCGAACCCCTGGCCCGGGCCCCGGTTCCCGGCCCGGCCCGCGCTGACAGCCCCGGAGCCGCCCCCACCTGCCCGCCCGGGGGGCGCCGGGCCGGGCGCGCCCGCCAGGCCACTTCCTTCCCCGCCTGCCCGGCCGGCCGGCCTCGCGCGGGCCCCGGGGGCGGGGAGCCGCGGGAGGAAGGAGGCTTGGCCGGCCGCCCGCGGAGGAAGCCGCCGCCGCCCGCACCCACCGGCATCATCTCGGCGCGGGTCCGCGGCGCCCTCCGCCGCCTGACAGGACGCTCGGCGCCGCGCCGCGCCCGCCGCTCCGGCCGTCCTCGCAGGCCGCGCACCCGCCGCCGCGCTCTCGGGCCCTCAGCGGCGAGGCGGCGGCTGCGGCTGCGGCGGGCTGCGGAGCCTGACCGGCCCTGCCGCGGCCGCGGGCGCGCTGCGTCGCTGTCCCGGGACCGGCCGCCGCCGCCGCCTCCGCCCGACCGCCTCGCGCCGCCGGCCCTCGGGCTCTCTCCTCAGCCCCCGCAGGCCCCGCCCCCAGCGCGTCGCCCCACACGGGGCCAGCCACCGCCTCCGATTGGCTCGGCGGGGCCGGGGCGGGGCAGGGGGCGGAGCTTTCCTGCCCCGCCCGCCCAAAGCCGCTCTCGCGGCGGCCAGGTGAGAGCGCGCCCGTGCGCGTCCGCGCTCCCGCGGGCGGGCGCGCTGCGGACGCCTCTCCGCTGCCCCGCCCCGCGTGGCGGCCTGCGAGCTCGGGGCCGCGCGCGACCGAGAGCACGGGTTCTCGGAGACCTCGGCAATGGGAAAACTGAGGCCGGAAGAGGGCAGGGCCCGGGCGCGGCTCCTCAGGGAGCCACTCCTGGGCTGGACTCGAACCTTGGGTCCGGGCGGCCGCCGGGGGCCGGGGCGTATCCCGCGGCGACGGCGCTCGCCGGCGTCTGACCGCGGCCTGACCCCGCGCTCCCCGCGCGGGGTGCGGCTGTGGCCGGGGGCCTGGCGGGAGGGGCGTGGTGCGCCCCCAAACATCCTCTTGACCCGGCTCTGCGGCCCTCGGGACGGACCCCGGACCCGGGCCTGCGCTCCGGTCCCCAGGCACCTGATCCTCCGTCGGCCACCGCGGCTTCTGCGGCCCGCGGCGCCCCGCTCCAGCCGGCCTTCCTGGGCTCGTGTTCGCCCTGCGGCCGCGGCCTTCACCCCCGCGATACCCTCGGCCTGGAATGCCTGTGGCCACCTGTGCCAGCGTGCGTGGTGCTCCAACGACCCAGGTTCGAGCCCAGGCCCCATCTGTAGGGACCGGGTCTCTTCCTACAGCTTCGTCTCCCGTGACACCTCCCACCCTGGCCTGAGCGCCTGAGGGACGGAGACCAGGGCCACGTGTCCAGAACCCATCTCAGGGCATGGGCACGGTGCAGTAAAGGCCGCAGAAAGGGCAGGCACCCTTTCGGCGCTCTCCACGCTGTACCACTCGTATGAACGCTGCCTGAGACAAGATCGTGTCTGATGCATTCCGCGGCCAGCGCTGAAACTTCACGAGCACCCTGAACACAGAGGTCTGTTTACGGCCCCAAACAGCAAAGGCCATCAACCACCCTGGGCAGGGCCCAGCTGCTTGGAGATGGCAGCAGGTGGTCAGCATCCATCTGTAGCCTGTTCTGGGCTCTGACAGGCTCAAGGCCGGTGGGTGGGGCTGGGGAGCACAGAGGGAGGAGGCCCAGGAGTAAGTCCTGTCCTCTTCATGGGAAGCCACCCCTGGTCTTCAGGGGCCACAGGAGGTGGTGTTTAAGAGTGTAGACTTTCCAGTTAGACAAAGAGCCTCTGCCACTCCCTCACTGCAGGATCCTAGACAAGCTCCATCTTCTCTCTGTATCTCAATTTACCCATCTCTATAATGGGTGATTACAGAAATAATAGTGGCTGCCTCATGGGATTCGCGGAGGTTCAGACATGAGCTGTGGAAAGCTCCTAGCACAGTTTGTGGTATATGGTAAGTGCTCCATAAATAGTTTCCTGTAGTTACGCTGTCATTAGCAAGCCGGCTTGACGCACCTATGTCCCTGGGTCGCTCAGGAAGTTTTAAACTTATGCACGTGGGCAGTAATGGCTAGTGACACATCTCTTCTGAGAGCAGGGTTTGGAGAGAGAAGAGAAAGCTCTGGGGAATGGGAGGAAGTCAGGGACGCGGGCTCTGATTCCAGCTCTGCTTCTCACTCCGTGTGTAGTCCTAGGCAATGGCACCCCATTCCCTGGGGCTCCATTTGTCTCCGTGTGGCCAGAGAGGGGTGAGCTTGTGTGATATCCGATGGCCTTCCAGCTCTGCCATGCTGATGTTCGTGAATGGGGGGGCGAGTCCCCCCCCCCCGCTAAGCCAGGTAAGGGGACACGCTTTGCCAGGGCACTACGGAGATGTGCACCCTGCCTTGAGGTAGTCAGAATGAGTCCACTCTTCTGAGAAGGAAAGCCTAGCCAGTGGGGTCCCACTCTTGCCTGTAGGCCCCTTAGGTACAGAGACTGGCAGCTGCCCTGCCCCCACACCAAGGCCCCATCTGTCCTCTAGGCAGGCATGCCTCCCAGACCAGGCTGGTTAGTGCCCCCGTCCCCCAGAGGCTCCCCAGCTGGTCCTCCTTCTCTCCACCCTGCTGCACCCTCCATGCATCCAGACCAGGGGTGTTGATAATTGGCCTCCCTGCTCTGACCTCCTCCACACCCAGATCATCCCCCACACAGACATAATTAGGTCATGTGTACACACGCCTGCCCTGTAAAGCTCTTCTGTCACCCAGGGTGAAGTTCACAAGAGGCCCTTCAGGAACCATTCTGGATGGGGGAGTTATAGGCTTCAGTGTAATGTAAGAAGATGGGCAGGCTATTCAGAGATACCCACTGGCATATGTATGAGGACTGGAATTTGCTTGAAAACAATTGAGCAAAAGGGGAGAGGGAGGCAGGGAGGGATGGCCAAAGCACACAGGCAGATTCCTGATTAAGTGCTGAATATGGGCGGTGGGTATATGGGGGGGGGGGGGATTGTGTTCATCTCTCTACCCGGTATGTTTGAAATACTCTATAGTGAAAATGATTCAGTGCTCTTTAAAGCAAACACAAAGGCCGTTCTGGGAGAAAAGCAGTATAGATTCGTATCTGCATGGAGGATTCTTGAAGTAGCGGCTGTGGGTGGGAACCGGCACTGCACAGACAAGGGACAGAAATCTGAGCGAAGCTGCTCACTGTTTTTAAAAAATAAACTTTATTTTTAGAACCACTTTAGATTTACAGAAAAATTTCAAAGCCAATATAAACAGTTTTCATAGCCTCCCTCGCCTCCCTGTTTTCTGTCTCTCAGCATGTTGCATGAGGATGGTACATTGGTTAAAACCAGCGGACCTAGGTCGATACACTGGGATAGCTGAAGTCCATACCTCATTCAGATTTCCTTCGTCTTACCCAATGTCCTCTGTCCCACGACCCCATCCAAGACACCAATTACCCTTAGTCATAGTGTCTCCCGAGGCTCCTCTGGGCTATGACGGTTTCCCAGAGTTTCCTTATTGTTGTTTTCTTTAATGACCTTGACAGTTTTGAGGAGTATAAGTTGGGGGTTTTGTAGCATGTTCCTCATTTGAGATTTACCTAATGTTTTTCTTATCATTAGACTGAGCTGAGGGGATACTTGGGGGAAGGCCACACGGGTAAAGTTCCCTTTTCACCACATCCTACCAAGGACACATGCTATCAACATCACCATTCATGACCTTGATCATCTGGTCATTATTACTTTTTATGTTGGATTCTTGAACCAGATGAATATATCACGATTTAAAATTAAAATATAAAGATCTTAAGACCTATATGAGTTTGCTGGGGCGGCAAGACTGGAGGAAGGAGGCCCCTTAGGAAGACTTGGTGGAGATGCAGATTGGGGAAGCATCCTCCTTTTAGATGCGCTTTGAAGGGGGGTTCTTAGAGGGAAAAGAAAGGACAGACCTGGGATGGCCCCCGAAGCTTCAGCCCAGTGCAGGATGTGTGTGTGTGTGTGGACCAGCCTGCCCCATGCCCACAGAGCTCCCTGCAGGCCTAGGGAACTGACACTGGTAAGTCGAGAGTTGGGGTCCTGCTTTGCCATGCTATCCCCGGAGAGGGCCACATTCTGGGACCCCCATCTACCGTCCAGCCTGGGCCACCCCATCTGGCCATTTACTCAGCACTCCTGCAACCAGACGTGGGGCATGGCCTAGGCCTCTTTCCCTCTGGGCCAGCCAACCCCGTTTTCCACTGCACCCCAATCCGAGCCGCCCTCACTAACTTAGCGGCCCTATGGGCAGAAGGGGGTTTGCAAAGTGGAAATCACAGCGGCTGCCTCCCCACTGGTTCCCCGCAGCTCTCAGGGCTCCCCACACCCCGCTAGGGTAGTTAAACCACCGCGGGCTCAGGCGCCCCTGCTCCCCAGCCTGTCTGGCTTCCCTGCCAGACGCTCGCCCACCTTCACCCACCCGGGGCCACCTCCTACCGCTCCCGCTCCGCCCGCAGGCGCACGAGTGGCCCCGTCCCCCTCGCGCCCAGTGCGGAGGTGGGGACGGCGGGGGAGCCTCAGGCTCCACTCTCCCCGTTCCCGGGGAAACCTGTTTCGGCAAGTGCTGGCGGCGAACCAGCCGCGGGTCCGTTTCTCTTGCGGCGCACGAAGTAACACTTTCGTCCTCAAGGTTAGAAAAGAGGACACAGCCAGCGATCTGTGCTTCTTGGGTTTCGCGGGGACGTGCGGGGTGAGGCGGGCACAGTCGGAGCCCGTTCTGCGGGGGGCCGTGGTCCGCCACCAGGGAAATGCGCCTGCACTCGGGGCCCCGCGCCCCGGCCGCTGCCACTCTCGGGGCGCTGGGGGCCGCAGGCGGGGTCTCGGGAGCTGGGGAGCGGCGCCCGCGCCTACCCAGGCGGGGCCGAGCGGCCGGGTCACCGCCCCGGGAGGGGGGTGCGGCCCGTGGGGACATGGCAAGGGCTCAGTACACGGGAGCCTCCACTCCTCCTGCAGGGCGCGCGTGAGGCAGGTGGTCTGGTCTCTGAAGCCCAGGGAGGGTTCGCCACTTGTCCGGGGCCACGGAGCGGGGACCTCCGGTGGCTGGGCCCGAACTGGTGCCCAGCAGGGGCTTGACTGCGGGCGGGTGCTCGCGGCGCGCTCCTCCCTTCGGCGCTGCCGGCTCTGCCCCCGGTGGGCGGGGCGTCCTTCGAGGGACGGGGCTTCCCCAAGGCTAGGTCAGGTACGTGTGTGTGCGTTACAGGCGCGCGCATACACAAACCCACACACGCCCCCGTATCCAGACACATACACGCACACACCTGCAGACACAGACATACACACAAACACACACCCTGGTCCTGGTCTGAGGCCAGGTCCATACACACACACACACACACACACACACACACACACACACACACACACCCTGGTCCTGGTCTGAGGCCAGGCATGTACACACACACCCATGCATGCATGCAGATACCCACACGTGCGTGCAGACACAGACACATGCATACATACACACACACCCTGGTGCTAGTCTGAGGCCAGGTACACACACACACACATGCATATACATATACACATGCATACACACGTTTGTGTGCACAAACACATTCACCCTGGTCCTGGTCTGAGGCCAGGTACGAACACACATGCACACGCGCACACACACACACACACACACACACCCTGGTCCTGGTCTGAGGCCTAAACCACATCTTCCCCTTCTCCTGGGATCCTCCTGGGGATCTCACGGGAAGGAGAGAGGCATTTGCTGTAGATTCATTGATTTCTGATCTTTTTTTTTAAGATTTTATTTATTTATTTGACAGAGAGAGATCACAAGTAGGCAGAGAGGCAGGCAGAGAGAGAGAGAGAGAAGCAGCCTCTCTGCTGAGCAGAGAGCCCAATGTGGGGCTCGATCCCAGGACCCTGAGATCAGGACCTGAGCCGAAGGTGGAGGCTTTAACCCACTGAACCCCCAGGCACTGATCTTGAGGCTGCCAAGTTGGGTTCCCTGCCCGCAGGGAGCTTGTTAGAGGTCTTGCCATAAAAGCAATTTAGTCCCGGGTCTTTTGTTCTAGCCTAGGCATGCCCTTCCCCCACTCCGCTATCGTGGTTTTTTCCGAATATCTTTCTGCTGGCTGCATCACCTCCCGGCAAGCCACTGCAGGGTGCCCTAAACGGCCCCCACCCCCTCTCTGTGCTAGCCTATATTTCAGGTGCTTCCAGTTTCCACCATTATTCATGATGCTGTCACATCAGTCAGGGTCCTGTGGGAAAACAGATGGCTTCCGCAAATTAGGGAAATTCCAGGAGGGTAATTTACAAAGGGGCTCTGCTTACAGGAGAGGGAGTAAGGGAACCACTGGGAGAGGGCAGGACTCCAGGGCCAGTACAGGGGGACTGTTACCTCCCCCAGGGCTGGAGGGAAGTGGAAGGGGAGATCACCAGCAAAGGAGTCCCGAAGGGGAGGCCCAAACTTGAGAGCAAGTGACCTGTTCAAGGCCCCCCACTGGGAGAAGCTGGGCTCTATTCCCTGCCCTCCTACCTGGACGGTCTGTGGGTCTGTGGATCCCTGTAGTTCATGGTGATGGGCTCCCCAGGCAGGGATCCAAAATCGAAACCCACTTATGACTTTAAATCCTGCACTCTGTACACACTTCGCATTGTTCTATGAACTTGGAATCCATTTTGCAATATCTCATTGGATATTTTAGAAGTTAACAAAATATTCTTTCACATAATACATGTGAGCTTGGACTGTGAAGCTAGACCACCTGTTCTTTAGTTCTGCTGTGTGATTTGGGCCAACTTAGACAACCTTTCTGTGCCTCACTCTGCTCCTCTGTAAAATGGGGATGATAACGGGGTCTACCTCAAGGATTTCCGCCTGGATTACATGAAATGATCGCTGTGGCACACAGGGAAGGGCAGGCGGGCATTTACTGTTCCCCTCTCCTGGGAAACATCGCCGGCAGGCAGGGAGGGTCTCTGATCTCTGGAGGAGCCACCATGCCCATCATCCACTGGTCTGCAGCCTCAGGTGCTCGGGCACACCTGACCTTGAAATGCCCACAGCTGAAAGACCAGCTGCACGGCAGTGTCTTCCTTCTCTCACTCGCCCACCTCAGCCTCCTCCACGCAGACGTGAACACAAGCTAGAACAGGGCGATCTGTCCTTTTTGCCAACACCAGAGGAGGCAGCCGGCCGGTAGACGGGTTGGCCCTCCTGGCATGTGGAGACAACGTGGTTGGTTACAGTGCTTTGTACTGGGGCGCCACGCCCGAGACAGTTATGGGCAAGTTCAGGAAACCCCTCCAAGGGAACGAGGACGGCACCAGACAGACCTTCCAGTGACCCTGCTGGGAAATTGCCCACCTGTTAGCCGGCCTGGCTGAGCTAGGAGGGAGGGTCAGCTGATTGAGGTGCGAAGGATATGTCAAGGTCTTGCTGGAGAATGCTGCTCTTGAAAGATGGGTGCGGCTGGGCCATGAGGGAAATCAGCACGCACGCGTGTGCGCACACACAAGCGCACATGCACACACAAGCGCGCACACGTATAGGATACAGCCCCTCGCTCCCTTCTTGTCTCTTCCTAAATACCAATAACAGAAAACACTGAATAACACATATTTTGTATGTTGTATGTTTTATGTACTGTAGTCTTTTTTAAATAAAGATTTTGTTTATTTATTTGACACAGAGAGAGATCACAAGTAGGCAGAGAGGCAGGCAGAGAGATGGGAGGAAGCAGGCTCCCCGCTGAGCAGAGAGCCCGATGCGGGGCTTGATCCCAGGACCCTGAGATCATGACCTGAGCTGAAGGCAGAGGCTTTAACCCACTGAGCCACCCAGAAGTCCCCCCGGTAATTTCTTTGACATCAGCCTTAGCATCATTTTTTCCAGGTATATCTCCCCAGACAAGGGAAATAAAAGCAAAAATAAACGATCAGGACTACACCAACTAAAAAGCTTTTGCACAGAGAAGGAAACCATCTACAAAACAAAAAGGCCACCTACAGAACAGGAGAAGATATTTGCAAAGCATATATCTGATAAGGGGTTAATATCCAAAATATACGAAGAACTACACAACTCAGCACCAAAACAAACAAACAATTCAGTTAAAACATGGCAGAGGACCCAGACAGACATTTTCCAACGAAGACATACAGACGGCCAACAAACACATGAAAAGATGCTCAACATCACTCAGCATCAGGGAAATACAAATCAAAACCACACTGAGGTCTCACCTCACACCTATCAGAATGGCTAGTATCAAAAAGACAAGAGAGAAAAAATTTGGCAAGGATGTGGAGAAAAAAGAACCCTTGCAGGGGGCGCCTGGGTGGCTCAGTGGGTTAAGCGTCTGTCTTCGGCTCAGGTCATGATCCCGGGGTCCTGGGATCAAGCCCCGCATCGGGCTCTCTGCTCAGCGGAAAGCTGCTTCTCCCTCTCCCACTCCCACTGCTTGTGTTACCTCTCTCTCTCTCTCTCTCTCTCTGTCAAATAAATAAATAAAACCTTAAAAAAAAAAAAGAAAAAGAAAAATACAATTACCATATGGTCCAGTGATTCTACTATTGGGTATTTACCCAAAGAAAGTGAAAGCACTGATTTGAAAAGATAAAAAAAGTGCCCCTATGTTTACTGCAGCAGTATTTACAATAGCCAAGATACGGAAGCAGCCCAAATGTCCATCCATAGATGAATGGCTAAAGAAGATGTGGTATATTTACATATAATGGAATATCACTCGGCCATAAAAAAGAATGACCTCGTGCCATTTATGACGACATGGACGGACCTAGGGGGACTTTTGCTAAGTGGAATAAGTCAGAGAAAGAAAATACCATATGATTTCACTTATATGTGGAATCTAAAAAACAAAAGAAAAAAGGGGGCCTCAGGACTATGTGAAGGTCTTCGGAAACAGGTAAGCTGGCAAATGCCACAGAAAGTCCGCCCTTAGGGCTCGGAGACCGTGGCGTGGGACCGCTGGGACCCCTCCTCTCCCCTCCCTCGGGAGCCCAGCCGGGGCAGCGGAGGGCAGGCATGAGGAAGCTGCCAATGCTCCCTTATGTTACAGACTTTTTTGTGCTCAATCTACACCAAGTGTTCAATCTACACCAGTTCTGATTATTCATAATCCGCCCCTTTAATACTTTCTTGAAGAGCAAGTAGTGAAGCCGGGAGTCTCGCCTTCGAAGCCGGCTAGTGCCGAGAGTAGAATATCCAGGCTGCTCAACTGCCGTGCCTTCTAAACATTATTAGACCCAGATGCAAAATAAAGAAATGCGAGGGGTGCCTGGGTGGCGCAGTTGGTTGGGCAACTGCCTTCGGCTCAGGTCATGATCCCGGAGTCCTGGGATCGAGTCCCACATCGGGCTCCCAGCTCCATGGGGAGTCCGCGTCTCACTCTGACCTTCTCACTTCTCATGCTCTCTCACTCTCTCTCTTTCCTAATAAATAAATAAATAAAATCTTAAAAAAAAAAAAAAAGAAATGCGAGTAATATATGACTTAAAAAATAAAACTAGAAAAATAAATAACTTGCAGGGACTGTTAAGAAATAAAGAATGGGGGGCGCCTGGGTGGCTCAGTTGGTTGAGCAACTGCCTTCAGCTCAGGTCATGATCCCGGAGTCCCGGGATCGAGTCCCACATCGGGCCCCCAGCTCCACGGGGAGTCCGCTTCTCACTCTGACCTTCTCCCTTCTCATGCTCTCTCTCACTCTCTCTGTTTCCTAATAAAGAAAGAAAGAAAGAAAATCTTAAAAGAAAGAAAGAAAGAAATAATGGGGAGCCTGGGTGGCTCAGTGGGTTGAGCGGCTGACCCTTGATTTTGGCTCAGGTCATGACCTCAGGGATCGAGCCCCGCATCCGGCTCCATGGAGCTCAGCATGGAGCCTGCTTGGGATTCTCTCTCTCTCTCTCTCTCTCTCTCTCTCTCCCCCCAAATAAAACCCCAACCAGCCAACCAACCAAGCACTATATTTTCAATCTATGAAGAAAGCTTCCTCTAGTATATTTTTATGGTGGATGAAACTGGTATCTTATTTATTTTTTAAAGTTGTATTTATTTTTTAAAGTCATCTCTGCACCTAGTGTGGGGCTTGAACTCACAGCCCTGGGATTGAGTCACACGCCCTTCTGACCGAGCCAGCCAGGTGCCCCCAAACTGGTCTCTTCATGTGAGCGTCTTCAGGACACCTGGGTGGCTCAGTCGGTAAAGCGTCTGCCTTCAGCTCAGGTCGTGATCCTGGGGTCCAGGGATTGAGTCCCACATCAGGCTCCTTGCTTGGCAGGAAGCCAGCTTCTTCCTCTTCCTCTGCTTCCCCCCTGCTTGTGCTCTCTCTGTCCCTCTCTGACAAATTAATTAAGAAAAAAAAGAAGTGAACATCTTCAAGGGTCAGTATCCCCAAGGAGAAAGCAGAAGCCTGAAGGTCAAGGAAAGCCCAGCTGTGGTTTTATATGCTGAGAGAAGGGAAATGACCCCAGTAGTGTTGTTATTAGCATCGTTTTTATTTTTGTTAGGGTCCTGGTTATGAAGATACAAATTTTCCAAGTGCAAAACACTAATCTAATACAAGATTTATATGCAGAATATATAAAGAACTCTTATAACTCAATAATAAGACAAACAACCCGATAAAAATGAGGAAAAAATGTGAAAAGATGCTTCAATAGAGACATGGACGCCGTATAAGCACACGGAAGGGTGATCCTTCGTCATCACCAAGGAGATACATCACACAACTGCTCTCAAGGCTAAGCCAGGTGAGGCGGCCAGATCAGGTGCTGGCGACCAGGCAGAGCACCTGGAACCCAAAAGGGTTCTGCCCCCTTGGAAAACAGTTTGGTATTTTCTTAGAAAATTTCATGTGCCGTTACACACACACACATTATGAGAAGCAGTCGCAGTGATTTACCTTGAGAAATGAAAAAATAAATGCATCCAAAAACCTGTATGTGAATATTCATAGTAACTGAAGTCCTAATAAGCCCGACCTTGAAATAACCCAACCTCCCTTCCCATGGTCACTGCGGTAGATCGCTACCAAGGAGTAGGACTTCAGCCACAGGATGGTGGAGCGAACTAATCGACAGAGCAAAATGGATACGTCTAAATTGGGCATTATGCTAGATGAAGGAGGCAGACACAAAAGACTACGCCCGGGGTCCTTCTACTCATATGACGTTCCAGAATGCCACAGGGACGGACATATCACAGGGCCAGAAAGTAGATGAGCAGTTGCTGGAAGGTGAGGGGAACAGACTGCAGCGGGGTACAAGGGAACTTCTCAGGGTAACAGAATGGTTCCATAATGTGGTTACGTGCCAAGTCACACTTCTTTCTTTCTTTCTTTCTTTCTTTCTTTCTTTCTTTCTTTCTTTCTTTCTTTCTATTTTCTTCCTTCCTTCCTTCCATTCTTTTTATTTATTTATTTTTATTAACATATAATGTATTATTTGCTTCAGGGGTACAGGTCTGTGAATCATCAGTTTTACACAGTTCGCAGCGCTCACCATAGCACATGCCCTCCCCAATGTCCATCACCCAACCAATCCATCCCTCCTCCAGCAACCCTTATTTCCTGAGATTAAGAATCTCTTATGGTTTGTCTCCCTCCCCAGTCCCATCTTGTTTCATTTTTTTCCCTCTCTTCCCCCCATGACCCCCCGCCCTTCCTCTCAAATTCCTCATATCAGAGAGATCATGTGATAATTGTCTTCCTCTGATTGACTTATTTCGCTTAGCATAATACCCTCTAGTTCCATCACATCGTTGCAAATGGCAAGATTTTGTTGCTCTTGATGGCCGCATAGTATTCCATTGTGTGTGTATGTGTGTGTGTGTGTATACCACATCTTTTTAAAAATGTTACTACTGTTTCATTTTTTTAAAGATTTTATTTATTTATTTGACAGAGAGAGAGAGATCACAAGTAGGCAGAGAGGCAGGCAGAGAGAGAGGGGGAAGCAGGCTCCCTGCTAAGCAGAGAGCCCAACGAGGGGCTCGATCCCAGGACCCTGAGATCATGACCTGAGCAGAAAGCAGAGGCTTTAACCCACTGAGCCACCCAGGCGCCCCTACCACATCTTCTTTATCCATTCATCTGTTGATGGACATCTAGGTTATCTCCATAGTTTGGCTATGGTGGACATTGCTGCTATAAACATTAGGGTGCACGTGCCCCTTCGGACCACTGCATTTGTATCTTTAGGGTACACATCCAGTAGTGTGATTTCTGGGTCATAGGGTAGCTCTATTTTCAACTTTTTGAGGAACCTCCATACTGTTTTCCAGAATGGCTGCCCCAGCTTGCATTCCCACCGACAGTGTAGGAGGGTTCCCCTTTCTCCACATCCTCACCAACATCTGTCATCTCCTTACTTGTTAATTTTAGCCGTTCTGACTGGTGTGAGGTGATCTCACTGTGGTTTTGATTTGTATTTCTCTGATGCCAAGGGATGTTGAGCACTTTTTCATGTGTCTGTTGGCCATTTGGATGTCTTCTTCTTCTTCTTTTTTTAAAGATTTTATTTATTTATCTGACAGAGAGAGAGCGAGATCACAAGTAGGCAGAGAGAGAGGGGGGGAAGCAGGCTCCCTGCTGAGCAGAGAGCCTGATGTGGGACTCGATCCCAGGACCCCGGGATCATGACCCGATCTTGACCTTAACTGACTGAGCCACCCAGGTGTGTCCTGTTCCACAGATTTTGGGGCAGCCTCTGACTTACCCTCTTTTCTCTGTGAGCCCTATTATTTTTATGAACATGTTTACAGAAAGTAAGATTTTAAAAGAACATATATAGCAAAACCATTTCAGTTATAACTACATTTTCTTTCCTCTCTAATTTTTTTTGTTCTTCCAGGAGTTACTACATCTCGGTTTGGATGGGTTCCTCTCAAGTCTGCTGCACAGCTGTTGTCGTGCGACTTCTCCTTGCCCCTTTCTTACACAGGGTATCTGCTTCCTAAATCCTTTACCTTCCTCTTGCTTGACTTTGCATCTTTTCTATGGTAAAGCACATCTTCCAGTAGCTTCCTGAGATAGAGTGCGTGGGAGAAAGATGTTCTGAGATCTTGCATCCCGAGTCTTGACTTGACTCTTGCAATTGACTGATAGTTTGGCTGGGTGTCAGACTTCAGGCTGGAAATCATCAACTGTGAGAATTTTTGAAAGCATTGACTCCATCGCCGTCTCATTTCTGGTGGTTCCTTGGAAGCAATTCTGCTTCCGTGCCTCATCCTTTGAAGATGACCTGCTTCTTTTCCTCTTTGGAAACTTTTGGTTTCTTATCTTTATCCCTATTTCAAGATCAAGTGCACTGACGTGGGTTTTTATCTATATCACCTGTGCTGGTAATGGTGGGGGCCTCTCATCAGGGTGTCTATATCCTTTGGTTCTGGGTTTTTTTCTTAAACTTCAATTATTTCAGTTCTCCTGTTTTCTGGATTTTGGTGTTTTGTTTTGTTTTGTTCCCTTTGGGTAATTCCTGACATTTCAGATCTCAGATATCCTGGTTGAGTCTTTTACTTTCCTTATCTGTTGTTCTCTCCTTGCTCCTATCTCTGTCTTTTGGGAAAATTCTTCAACATCCTGAAATGGTGATCCCAAGGCCATCTTATCCAGTTTCAAGGCTTTAAATGCTATTTGCAGATGCACAACTCCCACATTTACGTCCTCAGCCTGAACCTCTTCCTTCAACTCCACATTTCTTTCCCTAACTGTTCTTGTAGAATCTCTGCTTCCATATCTAATGGGCATCTTGGCTTAATATGGCCAAAAGGGAATCCCTGTTTTTTAACTCCCTCTGGTAGGCTGAGTAGCAGCCTCTGGGAAGAGAACCACATCCTCGCCCATGTAGGTTACCTTATATGGCAAAACGGACTCCCGGGCGTGATTGACTTCAGGCTCTTGAGATGAGGAGGCCGTCTCGGACCATCCAGGTGCTTCCTAAATGCCATCACGGGGTCCTTACAAGACTGAGGCCAGGGGCCGGAGGCAGGCGTGGGGATGACAGAATCAAGTGACTGGAAGTGACGCAAGGAGGGTCATGAGCCAAAGAACGCAGGCGGCTCCAGAAGCTCGGGAAGACAAGGGCGCAGGTTTCCCAGAAGGAGCCAGCCCTGCGGACACCCTGACTTGAGGCCGGTGAGACTGATTCCAGACTTCTGGCCTCCAGGACGGCCAGGGAATGGACGTGGGTTTGAACCAAGCAAGTGGGCGGTAATTTGTCATAGCAGTGTTGACGATGGACACCCCACCTCCACATGTCCGCGGCCTTCCCCCACTCAGGGGAGGGCTCCCCGTCTTTCCGGCTGCTCGGGCCAGAACCTCAGGGTCACCTTCGAGTCCTCACTCCTCGTCCCGTGTCCAGGGTCCGGTTCGCCAGGACGTCCTTTCGGCTCCACCTGCAGCACGTCTCCAGTCTCACCGGTCCCGCCTGCCCCTGCTGCCGCCGCAGGCCGGGGGGTGGGGTGTCCTCCGCTTGGATCGCTCCGGGAGCCTCGACACCGACCCACCTGCTTCTGCCTTCGCTGCCCGCTGGCCACCCGCCACCTGGCCTCCAGCCCATTCTCCGCCTGGCACCCGGCACGAGTGTCTTAAAATAAGTGGGACCATTTCACTCCTCTCTCGAAACTCTCATGGGCTCTCCATCTCACTCGGCAAAAGCCAAAGTCCCTCGTAGCCTATGGGGTCGGCACAAATGCCACCTCCCCCCCATCCCCGGCAACCCTCCCCCTTGCTTACTCGACTCCAGCTACACTGGCTGCCTTGTTCAACTGTGCCGGCTAAGTTCCTGCCTCAGGACCTTTGCACTTGTCTCCCCTTTGCCTCCCTAGAAGTTCTTCTCTCAGATTCCACCAGACCAGGGCTAGCTGCACAATTCGTGGGGCCCATTGCAGAATGAAAACACAGGACTCGTCATTCAAACAGCTTAAAGAAAGCCAAGAAAGCCTGTTCCTAAATGTACTAAAATATGGTATATTTTTCCTTCCACGGTCTCTCTCGACCTGCCATGCTGTGGTGGTGGTTGTTTTTGCCGTTCGTATTTAATATTGCCCTCTCTGGGGCACAGGGCTGCTTGCCGTGGACGCAGACCCTGACAGATGGCCAGGGCCGCAGGCCCGGTGTGTGTACAAACACGAGCGGCCGAGTCAGCCCCACGTGTGGCGTCAGGAAAGCCAAGGGGGACCCCAAGATCAAAACCTCCGTACAGGAAGCACACAGTACCTGCATTGGAAGTGGGGGAGGGGCTCGCCCCTGACAAATCGCCCCCAGAACGTGCCCCCACAGCCCAGCACAGGCAGAGCCCCCTCCGGGGCCGCCCTGAGAGGCCGTGAAGTGTGCGCGGTGTCCCTGAGCCTCCCCGCTCGTGCCCAGGTCCCCGCGGGGCAGAGGGCGACAGGGGTTTCCAGGCCGGTGTGTGCGTGTGCGTGTGCGTGTGCGTGTGATGCCGCCGGGGATGGCTTGGGGGGGTGAGCGGCCAGAGGCAGGGCGACAGCCGGAAGGGAGATGGCCCACACAGGCTCCACGCCCCGGGGCGTGCCCCATCATTCCGTCGGACTCCACTGACAAAACGCAAATTCCAAGGTCAAACTGTGAAGAGTTCCACGAGTTTGAGTGAAGGCGCGCGTGCGCGGGCTCTGTCCCCTCGGTGTCTCCCCGCAGCTTCCGCGGACCCGCCCACGCGCCCTTTCCACCTTCGGAGCCAGCGCTCCACCCTCCTGGGCCTGCGGCCCTGTCCTGTGCGGCCCCTGCAGGCTTGCTGCTAGTCCCTGACTGCCGTGGAGTTCTGGAAAGCCACGGCGGCCGCCCGTGGGCCACTCAGGCCTATCTCCCCCGCTCCTCTTCCCTTCTCAGCCGCGCCCTTCCTCCGAACCTCCCATTTTTAGTCCTAAGGGCCAAGCTCCTTCGTAGGCACCAGCCTAGCGGAACTGTGCCTCTCAGAGGAAAGTGCTGCAATCGTCACGCCCACTTTTTAGCTTAGTGAACGGAATCAGAGAGGTTGAGCAACTTGCCTGAGGTCCCCCAGCGGCTACTGGCTGGGGCCCTGAACCTGAGGTGACGCCACACCCAGCAGTGAGGAGCTCCAGCTCCTCAGCTCCGAGATCCCTGGGGCCCCGGTTGGCACTGTGGGCTCAGGAGAGAGGCCAGGACTCACACCACGCCCTGAAGGAGATGCGGAGGGACACGGAGGGACGCGGAGGGACACGGAGGGACACGGAGGGACACGGAGGGACACGGAGGGACCCGGAGGGACCCAGAGAGGGGCTCCGGCGGGCCCTGCATTCTAGAACTCTGCTTGTTGAAGCCTTCCCAGCGCCTCCTGCTACCTCCTGACCTCCCCAAAGGCCGGGCGGGCTGGCCGGGTGACTGGCATTGTTCTGGGACATGCTGGGGGATTCTTCCTCCTGTGTCTCCCTGGCCGTGACCCCTCAAGGGCGCTGTTAACACACATTATCCTCTTTCCTCGCTGCAGCCCCTGGGAAGGGAACATGGCTATCATCCCCATTCGACAGATGGGGAAACTAAAGCCCGGAGAAGTTTGATAACCTGCCATCCTGGGTCACGTGTCAGGAGGGGGCCTGGGGTCCCCGCTGCCCCAAGCTCCGCTCCAGATGCGCCCACACCTGCAGGCAGCCGGGACTGGCCCGGGGCCGAGCTGAATGGAGCGCCAGGCTGTGCCAGGTGGGAGGCGGGGCCGGGGGACGGCAGTCACGCCCGGGCCTGCAGGCTCTGGCTCAGGGCCTGTTGGCCTTAAAAACAATCCATCTGGGCACCCAGCAGCCCCAGATCTCTCATCTCAGAAGGCCGTGCATCCCCTCCACCACTTAGCTGTGGGGTCAGGAGGATGGGCCAACTCCTCCGAGGCTCCTTAGAGCGGGGTCCCTGGTCCCTAACCCCTGCATTTCCTGCCCATGCCCTACTGGCCAGGGGCCATGGGCAGAGCTCAGGCTTCGCTGGGCAGCACTGCTGCCCGGGAGTCTGGCTTTGCAGGCAAACAAAAGTGGTGTCCCGGCTGGGAGGTGGTGACGCTCCTGGGCCTCCCTGCTGTCCCTTTCAGTGTCCAACGCAGAAATCATCCACCTGTGACCTGGGGGATCCGATGTGCTAAAGGAGGCCTGTGTTCCTGCTCCCTATTGCCTCTGGCTCCCGATCCCCTGGACCCTCCATTCCAGTGCCTCCGGCGTCTGGCCCCGCCCCCCCAGTCACTCCCTGCCTCCTTTGCTCCAGCTGGCACCTGACCCCAGGTGCCCTCGCTTCCTCTTCTGTTTAGAGTCCAACTCTGTCTCCGGGAATAGCCTAGAGGCTCCCTCCTCCGAGAAGCCTCTCCGACCCGCCCGCCCCCTCACCTGCGCTACCCCAGGCCCTTATCTCACTAAAGCCTTGCAGCAACCAGGCACAGCCTCAGGGACCCAGCCTTGCCCCCATGTCCTACTCCAAAGCTCTGGACAGGATGGAGGGAAGAGTTGGGCTGGGCCGTAGGGTCCCGTAGTCTGGGGCCCTCTCCTGGGCTTCACAACAAGGGCTGTCCAGGACCGGCCGCCCCGAGGCTCCGGCTGGGCATGGCTGGCTGCCCAGGGCTGCAGGGAGAGGTCCACGGCCCCCTGCCCTCCCTGGGCCCCCAGGGCTGCACCCCCACCCCACCTAGGCTCAGCGCCACCCTACAGGGCTACTTATCAACAGTGAGTGACTCTCACCACTCCGACCCCCCCAGTGTCGTTGTGAATTGGAGGTGATGAGATTGACTTGAATGTGCAGGCTTCTGCTGACCAAGTTGCAACGAGTCAGGCCTCTGGACTTGGACAGGCCGCCTGCGTGTCTGTGGTCACAGGTAGCTGCTGCTAACGGCCTCTTACCCATTCGTCAGCCAAGCCTGTGAGCAAAAGCCGGTGCTGGGGGTGGGGGGTGGGGGGTGGCCTAGAGATGGCGTGTGAGTGCGCGCGCGCGCATGTGTGCGTGTCCGTGTGTGTGCGCGTGCATTGTGCGTGTGCATGTGTGCGCGCGCGTGCATGCGTGTGCGTGTGTGTGCGCGTGCGTGTGTGCGCGTGCGTGGTTGTGTGGCGGGTAACCCCCGGTTCTGCCGCATTTCCACCTTCAGGGGCCAACTCTCCCCACCAGACTCCCTCTTTCGTCTTCTCTGTCCCTGCTGTCCTGTGTGCCACCTTCTGCTATACACGCCTGGTCCTCTCCCGCGTCTGCACCCCTCTGGGTCCCCATCGGTCAACCGGCGCTGGGCCCCCAGAAGTGCGTGGGGTGGGGGGTGAAGAAGGATCCAGAAGTCTCCGAAGGCTACACAGGGAAGTGGGGCCACGTGGGGAGGCTGCAAGCCAAGTGAGGGACCAAAGTAAACCAGGTCTTTGGTTTGATCTCGGGTGGGGATCTGGGTTCCGGAAGGCTCCAAGGGCTGCAGTTACGGGTCAGTTTCAGGCCAGCAAGCAAGTGGGGCAGCCTGGGGACAGAGCTGTGTGCCATCCTGTGCCTGCCCCGACGGGAGCTCCGGTGTCTCGCTGGCAGCCGGAGTGGCCAGAGTGGGGGGGGCGGTGAAGCAAGCCTCCGCACTCAAAGGGCTTCTGGGAGGCTGAGCAGCACCAGCTCTGCTGGGTCTCCAAGGAAAAGGCCAGGGGCCCCAAAGACCCACGGTAGGATGAGCCATCCCCGGATGTCCTGGGATGAGCGCCAGAGGCTTGGCTTGCCCCAGCCCCCAGCCACGCTATAGACTCTCAGTGCCCCCCAGCCCAGAACCCCACCGCCCCCCTTCACAGACAGCAGAGCCGCTCACTGGCCTTCCTGTCCCCACCAGACTCCTGGACGTGTTCACACAGCAACTTGCTGAAACCCAGACCCAATCAGGCTTCTGGCTCCCAGCTGCCTGGGGGGGGTCTGGTCCCCTTTCCACGGCATTCAAGGCCCTCTGCCTCTGCCCTTGTCTGGGCTGCCCTTGAGTGAGCGGAAAGGGGGTGTTCCCAAGGGGGGAAGTGGCGGTGTTGAGCCTTGACCAGATGGGGCCGGCCGGTGCTCTGAGCTGCGGCCTGGGCCCAGCTTTCCCAGTCCTGGACGTGGGTGTGTGAGGTCATCGGCGAGGGCGTGTGGGTGTGTCCAGGGAGAGCGCTGGGCCACCGCGGGATGTTCCCAAGAGCTTTTGCTGGGGGTGGGGGGCCCACATCCCGAGACGGGCTTTTCCTCCAGCTGTTTCTTAGCGATCAGAGCTCCCGAGGCCCCACCTTCCAACTCCCGTCGGTCCTGGGCCTCAGAGGACTTGGCAGGACCCACGTGGCCTCGGTCGGAACAGCTCGTGGGGCGCAGAACAGGACCTCTGACCCCCGATGGAGTCGTGGGTGTGGCCTAAGTCCCGGCTCCGAGATGACAGGAGCCACACGACTGGCCAGCTCTCCTTCCCCGGCCCCAGGCCCAGGCAGATCTCGGGCCGGAGGGGCTTGGCCAGCTCAGACCTTGCCCTGTAGCTCAGAGACAGAAGCCTCCTCTAGCCCCTCCAGCCCAGAGGGGTCCCCCACCACTGGTCCTGTCCTTGTGCTTTGGCCTTTGCCCACCAGACAAGGATGTGGGCCCCTCAGGGCTGAGGCCGTGTTCTGGGTCCCCTTCTCCGCCCTCCTTGGCGCTTGGCGCTCCCCAGCCGGACCAAGCGCACTACCCCACGCCGTCACTGACTCTGACCGCCTGCTAGAGGGGCCCTGGCCCCATGCTCCCTGGGCGCGGCCCCGGACACTGGCTGATCAGCCGGAATCGCCCATCCCTGGCGCAGTGACCGCCTGGCTCGCTGGTCAGCCGCGGTAGCCGCTGTGAGGTCCGGCGGTGTTCTCCCCCTGTCTGCAGCCCGTCCGGCCTCCAGGGGCCCGCGTGGCCTAGTCCACAGAGGGCATCGGGGCAGGCCCTGAGCAGCCCCCTGCCCTGTGCTGCCCTGTGCCCATCCTGGGGAGGAAGTGGCTGGGGGGGGGGGCGGGGGCCAGCAGGCTCCTGGGCCCTCTCCTCTTGTCCTGATGGTCACACCCTGGCCCCGGGCTGGGACAAGGTCCTGCCTGCAGGCCCGTCCCGGGGGGTCTGAGACTGCCCCAGGCAGGGAGAATGGCCTAGAGGGGGAAGCGGGCGCTCCGGCGGGCCCGAGAGGGGTGGGGGCGCACCAGGGGCGGCTGAAGCCGGGCGCAGACACAGGCTCGGTACCTGTTACCCCCGCGGGGACGCGTTGGGGTCCGCGGAGAGGCAGCAGCTTTGCCACGGCCTCGGGGCCTGGCCTCATGTGGGGCGGCCCTCAGCTGGCCTCAGCACCCCCGGGCCTGCTTCCCAGCCGTGGGCCCCTCCTGCCCCCCAGCTTCCTTCCCTTGGGGGGCTCCCGGGTGGCCAGGCAGGGTCCTGCCGCCATTTCCCCCCAGCACAGGGCTCTCCCCGCCCGCAGCCACCCCCTCCTCGAACGCAAGGTCTTAGATGGAGAGACGACAACCTGAACAATGAGGAGTGCTTTGGCTCTGCCTGGGGCACCCTCCATCTTTCCCGGGGGTCCCGCCGCCCTGGGAGGGTCCTCCGCTGATGTCCCGCCCGAGCCTCTGTCCAAATTCACCCCAGGCTGCGGACCGCCCTGGCGCAGGCCTCTGCGCCTGTGCATCCCTGGGTCTGTCCTCAAAACTGGCCCTCTCCGAGGGGGACCCCGTGTAACCTCTCACTTCCAGAAGGTTGTACCACACCACCGCCTCCCAGGAAGTGCCCGGCCGGTCCAACGCGCCCCTGCTGAGGGACATCCTAAGGTCACTTCCACAATGGACACCGCACCGTGGCGCTGCTTGGCTTCCAGGATCCTGCCCGACAAGACGGAGGACGGACTTTTCCCAAAGCCGGGTGATTTGGGGTCCCCAAGGGCCGGAAAGCTGAGAACCGGCGGTTCTCCCAGAGCTGGAGGAAGGGCCACAGCCCACTCACCCCCGGCGACACCTGGCAAGTCGTTTATTTGTGTCGAAGGGCAAAGGAGGTTTCCAGAGCCACAGTGGGTGGGCACAGTGTCTCCATCAGACAGACTCTGCGGGCACACGGTCCTCACGGTTTGGGGTCTGTCCAGGAAGAGAGCGGAGCTGCCCCTCCGAGCGAGGCCAGGGTCCTGGCACAGTGGCTGCCCCATCGGCATCTGTATTCTCTTATGAAAGCCACAAGGGCTGCTACCTTTGTTTGTTTGTTTGTTTGTTTGAGCCCCTGTCGGGAGCTACAAGCTGTCTGGGCACCCGCTAATTCAGGGGCCCCAAGCGGGACCTGGGCTCACAGCTGCCTCCCCGAGCTCAGGGCCGTGGCTGCCGTACACCCGACGCTCAGGATGCTCTTGTCCATAGATAAGGGGCCCAAGAGGGTACAGTCACCGCCCCAGTTGGAATGTGCCCCTGGAGAAGCAGCCCTGGACCAGGGAGGAGGGGCTATCCCAGCAGGGGCTGGGTCCGAGCTGGGGAGACCTTCCAGAATCCCTCAGAACAGTGTCGCTGGAGGACGCTTCCGAGGGCGGTGGAATCATGAGGGCGAGTGGCCTCACTGTACCCATTCTGACCGGATCCCAGAGGTGGTCGGATCACCCCGCCGACCAATCTCCTTCCCCAGCTCTCTGCTGCCCTGGCCTCCGGGCCCTTCACCCAAGTGTACTCCTGTTGTCTCCCCCAAGAAGAAAGTCCTCCTTGATGTTCCTGGGGCGGACCTCTGCTGCAACACTTCTCACCCCGTGTGATCGCTGCCGGCTCTCAGGTCCCTCTGCTTCTCACCCTGGGACTCCCTGAGGGTGGAGCTCAAGGCCCAGCTCCAAGCGGATGGAAGGGTGGGTAGATGGGGGGATGGAGAGACGCATGGACGGATGCGTGCACAGGATGAGGTCGGTGGGTGGCGAGCGCCCAGCAAAGGTCAGCTGACCTCCCCTGCCTCCCTGCACACCTGACTGCCCAGGGCTCCTGGCCAGGAGGGATCATAGAGGCTGTCCCTAAAACAGCTGAGGAGGTGGGCCTTAGTCACCGCCTTCTGGGGTTTAGCCCCCAGAAGACAAGACTCGGGGGGAGAGAGCTGCCTTTGCGAGTTCGCAGGGCTCTTCCCCTGGAGAAGGCAAGGACACCGGCTCCTGACTCTGTGGCGCCAGGAGACGGGGGTGGGGGGGTGGAGGGGGGTGGTGGGAGGGAGGCAGATGGAGTCTTGAGGCAAAGCCAGCTGCTGGTAAGCGTCTCCTCTCTCGCCATGTTCCTGGCAAATGGCAAATGAAGCCTGATTTTCCTGTTAACTTACATTTTCAGTTCCAAACATTTTATAATTAATAAAGTGTCTTTTTGATGCAAGCAGCACGCTCATAGTCAGAAATCGATTCCCACCAACGTGCTTGTGATGCCGAGTCAGGCGGTGCCCATCCACCCTCTCCCCAAACCATGCCCTCCCAGGGTCTCCTTGGCGGGTCTTCGAGCTCCGTGAACTTGGCGTTGCTCGACGCTGACCCGTGGCCCCACGAGCTATGTCTATCTCTAGTCTCCAACTCGCTAAATTCCAGGCACCACGCACTCCTCGCTGCAGAAGATGGGACTTTAATTACGTTACGTGAGCCTTCTACCTTTCTTATTTATATTATTTTTATTCTTCTGCCATTTTTAAATTTTTTTTAAAGATTTTTTTTTTTTTTTATTAGAGAGTGAGAGACTGAGAATGAGAGGGGAGAAAGTCAGAGGGAGAAGCAGACTTCCCGCAGAGCTGGGAGTCCGATATGGGACTCGATCCCAGGGCTCCGGGATCATGATCCGAGCCAAAGGCAGTCGCTCAACCAACCGAGCCACCCAGGCGCCCTTCTGCCATTTTTTTAAAAAAGATTTACTTATTTGAGAGAGAGAGAGCGCTAGTGGGGGGGAGGGACAGAGGGAGAGACTTTTTTTTAAATTAACATATAATGTATTAATTGTCCCAGGGGTACAGATCTGTGAATCATCAGGCTAACACATTTCACAGCCTCACCATAGCACACACCCTCCCCAATCACCCAGCCACCCCATCCCTCCCCCCCATCCCCCAGCAACCCTCAGTTTGTTTGTGAGATTGAGAGTCTCTTATGGTTTGTCTCTCTCTCCCGTCCCATCTTGTTTCATCTCCCCCACCCCACCCCCACGATCCCCCCCCCCGCCCTGCCTCCTGAATTCTTCATATCAGAGAGATCATATGATCATCGTCTTTCTCTGATTGACTTATTTCACTTAGTATAATACCCTCTAGTTCCATCCACATCATTGTAAATGGCAAGATTTCGTGGGGCGCCTGGGTGGCTCAGTGGGTTAAAGCTTCTGCCTTCAGCTCAGGTCATGATCCCAGGGTCCTGGGATCGAGCCCCACATCGGTCTTTCTGCTCAGCGGGGAGCCTGCTTCCCCCTCTCTCTCTGCCTGCCTCTCTGCCTACTTGTGATCTCTCTCTCTGTCAAGTGAATAAATAAAATCTTAAAAAAAAAAAAAAGATTTCGTTTCTCTTAATGGCTGAGTAGTACTCCATTGTATACCACATCTTCTTTATCCATTCATCTGTTGATGGACATCTAGGCTCTTTCCATAGTTTGGCTATTGTGGACATTGCTGCTATGAACATTGGGGTGCACGTGCCCCTTCGGATCACTACATTTGTATCTTTGGAGTAAATATTCAGTCGTGCGATTGCTGGGTCGTAGGGTAGCTCTATTTTCAACTTTTTGAGGAACCCCCATACTGTTTTCCAGAGTGGCTGCCCCAGCTTGCATTCCCACCAACTTTCTCCACATCCTCGCCAACATCTGTCCTTTCCTGACTTGTTAATTTTAGCCATTCTGACTGGCGTGAGGGGGTATCTCACTGAGGTTTTGATTTGTATTTCTCTGATGCCGAGTGATGTCAAGCACTTTTTCATGTGTCTGTTGGCCATTTGGATGTCCTCTTTGCAGAAATGTCTGTTCGCATCTTCTGCCCATTTCTTGATTGGATTTGTTCTTTGCTGTTTAGTTTGAAAAGTTCTTTATAGATTTTGGATACTAGCCCTTTATCTGATATGCCCTTTGCAAATATCTTCCAGAGGGAGAGACTCTTTTTTTTAAATTTTTTTTAAAAGATTTTATTTATTTATTAGAGAGAGAGAGACTGAGAATGAGAGGGGAGAAGGTCAGAGGGAGAAGCGGACTTCCCGCAGAGCCGGGAGTCCGATATGGGACTCCATCCTGGGACTCCGGGACCATGACCCGAGCCGAAGGCAGTCGCCCAACCAACTGAGCCACCCAGGCGCCCCAGAGGGAGAGACTCTTAAAAGACTCCCTGTTGAGTGCAGAGCCCTAGTTAGGGCTCGATCCCACCACCCCGAGATCATGACCTGAGATCAAACCAAGAGTCAGGCGTTCAACTAATGGAGCCCCCAGGCACCCCCTTTCTGCAACTGTTTTGGTGACTTTGAATCACCATATAACCCAGCAATTTCACTGCTGGGCGCGCCCCCAAGAGAACTGAACACGTATGTTCACTCAAACACCTGCCTCGAATGTTCGCAGAGGCACTGCTCACAAGAGTCAGCAGGTGGAAAACCCCAGATGTTCATCAGCCGAGGAACGGATACATAAAACGTGGCCTATTTCACAACGGAATATTATTCGCTCGTGTAAAGGAATGCAGCACGAGCCGTGCTGTACCGCCGAACACACTGTGCTGAGGGAAAGAAGCCAGACACCCAAACAGACACACGTTGTATGACTCCATTTATTTATTTATTTTAAAGATTTTATTTATTTATCTGACAGAGAGAGAGCGAGCACAAGCAGGGGGAGTGGGAGAGGGAGAAGCAGGCTCCCCGCCAAGCAGAGAGCCCTACTTGGGGCTCCATCCCAGGACCCCGGGATCATGACCTGAGCCGAAGGCAGACACTTTACCGACTGAGCCCCCCAGGCGCCCTCGGGCCTTCGTCCTGACCTCAGGTGGGAGCCAGCTGGCCGTGACCGTGACCCACTGTGTGACGGACAATGGGATGGCTGTTTGCTGTCCCGGATGCCAGGATTAGAGGGTATTTAGCTTCCCCTCCCCCGCGGGGCGGGCACAGGTTCCTGCGGGGCAGGGCCAGCCGCTGGGCCCCTGGCCAGCAGCCTCCCTGCTGCTCTGCCCCAGAGCTGCTGATTCCAGAGGTTTAATCATTAACGGGCACGTCTGGCCTTCGGTTGCAGGTTGGAATTTGGGAGCTGTGCCCAGGAGCAATTATCTCTGGCACATTATTTTGTGTCAAATCATTTCAGCTGCCATTAGCTGATAAAGCTGGACTACGGGGGTCTGTGAACCAGGACTGACCCCTTGGCCTGGGGGGCTCCCCGGGAGGTCACCGAGGGACCTGCCTTTTGAGGGCTGTCAGGTAGCTCGTAGAAAACTTGCTTGGAAGTGCGGCCCGGCGGTGTGTGCAGACACCGACCCCTCCCCGCATTGCCCCCACGTGGGGTCGGGGGCTCGGCAGAGTGCCCAGAGGTGTGCCAACTCCGGGCACGTCCGCCGGAAGCTGGGGGCCCTGAGCGAGAGGTTGGTAGCCCCCCACCGTCCCAGCTGAGGCAGGGGGCCCAGGCAGCAGTGCGACCTCCGGTCCCGGTAGTGGCTCTGGCTTTTCGGGGCGGCTGGCTGGAAAGGCTGGCTGATGGAGAGGTGGGGTGCTGGCTCCCTGTCTCCTTCACCGGAGGCCCCCCCGGGGCTTTATTCTCAGGGTCCCCACCCCCTCCATACCCTCTTAGCTCCCCAGCCCCCGGGCCTGGCCTTGTCAGCTGGGGGACCTTTGGAGTCTGCCCGCCGGGAGGGGCGGACGGGGCCAGGGACACACGGGGCCAAGGACACACGGGGCCAGGGCCAGAGTGGCCACAGGAAAGAATGTTAGGGTTCAAAGCCAACGGCTAAGAAAGAATTCTTGGGATGTCTTTGGTGCAAAAGGCGGTTTTATTAAAGCACGGGGACAGGAGCTGCCAGCAGAAAGAGCTGCGCCGGGGTCGTGAGGAGTGGCCATTATACACTTCCAAGTTGGGAGGGGGTCAGGGACAGTGTGAGCCGCCCAGGCATTTTGGAAGCAGGGTTTCCAGGATCCTGAGGGGGCTAGCTGTTGTTGGGAAAGGCCATTTATTACCGTTTAATAAAAACTCATTCATGAGACCCTTCAGATGTGTCTCGGTGGGTCATATGTTTGGGGACGATGGCCGACACATATCTCGTTGGAGGGGGGCGGGTAGAGATAAAGGAAGTTTCTAAAGGAATTTTTATATGTTAAAGTAGACTTACAGCATCCTGGGGCTTGGGCTAAGTTTGCCTTTTGAGCTTAGAAAGTATCAGCATCGAGGCAGCTGAATTCCTGGAGGAAGGTCACTCTGCCTGTTTCGAGGACTTGCCAATGGGCTGTAGGTGGTAAGGAAAAGTCCTGATTTCTCTTCTGCCTTTGTTTCCCACATCAGAGTCACTGTCTCTTCATCCCCAGGCAGCGCTGAGCCTCCCTGTGTGGCTTTTCTCCTCTCTCTCCTGCGAGGTGTCCGGCCTTCCTGGCCACCAGCCCTGGGTTGCGGCTCCCAGACGCTCCCCGAGGCTCTGGCTGGCCGCGTGGGGCCGGCCGCGGCTCCGGAAGGGCTGGCCGGGCCGCAGGATGGGCACACCCCTGTCCGGGGCTTGCCTGCTGCCCCCCCCCCGCCCCCCGGGAGGCTTCCTGGAATCCAGGAAATGGAGGAGGACTTGGGCAGGAGCCCCCCAGGGGTCCGACAGCCCCGGGTAGCTGCGAGACGCCCCGCCCCGGCCCAGGCCCTGCCCCAGTGCAGGGGGTCTCGCGGGGAAGGCCAGTGGGGCCTCAGCAGGAAGGGACCTTTCTGCCTTTCATGCCGGCTGCCTCTGTTCTCCCTGCCTCGGGCTGGCCACGGGCCCGTCCACTCTCGGGTCTGACTGGCCGGATTCGAGCCGTTTACTAGTCTCTGTTGCTGGTGGGATCAGATGTTGATAAGCTTGATGCACGGAGAGCAGAGAGGGGGCTGCGCAGCCCGGGGGGAAGGACGCCCTCCTGAAAGCAGAGCTTGCAGAAAGTGGTTTGGCTATTTCACGCTACAGGTACACTCCGGGGAGACCAGATCACGAAGCGAGAAGACCACCACCTCCAGAGCCTTTCAAAGAAAACAGCGCCGTGCGCCCCCTCCCCACGAGGAAGGGCGTTCTTGCCCCGGGGCGAGCAGGGCCCCCACCCCCATCAGGCTCCACACAGGGCCCGGAAGGCGCATCTCCCGGCACAAACAGGCCGTGTTATCTCCAGCGCCACACCGGAGGGGGAGAAGATATTTTCCAGATGTTTCAGGAGCTGCTTCCCCTTCTGGGCCCTGCCCAGGCAGAGCTCAGGCTGAATGCTTTGGGTGGGCTTCAAATGGCAACGTTTGGGCTCCGGGGCAAGAGGGACCGGCCAGGAAGCCGCAGGCCTGGGTGGGGTCCTTGGAGCCTTGCTCACACGCATGTGTTGGCCCGAGATGGCAAGGGGGTCCCCGCCTGGCCCCGGGAACCTCCTACTGGCCTGGGGGGCGGCCCTGGCAGCAGCCCACTCCTGCTCAGGGCCAAGTGCGACGGGCTGGGCGGGGAGGCGGCCCGGGAGCGGGAGGCCTGCAGAGGGGCTCGGGCAGCCCTTCTGCGCATGCCGGTCGGTCTGAACACGGCCGAGGTGCACCAGACCCGCCCCAGGCTCGGAGCTCTGGCCCCCGGAGACCAGCCTGGACGCTGCTGCTCCTGGGCTCCTGGGATACGGACGAGCTGCCTGTGGAGCTGACCCCGGTTCTGAGCTTCTGTCTCCTTACCTAGGAGACGGGGACGAGGGTCCGGGCGCTGCTTCAGGGCCACTGCGGGGATGAGGCCACATAGTCTGGGCACCCTGGACGTGGTCACGGCTCAGGATGATGCCTCGGCATGTGCGCGGGGCGAGGGCACAGGATGTCTGGGAACTTCGAGGCCCGAGAAAAACCTGCTCCCAGGCTGGGGTGTGAGGTCAAAGGCAGGGGGCAGCAGAGGCGGGTCACACGGGAGGGCCTCAGAGCTGGGCCACCGGCCCAGAGAGAGTGGCTCCCTGCCCTCCGGGGCCCTCGGCCTCGTCTGGAGGGCACAGGCCTGTCGGCTGCGGGGCGGGATCAGCTCTCCATTCAAGGCTGCCCAGGATACTGTACCCAATGTCCGATCGTGCGGTTCGGAAAACGTCCTCCGAGAATCCGTCCTCCCTTCTGGAGATTCTCCGGACCCTTCCTCGCCCCTCCCCCAGCAGCGCCGTGAGGCTACTGCCTCCCTGCCGCGGGAATTCTTTACCAGAGAGGGAAGCAAGTCTCAGGGCGCAAAGAACTCGGTTGGAGCTCCACGGTGGGTGCAAGGCTTTCAACCCAAGGCTGGTCCTGAGCCCGTTTTGTTGCCAGGACCCAGAGGCAGCCTGACAAGACGACCCACGGCCCGCGGACCCGAAGTTGGGGGGCGAGGACCCCGCCCTGCCTGTGGCCCCGGGAACCTGCTGCCAGCCCCCACCTGCGCATGTCTGTCTCCGTGCGGAGGGCCCAGCCCTGACACGAGAGGCCCCGCACAGCCCTGCAGGGAGGGCACCAGGGCCAGCAGCCCAGGCCGCTGCCTCGGGGGCCCCCAGCCACTCCCCAATCTCCCTCTACATAAGGGGTTCTGTGTCCAAGCCCAGGCCTGGTCGCCCTGCCCCGCAGGTCTCAGTTATTGTCCCCAGCGTGGGCACAACACAGGCTGGCTGGCCAGATTCTCCCTCCCAGATAGCGGACTCTGAATTGGCCACACCCGGAGGCAGAGCTCTTTCCCTCTCCATGCCAGAATATTAAAAATCACATTTTGTGGGGCGCCTGGGGGGCTCCATCAGTGAAGCCTCTGCCTTCAGCTCAGGTCACGATCTCAGGCTCCTGCGAGCCCCACGCTGGGCTCCCTGCTCAGCAGAGGGGTCTGCTTCTCGCCCTCCCTCTGTGCTTTCTCTCCCTCTCTTTCAAATAAATAAAATCTTTAAAAGAAATTACATTTTATTGTTGCATTTTATGCATTGGCATAACAATAATAGATTCATATTTCACATCAAGACATTTTCTTCAATCTCAAAGTTCATTTTTCTCCTTCCGATCGTAGAAGAAATAAGAACATTTCTGGGGGCCTGAAGGCACCCCGAGCCGAGGCCCTGAGCCCACGAGTCTCGTGGGGACAGTAGGAGGCGCCCATCGCAACGCCGCGGGGAGCTGGCCCGGGACATGCCACCCTCCTCCCAGCCCGTCTCCTTTCCCGTAGGTGGCCCAGGCCCGGTCTCTTAGTGGTGGCGGCAGAAGGAACTGAGAGGGGTCCTCTCACCATCACTGTGGCCCCGAGCGAGACCGTCGTTTGTCGCCGCTGCATCCCCCGAGGCCCCATTTCACAGGTGGAGACACTGAGGCCCAGGGAGTGAGCAGTCTGGCCTGGGCCTCGCTCGGGGTCCAGAGCCAGCCCGGGAGAATTCATGTGCAGGCTGTTCTTTTGAGAGAAGAGGCTCCCCCCTCAATTTCTCCTGCCCTACTCTTCCCCCCCCCCCCCCGCCCCCGTGCTCCCTGGGTTTGCTCTCTGACCGGTCCCGGGACAGTGGGGTGGGAAAAGGAGTCTGGAGTGAGAGGGGGGCAGGGTGGGCAGTGGCCACTACAGACCCCTTGGGTGCCACCCCCTCCCGCATCCCTGCATCCCTCGACCCCCCCACAGACCCTGGCCAACGGCGGCATCCCGGGGCCACACTGTGAAAGGACGGTCCCCTTTGGGGACACGTGTGGAAGCCAATAACTGCACAGCTCCATCCAGGGAGCGGCATCAGGCCCTCACTGACCCAGGACAGAGGTGCTGCCCGGCCGCTTCCCGCCCCCAGGCCCCGCGGGGCTCCACCAGCATCTCCCCAGAACAGGAAAAGACTGAGGGAGGTGTGGGTGCGAAGCCAGAGGCTCTGGCCAGGTGGGGGTGGGCCTGGGGCGGCTGCGTTCTGAAGGAGGGGTCCCCGCTGGACTCTTTCCCCTCGCGTCCCGGGTACTTCCAGATGGACACAGAACCATCCAGGCCTCGTGCGGGGGCCGGGGACGCTGCGGTTCGCTGGGGGGTGGGGGGGCGGCGGCCAGGGCCTTGAAGGAGCATGGGGGGCTGGCCTTGGAACCCTCGGTGGGTTGGAGGGGAGAAGCCAGGGGCCCTGCAGCCTTCCCAACCAGGGGAGCCTGACAGTGCCCTTGTGTGCCTGGGTCTCTAGCTGTGGCAGCGGCTTCCCTCTGGGGCTGCTATGGGGCTGGGATGAATCACACGCTCCGTACCCCGTGGGCATGTGAATCTCCCTGCCCCCACCTACTCTAGATGTGGGGCCCTCCTCACCTCTGCCCACCCACTACCTGGACAGCCTGACCCCCTCCCGGACTGCCTCTCCTGTCTACCATGTGACCTTTCCGAGACAGGTCACATGGAAGGGGAAGGGCTGGGAGGTTTGGGAGGTTCGAGAATACCCCCAGGCACCGGCACCTGCTGTGCCCGCCCCCCAGCGCGGGCTCAGCACCCCTCCCTTCCTCCTACCATTGGAGGTGGGACCTGGGCTCCACCCTCCCTCACCCCTGGGCTTGGGGCTGAAGCTTGGCACTGGGACAGGACAGGAAGACCCCAGGGTTCTGTCCAGAGAGGCCGGAAGGCACCCGGTGCCGTCTGGAGACCTGCCTTCCATTCCCCCCATTCCCTTGAGGGGCCGTTGAAGTCTCTGGGAGCCTCTGTCTCCCCGTCAGTCACGTGGGAACCCAGCTCTTGCCCTGCCCCTGGAGAGCGCGGAGAGAGGAGCTGGAAACCGTAAAAGTGCCGTCCCAGCAGGAAGCAGGCCTCCAGGCTGGCCCCCGCCCACTTCCCCTCCCTGCAGACTCACTCAGTCTCCTTAGCTGATGGGGAAGGTGAGTCAGGCGAGATGACCGAGTGCAGGTGAGTCACGGCGGGCGGGCGGGCGGGAGGAGGAAGTGGGAGGGGGGAGCGGCCACAGGGCTGCAGGGAACTCCCCAGGCCTGTGTGCACCCCGCTCTGGGCCCACAGCCTGCTAGGGCCCCTGTGCTGAGGGTACCAGGGCCCAGCAGCAGCCAGGCGGTGGGGGATGGTGGGGGATGGCGGGCGGGCGCTGGAGGGGCCTGCGGGGCGGGGGTGGGGGTTTCCCTGGGGCCATCTGCAGATGGGCCTCGAGTGGAAGGAAGCCCTTAGCACCTGCTCCAGGGAGGTGACCTGTGAGCTTGAAGGGAATGAGACGTTAGGAGCTGAAGCATAAGCCTGCAGGGGTGTCGCAGGGTTTGCAACTCTGGTGGCATTTTAAAATTTACCCCAAACTTCTTACAATGGAAGTGGCTCTGGGCTTTTTGGGAAAGCTGCTTTAAAGTCTGAATTCCTCAGCCAGGACAGAAAGCAAGGCTCCAAGGGCAGAGGGGGACAGGGGAGCAGGCAGAGGGGGGCAGGGGAGC
>CM052797.1:124755905-124799226 GCA_028533885.1 Nasua narica
AACGTGCTGTGGGTGCCTCACTCGCCTCCCCCGGCCCTGCCCACGAGCTTCTCTCTGTCCACGAGGGAAACGGCCTTCTGTCTGGCTCAGAAGCGGGCTGCTCGCCAGAGAGCAGCCTGGGCCCCCAGGGCTGCGCCGGAGGCCGGTCTGTCTTCTTGCAGGTCGAGGCCTCTGCACAGCAGCTTCGTGGGGCGTCCCCCCCACCCCGGCCCCCACCTCAGCTGCAGGCGGGCGGGCCGAGGAGCTGAGGCATCCCGGCTGCTGTGGTGGTGACCTCAGCGCCCCGCGTGGGGGTGGCCGGGCTGCCTCGGGGGCTGGAGGTGGGGACAGCCACCCCACAGGCTCTCGGGATGCCCGGGGATTATTACTTATTGTTTTTAAAGTGCCCTGTTGTCATTTTCTGATTACCAAAGCGATACAGGCCCGTGATAAAGACTTTTAAGCACGGAGTGGGTGGTTAGGAGCCGGCTTCAGGGATGGGGAGGTGACGCACTGGTCGCGATTCATCAGTGTCAGCAGCGGGAGTACAAAAAGGATTTAGTCAACTTCCCCTGGGACCCAGGAGGGTAGGGGCGCTAGCAGACAGACGGGGTCTGCACCCCAACCTCTCCCAACGAATGCTAGTGTTCTCTGCACACCCCTGGTGGGGACAGAAGTGGGGACAGGAGCGGGGGACAGGAGCGGGGACAGGAGCAGGTGTGGTTCCCAGCACTGCTGCTGCTCTTGCTTCTCTGGGTGGGACAGACAAGCGCTGGGCTTTTCTGGGCCCCAGGTTCTCCTCGGGTTGGAGGGTGCCGTTCAGAGCTGGGGGGTGTGTTATGGGCTGGCGTGCATGAACCAGGGGTCCCTCAGGAGAGGGGTACCCTGTGTTTCTGGGACCCTGCTTTTAGGACTGAGCCCCTCCCTGCAGCCCCCAGGTTACTCCGTTCATCCTCATGCGGTCTCGCCGCGGGCTGCTGGTGTGGACGTTGTAACCCCATTTCACAGGTGAGGAGCGGAGGAGAAATTCACACGTTGCTCCATAGTTGAATTTGGTTTGAACCTGCTGTTTTCTGGCAGCGGAAGGCTCTGTTCTCTCCAGTTCGTCTTACTGCCTTGCAGGAAACAGGGTCAGGCAGGCTGGGGCTCGTGACTCAGGGTCAGAGGAGACCAGCCGGGGCTGCCTTCAGGCCGGGGGCGGAGACCCACCGTCCCTATGCTTCGAGGTGCGTGACACAGCCTGGTGCCAAGAGCAGGGATTCCGCCTTCGGATGGCCCAGGTCCCGATCTCCGTTCTGCTGGGCACTAGCCGTGTGCCCTTGGACCGGTGAGTCACCCTCTCGGAGCCTCGGTTCCTCATCTGGAAGAAAGGATGACGAGCACCCTACCTCCCGACTGAGGGGACACGCCGTCTGGGTCTGTGGATGCCGGCCGGGGTCACGGGCGTGGGTGGAACAGGGGTAAGAACGACCACCTCAGAGCGAGGCCCACCTTAGCTCGAAGAGGCCGGCCTTCCTGGCTGGGGTACTGAGGCAGTACCGAGCCGGGGGCTTGGCCCAGAGCCCGGCACACGGCCGTGCCTCGCAGGCGCTGATGGCATCCCCACTGTCTTCCTTTCCTCTCCAGTCCCATACTCGCCTCCCCGCAGGCCTGTCAGGACTCCTGGGAGCATCCGGCTCCTAGAACGATTGCAGGTTCTTGGGGATCTGGGTCAAGTTCCTGCATGTTCTTTTCTGGTCAGACCTCAACCAGGACCCGTTTCTGGGTCTAAGGTCCAGCCTGGGCACCAGAACCCCCCCATCTGCTGAGGGACCTCCCCAGCCCCGGGGTCCCCCAGCCTGTGGCCCTCATCCCTCCTGCCTGCACGGCCAGCTTCCTGCTCTGCCCTCTCGTGGGGCCGTTCCAGCCCTTTCCAGCCTCCCGGCGCCCTGCCCACACTCAGCTCTCCGATCCAGACCTTACCACAGGCTGCTGCTGCCCCTCTTTGGGGAGCAGGGATTCCCAGAGCCCCAGGGTCACCGGCCGTGGTGGGTGCGACCTCCAGACGCCCTCCTGGGGACTGCATTCCATCGGGCCTGACATGGGGTGGTGGGACCCTCTGGGCGAGGGTGAGCCAATGGAGGGAGCCTCCCCCAGCGCCCCTGCGGTGAGCTGGATGCCGCGCCCCGGCGCCTGGCCCACAGAAGGGCTCTGCTGCTCCAAAGTGCCCAGGGATGGGAGGATTGTGGACACGCGTGGCCGGCAGTGTGGACACCCCGGGTTCCGGGCCAGGGAGGAGAGCTTGGGAAAAGTGTGTCAGAAGGGGTCTGGGTGCGAGAAGAGGGGAGCCCAAGTGCAGAACCCTGATGGGCGCTGCAGTCCACACTGGGGATCTCAAGGGGGCCCTAGAGTCTCGGGTCGGGACACCCGACACGAGTGTTGCAAGGGCTTAAAAAACGGAGACCTCCAATTACCAGTTTCATGTCGCTTCGTTGGTGCTGGTGAACTAGATTTGCTGTGTGTTTTACTGTTTGGCTAATTAATCTTGGGCTGACATGTTTTCTCTGTTGCAGAAAGCCTTCATGGGTGTTCGGCATGAAAAATACCATTGCTGGATTTTCGAGCCCCTCCCGGCATTTAGGAGACGCTTCCTCCCGGGTCGGGCCGGCTCAGAACCAGCTCCCGCCCAGAGCCCAGCGGGCGGCGGGCAGGGGGCCAGCGGGGTGTGTTTGTTGAGTGAATAGAGGGCCTGGATGGGGGCCGGGGTCCAGAGAAGGCGAGAGGAGCCGGGCGGGAGGGGCCACATCCGTTCTCCCCACGCCTTTGCAAAAAGGGTGCGTCTTAGGGTATAAGTGTGTCTTGTTTATTTGAAATCAGGCGGTGATTCTTGGAAGAGTCTTGTGACACTTGAAATCCTTGAACTCCAAGTCCATCTTGATGAATTCCCTTTGGCCCTGTCCCCAGCGCGCTCGCTGTTTGGCTTTGGCGCACATTTCATCAGACTTCCGTTGTGTTCCTTGCACACAAGCGTGCGCCTATGTAAATGCGTCGTTTGCGTTACGGGCCCCGTGTGTGCGCGCGTTTGAATCAAATGCTGTCATTCCTCAAGTATCAGCCGTAAACCGCCTCGTCCCTTGGGCAAGCTACATCCTGGAGATCTGCCCCGGCCGTGGGTGGAGACCGGCCCTCCCGCCTGCCAGCGCCTCCCAGGGCCCGGACCTGCGCCGGCCGGCCACATGGGGATCCTCACACCCATTCTATGGATGAGGAAGTCGGGGCTCAGAGGGCCTGCCTGACTTGCCCAGGGTGACCTCCCAGCGGCGTGAGGGTCAGGGTCTGGTGGGGGCTGAGAGGAGCCGGCATGGCCGGTGAGTGAGGCACAAGGAAAGCAGTGGCCGGTGGCGGGGGTGGGGGGCGGGGGTGGAGGCCTCTGGAAAGCTCCATGACGCTGGCTGTAATTGAGGTGTGATGCTGGGGGGTTACCCAGGCACTGCCCGCTGCACGCTCTCCCTCCTCCAGCCTCCTGATCTCCGCAGCCTCCTCCCGCGAGGCTCCGGGCCCTGCTCCCTTCGCTGCCTGGTGGTCCCGAGTGCGGAGCGGGGTCTGGCTGCCCGCGTCCCCCACAGGAGAGGGTCCGTTCCCCCTGGACCCCAGCTCTGGGTAGCTTCTACTGGGCACCCATCCCCCAGGACTTGGGTCAGGGGGAGGCACATGCCAGGAAAGGCCAGGCCTCCCGGGTGGGCCGAGGGCGTGACCGGCAGCATTCCCCAGGCAGGCACGGCAGCCGCCTAATTAGGGCAGACTTCCCAAGGAGGAGGAAAACCATGAGGAAGCGGCAGGCTCTCAGACGCTCTTTCCTCCTGATTCACTGCTGGCCTGCCTATGGGCTGCCTTGAAGTCACCCGGCCTCCTCGAGCCTAGGGGCCCCTGCCAGGTCACGGGCCTGCCTCCGCTGACCCACCTCCCAGGCATTTGGCAGAAAGAGGGCAGGGCGATCCCGAGGGTGGGGTGGGCGGGGGAGACACTCAGGATGCTGGTGGGTGTGCTCTCCGAGCACCAGCACGGTGCCCTGGGCCTCGTTGCTGCAGGGCTGCGCCTGCCCCACCACGGGGTGCGGCCCAAGGGCCCCGCTGCAGGCGGGGTCGCCGGTGCCACCGGGGGAGGGGTCCTAGCCTTCTGGCTGTGGGTCCTCTGCCCCCCAGGCCCTCCTGCTCTGCTGGCTGTCGGCCCGAGAGCTACCTCTGGTCCTCCAGGTGTGTGTCCTAACCCGCCCCTGCGGCGGCTCCCAGGATCGGACTGAACCCTGGGCCGGGAAGTTCGGGGCGGTGGAGGCTGCGGGCTGTTGCGTGAGCCACACTAGTGCCCCCAGCCCTCTGAGCCAGCAGCTTCAGCCGCCGCGGATCCCGCGGGCTCAGGTCTGCAGACCAGCATCCTTCGTGGAGCATTCCAGAAACTCTCATTTCATCAAATGTCACGAATATTTTTCGGGTCAAACTTTCCACAGAGGTAGAGACAGGGTTTCCAAGGGGCCTCCAGGTCCCCAGATCGATGATCAGCTCATGCCCAGCTCGTTCCATTTATACTCTCTCCAGAATCTTCTCCCTGTATTGTTTGGAATCAACCCAAGGAGTGCCTTTTTTTTTTTTTTTTTCAAAAGCATAAGAACTTTACTTATATTCACCATCTATAGTGGCGATAAATATATTATATGAGTCGCCAGACTCAGCCCCAGGAATTTAACCGAGTCGTCTAGGCCGAGGCCCACAAAAGGTGCGTTTTAGCAAAGATCCCTGGAGGTGCAGCAGTGTGGCCGGGGGGGGTGGGGCGTGGGCAGCGCTCAGAGCGGGTAGTCCTGGGGCATTGCCTCCAGGAGGATCGGGAGGACATGGCGACGCCCCGCAGGCCGGGGGACAGACAGGATGCTGCCACGGCCTGCTCTGAGCTACCCTGGAGGGGAAGCAAGCCACGTGTGGAGATGGATCCCACCCCACGCTGACCTGGGGGGTTGGGGGGGCGGTTCCTGCAGGGCTGCCTGGAGGAGGTGCCCAGCAGATTAGCCCAGCCCCGTGCGCTATAAACCCACCTGGGACAGTGGCTAAGTGGTCAACTGCAAGGTCACTCATCCCCGGGGGACCGCACCAGCCAGTTCTACCAAAGGGGAGCTGGCGCCGGCCGAGCCGCCCGACAAAGGACGCTTTATTCACCTATTAAAATAAACACTTCCCTCGGATATTTACTCCCGGGACTCGGATGTAATATGGGGTGTAAGTTACTCTTCAACAGGCCACTTGATCCGGGCCTCCCGGCTCTCCTGAACTAATTTCCTGGAAGAAAGGCGTTCCCACTGCCGGCCCAGGTGTTGATTAGCCACCCCCTCGGCGGTCAAGGGAAGCTGGGCGTGGCTGCTCCTGCGCCCCCCGCACCCCCCTGAGAACCCAGTGCCCTGGGGCGCCCTCAGCCTTCCCTGGGGAAGCCGCCGAGAGGCTGAGCGGCGTGTCCTTGACCGTCTGGGCCGGGAGCGGAGAGGCCTGTCCCTTCGGCTGCACTTTGAGAGAATGGGCGTGGAGTCGGGGTCCCGGGAGGACAGGGGCTCCTGGACGGCCAGGCGGCCCCCGGCAGCAGGGCCCAGTGCACACCCGCGGCAGCGGCCCGGATCCCAGCTTCTGGTCAATGTCGCGGGGTTGATGCTCCCTGACGCGCCCACCTCTAAAGCGTGACTACGACTTCACGAACTTGAGGGCTTTATGAATCAAAATTGAAAAATGCACACAGGGTTTCCGTGATGGAGCGAGGGATGAGGGTCAGAACCGCCGTGAGGGAAAGCTGGTCCCATGGTCCCCACTGGCTGTGACCTGTAGTCTGGTGCGGAAGGATGGGCTGGGCCGGTCAGCTGTCCCCTCAGGTGTTTGGACCACAAAGGGAGGAGAGGAGCTGCCCATGGGCCCTCCCAGCATCCTGTCGGCGGCGGCGGCAGGGCCGAGACCAGGAGGAGGGAGAGGATTGGGGCAGGGACAGGCCTGAGGCTGGAGGGATGCAGAGAGCCTTGACCTCGGAGCTACAGCTCTGGGTTCCGGGAGGCCCAGGGCCCCCACTGTCTTCTTTGGGCTCCCTGGGGGTCCTCTGTCCTTCCTGGGCCGACGTGAACGCGCAAACCGAGTGAGAACATCCCAGGACTGACATCTGCAGATACTGGAGTCCCCTCTCCTGCCTCAGCTTACAGGCAGAGTGGGTCAGCGGCTGTCATTTGCACAAGATGAGGGTAGGTCTGTGCCAAGATTGGTCAAACGTCCAGCTTCTAGTAAACACAGGTCAACACACACTGGCTCACATGTTGGCCTGCCAGGACCTGGCTGTGGGTCGGTTGGGCAGGGGTGGGGAGGGATGGAGAGAAGCCCGGCTCCAAAAGAAGGTGGCCCCCTGTGGAGAGGCCGCTCAGGCGGGAGGGGCAGCGGGGGTGTTCTGGTCAGTAGTGATACTAATGCCACCTCTGTTGGCTTGTGTATCTGACCCCGAACTGGGGGTTGGAGGAGAGGCCGTCTCCCGGGGAGAGGGATTAGCACCAGGCAGGAAGGCAGGACCTCAGAGGCCCATCTGTGTTCGGTTCAGAGCCGGAAGTCTGGGCACATGAGGGGCGAAGGGAGTTGACCCCGGGCCGGGGCCCCCTCGGTCCAGGTACACCAGAAGCGCAGCCCTAGGCGACAAGATCAGCTGAGACTCCCAGGAGCTGGGGGGTGGGGCTCCTTGCACGCTCCCCGCCATGATCGGGGCTGGGGGGCAGGTCGGCAGGGAAGGGATGGGAGGCAAGCATTCTGGTATCTAGCCCTGCTGTGTGGCCCAGATCCCTCTGACATCCAGACGCCAGGCCAGAGGGGGCTTCTCTCCGAAGGATCACACCATGGTATCAGGGACATTAGTCCGTGTCTGATTCACCGACGGGGCGAAAGGGCAGATGGCTAACCACGCTTGCAGAAGGCTTTGCTCCAGGCCTCCTTTGGGGCAGGATCTTCCAGGTCAGTGGGTCTTGAACTTGAATGTGATCAGGATTTCCTGGAGGGGTCCTCAGAGCCTAGGTCATGGGCCCCCCCCAGAGTATCTTAGACAGCAAGTCTGGGGTGGTCCCGATTTTGACCTGTTCCCAGATGCTACTGAGGCTCCAGGAACCCACTTTGAGAACCGCTGCCTTGGCTGAAGACATCGCAGGACTTAATTCACAAGAACGCACCAGCAGCTCCTCGCAGAAGGGCACTGCAGCCTTATGGGGAAGCGAACCAGACGCCCCCCCCTCCCCGCCCCGGTGCTTGGGTCCCAGGGACAGGTCCCTGGGGTGAGGGCAGAGCCCTGGCTTCGCTCCTGAAGGCGGCCGTGGCTCCAGGAGAGCCATCAGGTGGGAAGGGGTCGAGGCAGGGATGGGGGCCGCGGTCAGCTGGGGGCTCTCCCGCCGGGGGCAATGACACTGCGGCGGTGGCTCGGCATATGGGGCAGGCTTGGGAGACGGCAGGCTCCCGAGGTGGGGGCACTCGAGGCCGCCGGTGCAGGTTTCACTGGAAAAGCCTCTCGGGTTCCAGGCCAGAAAGGAGATGCGGACACAGGCTCCTCTCTGCCCCTTCTCAAAAGAGAGAAAGCCTGCCCTTCAGCCGTGCCGTCCACGCTGAGTCCTGCCATTGTCCCCGCCTGGGACAGGCAGCGCCCCGGGCGCCTCGCTGTCCCCACAGTGGTCCCTTTGTGGGTCGGGAGAGGCCACGGGCCGCCCGCCAGCCCCCGGGACGCTGCAGGTCCAGCTCGATGCTCCCAGGTCTCGGGTTTGGGTTACCGAGTCCGCTGAGGATGGTGGTGCCAGGGCCGGGGAGGGCACGTGGGGGGCGGCCGCCCTGCCCCCAGAAAGGGGTCTGGAGCTGCCTGGGGCTGACTGGGGAGGGGCCCCGGGAGAGACTGGGAGGAGGAGGGGGCAGGTTCCCCAATGCCACGGAGGCAGAAGCAAGGAGGCTTGTCTTCGGAGTCTGCTGTGGGGGCAGCGGCCTGAGCCGAGCAGGCATCTGGGGCAGTCCGTGGTCCCCGGCCACACTGGCTCCCCCGGGCTGGTCCTCGGAAGCAGGCTCGGGCTGCGGGCGGGCAGCAACAGGACCCCCTCCGTCCGGGGCCTCCCTACACCCTCCAGGCTGGGAGGGAAACCGTCCTTGAGAGTTTGGGTCATGACCGAGGAGGATGTGGGAGGACCGAGGGAGCTTAGCGATGGGGGCAGGGCGCGCACAGAGGGGGAGGCGCGGACCTCTTGGCGGGGTCTCCTGCGCTGACTCTGGGCTCCTGGGAGAGGGTGTGCTGGGGAGCGGCCTTCAGCAAGGGACCAGCCGGGAGAGCCGGGGCTTGGCGCGGCAGGGAGAGGAGACTTAGGAACCACACCTGCCCAGTGTGGTCCCAGGAGCGACGGGCCTCAAGGTCACCTACATGTGGGTCATTCTGCATTCAACTCGTTTTTCCCTCTTGTGGGACTTGGAGACTTTCTCGTGGCCTTGGGGATGCTCGGTGTCCAACAGAGGGTGCAGGGCCCAAGCGTGGGGACGAGGTCCCCCCAGCACGCCCTGGGAGATCCTGATGGAGAGCCCCAGTCCCCACTCCCTCGTCATTCTTCCCGAGTAACTGCTCATATGGTCACCAGAGAGATCCCTTGTTCTGTTTTATCAAGAACTAGGAAAGTCTTTCTTTTTAAAAACGATTTACTTATTTGAGAGAGAGGGGGAGAGACAGCACTCAGAGGGCAGGGGCAGAGGGAGAGAGAGAATCCGAAACAGACCCCACACCTAACAGGGGGCCCGAGGGAGGTCTCCGATCCCACAACCCTGGGATCATGACCTGAGCTGAAAGATTTCCAGAAATCTGCTTTTCAAACAGCTGCATGCAGGTCTGCTCTCAGTGGGCGGGATGGGGCTTCCTGCCGGGAAGGACGGCGGGGGCAGGTGCGTGGCAGGTAGAAGAGCTCGTTAGCCGGGAGCCGAGAAGGAAGTGGAGACTGCTACTTTAGCTGCAGCCGGAACTCGAACTGGGCTTGGCCAGTTCAAAAAGATGGCCCCGAGACCCAACTCTCCGCAAAACTCTCCCCAAAGACTGCAACGAATAGAAAAAACTTTTCACAAGGCACAAAACCACCAAAAATACTTCATGCTGTATTTGATATTTATTGGAATTTTTTAAAGTCGGCATTCTACTTTTATCTTTATTGATTTCCACCCAGTTCTCCACTCCAACCCCAATATCGGGACCTAATTTATAGTTACTTCTGAGAACAGCGTCTTCTACCTCCTCTCGGTGCCTGCTGCCCCTGGCGCGGCGTGCAGCTCGCTCGGTGTCGTGTCGGGGAGGCGTGGTGGCTAAGCGCCCCTCACCCTCAGTGCCCAGCGGTGGGGGGGGGGCAGTGCCACCTGCTTTCCGAGTTCTGCATGCAAACGTGTGCCCGTGTCAGGCCCGCGCCCGTGGGCTGGAGAGAACCGTCTCGGAATCCTGGTACAGCTCGTCCTGACGGAAACAGGCCCTGAAGACCGACTCCTTCCTCGCGGTGCTCTTGTCCTGCAAAGCAAAATCTACCTCCTCCGTGTGCTGGAGTGAGATCGGCCCTGTTGGATGTGGGGTCTGCTCCGTGGCACCCACATTCGCTGTTTTGTCCCCAGTGTCCTTGGAACTACCAGTGCAGTGAGTCGGTCGGGAGGGACCTCCTGCCAGGGCAGCGGGGGCGTCTGGGCGGCTCAGTGGTTGGAGCATCTGCCTTCGGCTCAGGTCATGATCCCCGGCGTCCTGAGATCGAGTCCCGCATCGGGCTCCTTGCTCAGCAGGGAGTCTGCTTCTCCCTCTGCCTGCCTCTCCCCTGCTTCTGCTCTTGCTCTCAAATAAATAAAATCTTAAAAAAACCCGCCGCAGTAGTGGCTCCTTCCTGTTGCAGCTACAGCTGCTTCACCGTGGGCTTCTCTCCTGGTGGTCTCTAGGACACCCACCCACTCAAATGTTCAAATGTGCGTAACTCTTCGCGTTTATTTTGTTTCCCTTAAAATGACATGCACACTCATTTACATTTTCAGCCCAATAGCACTCACCTGACATCATGCGTTGTAGATTTTACAAATTGCAATGCTCCACCTTTCCATTGTGGAGAATGTGTGTTTTTAAATATAAAGATGGCAGGAAAAGACCAAATATGTGTTATTTGAAAGGAAGAAAGCAGACCAAGCTGACCAGCGTAGGAACATATATAATCATGAGCATTTCAGTTCTGAGTTGCAATTTTAAAGTGAAAAGTTTTTGCTCGTAATTAAAACAGGAATTTTCTGACATTTCTTTTTTTTTTTTAAATATTTTATTTATTTATTTGAGAGAGAGAGCACAAGCAGGAGGAGAGGTAGAGGCAGAGGGAGAAGCAGGGTCCCTGTAGAGCAGGGAGCCCGATGCAGGACTCGATCCCAGGATCCAAGATCATGGCCTGAACAGAAAGCAGACTCTTAACGGACTGAGCCACTCAGGAGCCCTGTGACATTTCTTTTTTTCCTTTTGGACTTTGGCATTTGTTATCCTAGCCCTGGAGGGAAACAAATGTAAACAGTGATGTTTAAAAGCTGTTTTAGCAACAGCTTTTTGTGGTGTGGTAATGAGGTCACCATAGCCTGACATAATCAACTAGAAGTTTGCCGAGCGTTCCCTCCATTTCCTGGGGTTGCACAGTGACGGCTCCTCAAACAATACTGTACTTCTGCGTGAGTGTTTTTGGAATAGGGTTTATGGGGAGAAGTGCAAACACGTATACAGGCAGAGACTCGTGTGGTCACAACCCGCCCCCGCATCCAGCGGCAGATCACGGCAATCCCCTCTCAGCTCTACCCTCCCTCCCCAACCTATTCGGATTGGTTAACGTTGGCTCACATATTTGAAGGTAAATCCCCGACATCACGTTCCCCCCTCCAGAGGTCCGCCCGCATCCGCTTGTCTGCACCAAACACATTTCCGGCAACAACCACAAGGCCAATAGTGTCATTAACAAAGGAACCCGGTGACGTGACTTCTTTCATTTCCCTTAGCAGCCAGCCCTGGTTCGAATCTCCCTAAATGTGCTGGGAGTGCCTTGGGGTGAGGTCTGGTGAGTAGGGATCCCAGCCAGAGCTGGTGGGGGCGGGGGAGAAGGAACTGTGGCCAGTCATCTCTACACCCCCTCCGGAAGCAGACGGTCTGATCGGGAACCAGCTAGTTTTCCTCCAACGCAGGCGAATTGTCAAGACCTATGAGGCTTCATCTGTGGAACGGGGTGATGGTGTGAGCTCCCAGGGCGTCGTGCAGATGGACTGGGGCCTGGCTCGCCCTGGCTCTAGATGCGACCCCCCGAGGGCGGGGGGGCTCCGGACCCCTGGGATGCACAGTGCGAAGAAACGCGCCCCTCCTTCTGGAGCCTCCCCGGAGACGGGTTTCAGGTCACACCTTCTGATGCCCAGCCCTGCCTGCTCCTCCCTCTGCCTGGAAGGTGACACCAGGAAAGGCCGTGCGTCAAGCCCGGATGGGACGCACGTGTGGGTTTTAGGACAAAAAGGCCCCCTTGTTTCTTCCGGACACCGGCAGCGCCCTCCCGTGGGTGAGGCGGAGGGGCCCTGCCCTCCCTCCGAGTGCTCCCCTGCTCCGCGGGCGCCACACTGGGCCAGGCGCGTCCGGCCCCCCGCGGGCCCTGCTGGCAGGCTCTGGCTCCACCTACCGGCGCCTCGGACACTGCTCGTTCCCAGAGCTGGGAGCCAGGCGGCCCCGTCCAGTCGGCGGGTCCCGCTGGCGACGCAAGGCCGCTTCCTCGCGCTACAACACACACTGCCCCCACTGAGGGCTTCAGGGACGGGAAAGCACTTGGCCTGGCAGGAGGATCAGTTTGCTTCTCGATGCAAATGGCTGATTCTCGGCCAGCTTCTGGGGGTGGGGTGGGGTGTTTATCTTTGACACCCTCCAACCTGCCTTCGGGTGTCGCCCACCACGACCTGCCGGCTGCAGCAGGCGGCCCGCCCACACCAGTCTACCTTTCCGAGGATCTGCTCCTCTCATCACAAAAGAACGAAGTCCCTTCACGAAAAAGTCCCATGGCCCCTCACCCCACGTAACTAACTGGTTCACAAGGGTTCACGATGGCCGATGAAGCATCTTTTGCAAAACACTTTCGTACCCGGATGAGAACTGAAGGAACCCGCAGGTGGGAAAGGGAGCTGCGCCCCAGGGGCCGACTCCGTTTCCTTCTTTGTACAATGGGGATACAGCTCCACCTAGCCCAGCTCTTAGGGCTGGCGTCCTGGGGCCCCACAGGAGCAGGGGGGGAGTGCTGATGGGACAACACATGACGACGACGACGATCCTGAGGGCCCTGGTGGGTCATGTTCTTTGAATCAGTGCTTTTCAAAATGGGGTTCCCCAGCCATCAGCACGTCCTGGCAAATGATTATGAGAAATACCAGTTCTCAGGCTCCTTCCCAGACCAAGAGAACCAGAAACAGTGGGAACCACTAGTCCCCGTTAGCAGTGTCCCGCCACCCGCCCTGCCCCCAGCACCGATGGCGCTGGGCTAACCCTGACGCCAACCTCACTGAGCCACAGCCGTGAGCTGGGTGGTGGGGCTGAAGGCAGGCGTTAGCCCCGTCCCGAGACCCTGCAGGGGATGGGGGACATTTGTCAGGCCTAGACCCTGGCCAGACCGGACATCGAATGCTGGAGACCTGGACGACCAACAGCATGGCCTCTGCCCTCAGGAGAGGAGGACAGTGAGAGACCAGGGCCGGGGCCTCTCATCTCTATTCCTGAAAACCACCAGATCTCAAAGTAGTCTCACTTCAGAGACTCACAGACCCCTGCTGCTTTCGAATCTTCCTTATGAGGGCGATTCGAGCAGCGCCTGGGTACCTCAGGGGGTTAAATGACTAACTCTCCATTTGGGCTCAGGTCACGAGCTCAGGGTCGTGGGATCGAGCCGTCTCAGGCTCCACACTCGGTGGGGAGTCTGCTTGGGATTCTCTCCTTCCATCCCTTCCCTGGCTCCCTCTCTAAAATAAATCTTTAAAAAAAAAAGGGCGCAATTCTAGGGGTTTAGTAATTGCCTTCGATGGAGGCAAATAATATGCAGTATTTATTTTAGCCAAATTAGGAAAAATATCAGTAAGTTTCTTATATTACGTACTTGCTTTGACACTGACTTCCTGATAGAATCTAGAGCTTATAAATTCTAGCCACATGACCTCGTTCCTATGTCTGCAGTGTTTTCCAGTGGAACCCACGCCTTCCCACACCTTCCCTACTGATCTTGACAGTGACTCTAGGTGAGAACTGACATGTGTCCCCCCACCGTCCACACGAGGAAACACAAGGCTCAGCGGGTCACCGGAGTAAGTGGCAGCATCATCAGTGGAGCGGACGTTCATCAGCCCTCGGGGCTGGGGCCGTCAGAGCCCCGAGTCCTCCGGTAACGGACGGGACGGCTCGCCGGGACAGCGACTATCTGCCGCGCGACAGGGGTCTATCGTGGGCACGACCGGCGCACGGGGGAGCGGACACAGGAACACAGGCCGTGGGCACCTTGGTCACATTTATTCACGCCACAGAGGACACACGCATCGACAGTGTACGCGGCGCTCCATGCTCCCCGCTGACAGCGCGAGATGCAGGCCAGACGGATGCCCCGTTCCTACGCGCGCTCCAAGTGCCGCTGCTCAGTGATGGCCGTGAGCGGGCGCGGGACCCGAAGCTGTGGAAAGAGACGCAGAGGACAGCTATCATGAGGAAGAAAGGAAAACGTGACGACAGTTTATGACATGAGTAGTAACAAGTCAGGAACTGAAGCGACAATTTCCAATACTCTGAAGACGCGTGGAGGGTCATTCGTACCCGGAGCGTCCGGCAGGCGTGAGGGGTTCGTGTACGCCCCTCACGCACCCGAGAGGCGCGGCCGCCAGCACAAGCCAGAGGAGTCGCCAGCCAGCACTGACTCTGGGGGGCCCAGGCGACTACAGTTTATACTGTCATTTGGGAAAAAGAGTGAAGACACGTCCAGCACCAGGACATACATTCACGGGGCGGCTTCGGCACAGCGGGCCTGTGCTGCCCTCTTGGCGGCAGCAGCGACCCCCCATCCTTCTAGCCCCCCCGGAAGTTTTACTTGGCCCAAGGCGGTGAGCAAAGGGCTTTAACACTCAGACTGTAAGAAGGGCTTCGGGGGCGCCTTGGTGGCTCAGTTGGTTGGGTGACTGCCTTCGGCTCAGGTCATGATCCCGGAGTCCCAGGATCGAGTCCCGCATCGGGCTCCCAGCTCCACTGGGAGTCTGCTTCTCACTCTGACCTTCTCCCCGCTCACGCTCTCTCTCTCAAATAAATAAAATATTAAAAAACAAAAAAAAAAGAGAAAATATATATAAAAAAAAAAAAAGAAAAAAAGAAGGGCTTCGGCACGGTCTTCTCCAGTGGGGACAGCAAACTTGGCGGCCCCGAGTATCCCCACTGCTCCTCGTGCGTTTGTAACAACGATACACCTTGTCCTGAAAAGGTATGACGGCGTTTTTCACTCCCCGTCCGTTTGAAGAAGCAAAAATCTTACCTTTCAAAGCTTTACTTCTTTTATCTGAAATAAAAAGCAAGAAACACTGGTTGTATCAACGCTTTACAAAAATGTTTTTGGTCAATCCATTGTTGAACTCGACATTAGGCCAAGAAGCTAACAGCTCAGGGAAGCTCACGAGAAGTTTCAGAAACCAGGTGTTTCTAAGAGCGCCTCTGGCCAGTGGTGCCCCTTCCACCCGAGACGTGCCACCAACAGCTCAACAGCCCTTCCGAATCTGCAGGACCCTCCCCTCCTTCCCAGTCCCCAGACTCCAGTCTTGCAGTTTCAAGTTTCCTCCCTTCTCTCCTCTTTGAAACCAACTGCTTATGAATCCACGATTGGGCCTCATCTCTGTCGCATGGAGACCCAACGGTCACCCTGCCCCCATCTCTACTATGAAAACAGTTCCAATGCTCACGGCGGCGGGAAAGGTACCGTAACACACCGCACTCAGGGCCACTCCGGCCCCGACGACTTCCGCCCCAGCTCTTCCCACGTAGGGCACATCCTACGCATTCGGAACACCATGGTTATGCCCAGGAAACTCCGAATCCCGTTATCAAGGCCTTGTTCAAATTTTCCTAGTTGTCCCCAAATGTCTCTTACAGCTGACATGTACTCCCCACATCTTAACCAAGGGTTCTGATGCTCACTTCTGGGTAAGAGCCATCGCTCCTTCACAACACGGAGTGTGATTCCTTTTGAAAATAGTTTTCATCCTGACTGCTAACGAATCGACATAAACTTACCAGCACTCCTGATTTTATAAACGATGACACTCATCAACCCCATTCCTACCCAAATCTCCTGGTAAACCTGGGTATAGTAGGGCTTCATGGGGATCCAAACATTTTTAATAAGGGTCTGAAGCATCTGGAAAGGAACACAGTGATAAATATTACCATGACTGTCTTTCTTTTTTTAAAGATTTTATTTGAGAGCGAGTGTGTGAGCATGAGTAGTGGAGGAGGGGCAGAGGGAGAAGCAGGCTCCCCACTGAGCAGGGAGCCTGACGCGAGGCTCTATCCCAGGCCCCCGGACCGTGACTCGAGCTGAAGGCAGACACTTAACTGACTGAGCCACCCAGGTGCCCCACAATGACCACCGTTTTAAAGCTAACTGGTAAGAGGTTCCCATATACTCTTACGTTTGACCGTTTCCTACAACTGTTTCACACAGGCCACTCTCTGGCAGCCATTCCTACCTGACATGGGGCACCCGCTCAGCAGTCCTTCAAGCCCCAGACCCCCCAAAGCTGCCAACGTCGGCCGTCCCGGTGCTCTGCCACCCGTGACCCCTCGGGCCCCAGAGCACCCAGCCCACGCCGTCTCCCTCACAGCTGCTCTCCACTGACGCTATGCCCAAAATCACATACCACTTTCTTTCAAACTTTTACATCAAATAACTAGTACGTTGGCATCACCACGTGCAGAACTGCTGGCTCAGAGCTGAAAAAGCCGGGTCCTGGCAAGACGCGGACTCAGCCTCGGAATCCGCTGCTCAATGCAGACGGCACAGGGTCACTTCCTGAGAGCTGCCATTACAACATCACTTATTTAAGGAATAAAAACATTTACCTAATCACTGGATTTGACCGGGAAAAGCCACCAAATGCTGAAGTTCGCTTTTACTAGCAGGTCTCAACATAAGGCTTTTGGTTGCAACTTACTACAGACTCTAAAAATTGGATGCCCTCATTTTCATTTTAGCTTTGTAACACCTCAAGCGGTCTATGAGAAGACCGTTCTTCAAATCACCGTCAGGAATAAGGAGATCCAAGTACTTTGCATTTTCCTTGAAAACACTCCTTTGGCTTCAGTCATGCCGCTGGTCCCCGCCCTGGCCCCGGCCTCACCTACGCTCCTCTGCGCCACTATTTGGGCTACACGGAATTGTGCGTCTCTTCATTTTTCTCCAGCGCGACCATAACTTACTCAGCACCTGTGAACCGAGCGCGTACTAGTTGGCAGGCATCGTTCGGGGGCTGAAAAACCGGCTCCTAAGGAGCCAGAAAACTTGAGACAGGAGTGGCTTTGGCAGAAGCCGCTTACGTGCCAAGACCCCAGTTCAGGACGGACTTGCAGAGTCTGGGAGGAAAGGGAAGCCACAGTGGCTGCCCAGATTCGAATCTCGCTAACTTCAAGTGTCTGTTTCTTCCTCTGGAAAACAGGGATAAAAACACGGCACCCCCACAAACGGCGTTTATGAAGAGGAGTTCCTCTGCATCATGTATTTACGGTGTGCGGTGTCCCATGCAGCTGTTCTGTAAAACACCGCAGCGGGACTGCGGGTGGGGGGAGGAGGAACTGGGTATTTAGGACCTTGGAGGCCACGGTGAAGAACTCAGCCTTTACTCTCAGAGTGTCATGCAAACCTAACAGCGTTCAGGAAGTGCTTACTCACTTATCTCCTGCACTACTACCTGACTCCTACAAAGGGGCTACTTGCGAGAGAACTGCCAGAGATTGCATAGATCTCTGAATCACGCTGCCCCCCAGCCCTTACTGCTAGGGAGAATCTGCTCCAAGGAATGGCTGCCAGGTCTTCCGGGAAGAGGACTCATTCAGGCTGAGGCACAGTCCTAAATACTAGCCGCCCCGCCGCTGCCCCAAGTGTGACCTTGAGGGATGCGGTTGTGCCCTCCTCCTGGAACTCCCTGCCAAGAGGTCTCGTCTCACACTTCCTGTCCTTAGACTGGGATGCTCTGTCACAGCAGAGGATCCCAGAAACCAACAATTCTGCCCTTAGAAGGTGCCTGAGAAGACCCAAATGGGACCTGCAGGAGGGCTCTGAAAGCCCCAGGTGGGGAGAAGAGTTCGGAGGGACTGAGTGCATTCCCCTCCTCCCCAAGCCTGGCAGTGACTGGGCAAGAAGGGAGTTGACAGCTCCCAGTGGGGCCAGACTCCTGGGTTCCAATCCCAATCTTGGCCAAGTCCCTGGAGTTGTCATCTCAAAGGCTGCCCCTCTGTGACGCAGGGATACGTCCACCTGCCCCACAGGGCTCTCGCTGGCATGTGAGGAGGAAACGTGAATGGCTCAGTGGGTCAATAGTCACACCAACAGCAGAAGGAAGTGCCCAGCTGAGGGCAATGGTACCAGGCGCCCGGGATTCTAAGGGCGTGGGAACATGCCTTCACAAGGCCAGATGAAGATCTGGATAGAAAACAGCAAAGCACACTGAGAGCGCCAAGGAGGGAAGAAGGGGCCACAGAAACGTCAGCTACCCCATTTTCTGCTCAGGACCCAGGGCCCCCAGCATTATCTTCTCACCTAGAATTATCTCGGACTGCTGCCTCCTATGCTACCAACACTTACCTACCCCTGCCCGACTTTCCTTTTGGCCAAGGTGGTCATATTTTATTGGACAAGCGACCTTTCCCATTATTTAATAAAGTGAGGCCCGTTTCCATCTGCGTCCACTGTCCACCCACGTTACCAGCTCTGTGCGGGGGTTTTAGAGCACTCATTCTTCCAAAGGCCCATCTTTTGGTCAAAAGGGCGTTCACCGTGTCTGCGGTTTTGGGCACAATCGGAGCAAACTACTACCTGGCCTTACACGGGAGACAGGGCATGCCTGACCCGCTGAGGCCCAGACCGGGATTCCAGGGCTCTGACCGCGTCGTGGGCCCCGTGTCCCCTCCCCAAGGCCTTCTGCTCTGCACACGGTAACCTGCAGGGCAGTGCGTTGCAAGGAAACCCGAGGTACCCAGGAGACAAGGTACCAAAGGCAGGGCAGGCGCTGCTGGCCGGGGTCGGGGCTCCATCACTAAGGGCGGCGCGCCCGCGGGCAGGCGGCCGACCCTGGCCCCGCCGGGGGGGGGGTGGGGGTGGTGGTTCCCCAGCAGAGAAGTGCGGCGGTTCTGGCCAAAGGACAGGGCGGGACTCCTCGCGACCCACCAGCCCGCGGAGCGCCTCCCTTCGCCGGCCGGGCGCCGCTGCAGGACCCCAAGGTCAGCGGGGGCCAGGCGGCACTCTCGCCCCCCGCCCCACGGCCCCCCGCCCCGCTTGGAACAGCCGGCCGCGCCCCCCGCACCCACCTCGCCGCAAGACCCCCGGCTCGGGCTGCCACGACACCCACAGCCAACGACTTGGAAAGGTCACCGAAAGCGCACGCGCCGCGCGGGGCCCGCCGGGAAGGCGGAAGGGGCGGCGGCGCGCCGAGGCCAGAGCGCCTCCCGGACCGTGTCCGCGCCACAGCGCCCCCAGCGGTCGCCCCGGTGCCGCAGGCCGGCGGAGCGCCGAGGCCGTATGTGCGCGCGCGTGGGTCCCAATACGGTGATGACCCCGGCGGCCGTGTCCGGGGCGCGGGACCTTCGGTGCTGAAACCGAGAAGGTTCTGGACTAAGCGGACGAGTAGGTCAACCTGAAAAAGGAGCTTTCTTTACTTGCTGTATTGAAAACTGAGAAGTCATCTCCCTCTGTGGTTTTCTTGCTGCTTTTCTGTGTATTAACTTTTTTTTTTTTTAAGATTTTAGTTATTTATGTGACAGAGAGAGAGAGATCACAAGTAGGCAGAGAGGCAGGCAGAGAGAGAGAGGGGGAAGCGGGCTCCCCGCTGAGCAAAGAGCCCAATGCGGGGCTCCATCCCAGGACCCTGAGATCATGACCTGAGCCGAAGGCAGAGGCTTTAACCCACTGAGCCCCCCAGGCGCCCCTGTGTATTAACTTTTTGCTGTGCACATTTTTGTGCAGGGACTCCTGTGCATAGGAATGACTTTATGTCCTTTAGTCCATGTCTTTAGTCAATAGACACTGGGCTTAACAGACACAGGCTTTGAAAACAACCCTGCTTACTATATGTAAGGAAATAAACAAGACCGAAAATTTCAGCAGAAAACTGGAAATTGTAAAAAAAAAAAACGATAACAAAAAAAAAAATCCCCCAAACCCAAAAACTACTTAGGCAATCTGAAAAAGAGCCAAATAGAAATTGGGCAGGTTTAGCAGCAGATTAGATTAGAGAGCTAGGGTACAGCAGGAAAGTCCCTCATATGTGTAATTGGAGGCTCAGAAGGAAAGGAGACTGAGATGGGCAGAAATATTAGAAGAGATAACGGCTGGCTGAGAATTTTTTAAAAGTGATAGGGAAAAAAAAAATACACCAAAGATTCAAAAAGCCTTACAGAAACCGAGCAGGCAGATAAGTGAAAATAGACCAACACCTTGAAACATCATAATAAAATCACAGAAAACTAAAAATGAGGAGAAAATCTTAATTGCCAATCTAGAATTCTATGTATACAGAAATTCACCTTCAATAAGGAAGGCAAAATAAAGAATTTTGGATAGCCAAACACTGAGGGAATGATCACCAGTAGATGTACAGTGAAAAAAAAAATCAATGTCCATTATTCGAGCATCAGGAAAGTGAGTTCAGACGGAAGGATGAGGACACAGGAAGAGCAACAAGACGGTCCTGCTTCGAAGGGACAAAAACTTAGGATCAAATGAGAGCTGCATTCACCACCTGAAAATCTTGCTATTTTAGGATAGTGGTTCTCAAAGTGAGGTTTGGGGGTTCCCAAGGATCCCGGGGATAAAAACTATTTTCATATCAATGGTAAAGTGTTATTTGTCTTTTTTGCCCGAATTATCTCACAAGTGTCTGGAGTTTTCCAGAGGCCCACTTGTGATGTCACACCAGAATGAATACAGAAACAGAAATGGGAATCCAGCTATCTTCCATGAAGGCAGACATCGAGAGATCTACAAAAATGTCAGTGTTACTCTTTGCACACATATAGTGGTTTTTCCTCAAAATATTCCCTTTAACATCAAATGGGCATATTATTGTTATTTTTAAATGAATTAATAAATAAAGTGTCTCAGTTGTAATTCCTAATAAAGTAGATGCAACCCACATGAACAAAAGTTCTCTAGGGGCTACATTAATTTTTAATAATGTAACGGGTCTGTGAACCACTGTCTTGGGAAAGAATGAGACTTACAGTAAGGTCAGAAACTGCTGACGAGGACAACAAGCATTTAGGAACAACTTACAAGTATCATAATCTATTTTAAGGTAACAAAGCTTTTGAACTTCAAACTCAGCTTGAGATCAACAGAATTTTCATGTCTTTTGTTGCAAAGCCAAAACACCCTATGAAAAATACATCTTCAAAGGAAACACCGTTTGAAGACAGAGCTACCCCAGATTTATGCAAAGTTCTGCATTTTGCAGCTGAAAGGGTCATAGAAGACTTGAAGATACTTGGGACACAGCTTCTCCCACTTTGTCAAGAGTGCAGCTTCCCGGCACCAACATCATTTGTCATTGTCTGCGCTACTTGTTTTCCCTTTGGGTCTGCACTTCAAGCTGTTCTGGGAATGCAAATATGCAAAACCTCCACCAAGGCTCCCGGCTTCCTCTGTGCTCTGGTCTAAACATCTGCAAGCCTATTGAGAACTGCCAAGCTGTGCCTTTGAACTTTGGACAGGAATGAAAGTTGAGATGTGCTAACTGAGTATGAGGCACCAAGGACTACCATTCAAACGAACGGGGTCACAGTTATCCTCTGTGACGGCACAGAATGTTAACTACTACTCAGGAAAATGGCAATTAAATGAAAACAAACTTTGAAACTAAAGCCTCAGGACGGTCTCCTTAAACTGCAGTTAAAAACTCAAAACTCAAGAGGACTGAAGGAGATAGTAACCCCAAAGGTTCAAAGAACATACAAAAAGCCTTCCAATAACCTTAAGCCTGTTAAAATAACTAAAATAAAAAAGACAAGAAATAAGTGTTGGCAAGACTTGGGAGAAAGAAGAACCCTTGAACACTGTTGGTGGGAATGTAAATTGGTGCAGCCACCATGGCAAACAATGTGGCGGTCCCTCAAGAAATTAAAAATAGAAATACCACAATCTGACAATTCCAATATTGAATATTGACCCAAAGGAAACCAAAAAACTAATTCGAAAAGATAATGCACCCCTATGTTTATTGCAGTATTATTTATAATAGCCAACATATGGAATCGGCCCAGGCGTCCACTGATAGGCAAATGGATAAGGAAGACACACGTACACACACACACACACACACACACACACACACAAACACACTGGACTATTACTCAGCCACAAAAAAGGGTGAAATTATGCCATTTGCAACAACATGGTTGGACCTAGAGGGTATTAAGCTAAATGAAATAAATAAGTCAGAGAAAGACAAATACCATATGATTTCACTTATATGTGGAATCAAAAAAAAAAATGAATAAACCAACAACAAGCAGAAATAGATCCATAAATACAAAGAACAAAGTGATGGTTGCCAGAGGGCGGGGAGACTGGGTGAAAGGGGTGAAGGGGAGTGGGAGGCGCGGGCTTCCTGTGAGGAAGGAGTAAGTCATGAGAGTAAAAGGCACAGCGCAGGGAACATAGCCGATGATGTCGTCATAGTGTTGTGTGGTGACACACGCATGGCAGCTACACGTGTGGGTTGTGGTGGGAATGGCTCATGTCTAGTTGTCGAATCACTGTATGACACACCTGAAACTAACATAACATGGTGCCTCAATTATACTCCAATAAGAAAAGAACAAGCCCTCTGGAAAATGTTCTCTTTGGACAAGTCAGAGCAGGCGGGCCAGAGCCTATGATAGAAACTAGCCGTGTGGTCAGGATCTGGACCTGGGACCTCTGGCCCAGAACCAGGCTAGACTCATTTTTTGGTGAAACTGGTCCGGAAGCTGACCTCTTGCTTGCCACTCTTGGAGCATTTTCCAGTCCTTAACTAGACTTGCCAAGGTTGGTCGGCGCCACGCTCCGGATCCTTCCACGTCCCCTTTCACACTGTCTTTCCCCAGCGCCCATGTAGTGCTAGACCTGGCACTGAGGGAGGGCTGGCAAGCTGTCATGTGACTCTTCTTGTTCTCCCTGCTGTCCTCCTTCCTTGGTACACCTTTGCTGCATCCCGCCACCCCTGCCTCATCTTCCAGCCTCTTTCCTAGGGTTCTGTCCTCCCCCTTCACTCTTCTAGAGCTCAGGCTGGACCATTTCAGCTGCTCTCAGGGTCTTACCACCCTCCATTTGCAGACGACCACTAAATCTCTGCCCCTTGCCACCGCTTTTCCTCTAGCTGTGCGGAGGACGCTGCATGTCCGAGGCAGGTTTAGGAAAGAAGATGAATTCCATCTAGTTCTTTGTGCCCCCACAGAACTTCTTGCAGGCCCTCAGTCCAGGCCTTCGTCCATGCAGTACCTTCCCCTGGGAATCGTTCCCACCAGTCGCCCTTCACGTGCCTTGTTCCCCGTTATCCTGCATGTGTCCACTTAGATGTCATTCTCTCCCAGAAGCCTTTTTTGACCTTCTTGCTCCTGTCCCCAGATTAGGTGCGAGGTGACCCTGGGCAGCAGCCAGGAGCTTACCTCGACAATACACACTCAGATCCCTTCTGTTTGCCTTCCGTCTCCTGCCCCGAGGTTTCTCAGCACAGGACCCGAGCCGCTCTGCACTGGGCCTGGCACACAGCAGGTGCTCAAAGTCCGTCCCTTGCCGGCCTGGAGCGCGACGCCGCGGACACGATCGTAGAGGGAACAGGTGGAGAGCGGGTCGGGACCTATTTCTTGCACCCGCTGGGGGATGATGCCCGGGGTCCCCAGAGTGTCCAGTGGGCTGACCCTGGGACAGCGGTGATGGCGCAGGCGCTCCCCACTCGACCGCCCACGCGCAGAGGGGCTGGGCTGGCAGCACGAGGTCTCAGCCGCAGGGGCGCCGGGCGTTCTGATTGGAGGACTTGGGCGGGGCGGAGCCGGAGGCACGAGACTCGGGGCGCGAGGGCGCTGGCGCGTCCTGATTGGAGAGCCCTGGCGGGGCGGGGCCGCGTTCCCGCCGTCACCACGTTGCGCCGTCGCGTTCCCGACGTCGTCTGTTCCCGCCGCTCCGCGGGGGCAGTTGAGGCGGCGTCGACGCCGGGCCGGCAGCATGCTGCGCAAGCTCACCCTCGACCAGATCAACGACTGGTTCACGATCGGCAAGACCGTGGCGGATGTGGAGCTGCTGGGCTCGCCGCCCGCCTTTCCGGCCGAGGCCACCAGGGAAGAGGCGCAGCGCCAGGACGCGGGCTCTGCGTTGGGCCCCGCGGCCCAGGAGCCGCCGGTGGCCTCCCGGAGGTAGGAGGCCATTGGGGCGTGGGCGCCGCCCGGGGGGCGGGCGGTGGGTGCGCGGCCTCTCCAGGCGCTGCGCGACCCTATCCCTGGCCCTTAGGCCGCCGCCGAGCGAGCTGGCAGTGACCGAGGCCCGCGGAGCTCGCCTCTTCCAGAGGCCGAGCCACCCCAGAGTTTGGGTCCCCTTCTCCGTGTTTTATTGATAGACTTCGTCTTTTAGAGCCCGTGGGGGTTACAGAAAAATCCAGCGAAGTCCCAAGGCCCGTGTTCCTCCCTCAGCCCCCCCAACAGTTTCCCTGCGCGTCTCTTGCTTTGGGGTCGTTCGGGTGTTAGGTGGGGCCAGCCCTGTGGGCGCGTTCTCGGTAAGCAGAGTCCGTAGCGGAGGGCCCCGTCCTAGCGCTGGCGTGTGTCCTGCGCCCTACAGAAGAGCGGCCCAGCCTAACCCTAACCCCGTCCCACCCCCAGCCCTGGCAACCACTGGTCCTTCTCCCTGTGCTGCGTTTTCCGGGGTCTCCTAGTTGGAATCCGCCCGACCGCGTGTGGCCTTTTCAGACTGGCTACTTTGATCTTGCAATATGCCCTTAAGGTTCCTCCATATGCCTTCAGGGCTTGGTAGCTTGTCTTATAAAGTGCAGAGTAACATTCGGTGCTGTGCATGGATGTACCTCCGCCTGTGCGTTCAGCTACTGGAGGAGGCCGGGCGGCTTCCGAGTTGGGGCAATGATGAGTAAAGCTGTGGTAAACATTCCGGTGCAGGTTTTTGTGGATCAGAAGTCTTCCGTCCATTTGGGTGAATATCGAGCAGCAGGAATGCTGGGTCTTTGTCCCGCTGTATTCCTGTCCCTCCTCCCACTATTTTTTGCCTGAGGTAACTGCTGTTGGTTCATCTGCTCACATGATTTTGATGGAAATAAAAAGGCAAGAGGAGGTCTTCGGTTTTTAGAAAACTCGGATCTGGTGTGTAGAAACACCTGCTCCCACTAAAGCCGGCCCAAGTACTTCCATCTCAGAGTCTCTGCGTCGCTGAGACTTCCCCCAAATTAAAACCTTTCACAGCTGAGAGGTGTTTTGTTTTTTACTTTTCAAAAAAGGTACTCTTGTTTGTTGGCCCCATCAGGTTTTCATGGGTTTGTTTCAGTCATCTGTAGACAAGCTTCAGGCCCCTGTAAAGTCAAGGGCAACTTGGGATCTTTGGTAAATTTTTTTCTTGGATGCAGAAAAGGGACAAAGAGACCCTTATGCAGCTTTAGAGTGGCTGTTTTGTTTCTGTTTTTGCATACTTTGTTTCCTTGAATTACTCTGGTGAATGATCCCATAGGCTATCCCCTCTCTTTAACTCTCCCCTTCTTGTAACAGGCAGAGCAGCATTGCTTTTAAATAAACCTCTGCCTTTGGCTCAGGTGGTGATCTCAGGGTCCTGGGATCGAGCCCCACATCGGGCTCTCTGCTCAGCAGGGAGCCTGCTTCCTCCTCTCTCTGCCTGCCTCTCTGCCTACTTGTGATCTCTCTGTCAAATAAATAAAATCTTAAAAAAAATGAAAAAATAAATAACTTACTGTGAAAGTAAATTATTGACCTTTTCAGAAACTGAAAGTATAGGTTTAAATGTTCTTCTCACTACTACGGATCAGTTTTTAAAATTTCTAATCCTTCATGGGCTGAGACTTTGAAAAATCAATAAAAATGAAATTTCAGAGTAACGGAATGAAAACAGACAAAATATAAGCCTTATCTAAAATATAATAGTCAACATGTAAAATTATTTTGTAAAATTGCCATAAACATTTGACCTTCTGTAGGTAATTAGAAACAGGCAAATAACTAAAGATGGATAGATAACGTTGAGGTTTGCTTGTCTGTATAGTGCTTTGAGTCTGAGTAGTAATTCTGGAAGTCCCGTCCTGGGCCCTTACCCACACACCTAATGCCAGTGGTTCTACCATGTAGAAGGCATTCAAACACAGCTGTATCACTGCATCCTTGAAATAATCCCTTGAGATTGATGGCATTATCTTGATTTTATAGAACTCTGAAGGAAACAGACTTGGGTGGTAAAGTGGCTTTCTTAACTTCCTCTGATAAATAGTCATGGTAGGTAGAATGACCCCCCCCCCCCAAGATAACCACTGGAATCTGTGACTACCTTATATTACATGGCACAAGGGATTTTGCTGATGTAACTAAGATTATAGGCCCTAAAATAGGGGGAGTAGCTGGATTGTCAAACCACAGGAGCCTTAAAAGCGGAGACCTTCCCTGACTGGAGCCAGAGGTTTGAAACATGAGATGGACTTGACCAGTTGTCGCTGGACTGGGCCACAAAGGAAGCAGGAGAAGAACGTAGGCAGCTGGGGGCAAAGGTGGAGTCCCAGCCGACAGCCGTTAGGGAAGTGGGGCCCTCTGCCTTTCAACTTAGAGGAAGCGAATTTGACCAGCAACCTGAATGAGCCTGTTGTGGACGCCGCCCTGCCAGCTATATTTTTTTTTTTTTAAGAGAGACGGAGGGAGAGAGGGAGAGAGTGCGCGAGCAGGGGTGGGGGACGGAGAGAGAATCTTAAGCAGGCTCCATGATCAGCATGGAGCCGGATTCGGGGCTCAGTCTCAAGACCCTGAGGTCGTGACCTGAGCCGAAATCAAGAGATGGAGGCTTAACCGACTGAGCCACCCAGCCAACATCTGGTTCTGGCCTCATGGAGCCTTAAGCGGAGGACCTGGTTGAGTCTACCTGAAGTTCTGATTTACAGAAACTGTGAGATGATAAATGTTGTTGTTCTGAACTGTTGAGTTTGTGATAGTTTGTTAGGGCAGCCACAGAGAACTAGCTGCGGTAGAGCTGGGATTGATTTAGGGTGAGCTGACCTGAAAACCAGCCTCGACCTCAGTGACTGGCTGGTTGACTGATGTCTTTCCAGAAAGGAGAGTTTGAGGTTTTGACATTGGTGAGAAAACATTTGACATAGAGGAAGACAGGCTTTACGAGCATAGGATGTCGCATAGTTGAACCATGTCCGAGAGGACAATCAGGGTAAGAGTAGCTTGTATTGAGTCTCTGGAGTTCAGTCCACAAGAGCATTGTTAAATCAGCTTTATAGGTCATGTGAGTAGTGACCACCAGCATCAAAAGGAGAGAAATAGAAAATATCAGGCCCTTTAGCACCTTAAAGTCTACTTTGTCCCAGAGAAAACTTCCCCATAGAAACTCGCCATTTCAAGTCACTGTATCTGGTGGTTCCTTTTACCCAGTTCCTTTTTACTGAATTCAGTGTTTCCTTCTTGGTACGTGGGTTTAGTGCCTGCTGTGTGTTGAGTTTTGTGTCGGGACACGGCGCCCAGCAGTGTCGGTCCTTCTGACAAGGGAAGTCCCGTTGTACAGCGGAGGGTCAGCTAAGCTGCTGAGAAAGGTGCCCCAGCACCTGTGCTTCTGTGTTGTAAGGATCGATGTGTTCAACTCGAGTACCTAACTTTGCCCTTTTTGCCTTGTTGATTTTCAGTATGTGGGCTTTGCCCAGGTGTTAATGTATGTGTTAATTCTCCAAGGGTTCCTATTTTCTGTTCACTCACAGAGGCCATGTTTCTTTTAAAGACCTTTTTGTCTGTTTAGCAGATTTAAGTTGGTAGGTCACTTTGGCGTTAATTAGTGTCGTGTATCTATGTGCCACTGGAGTGGAGTGGCTGTGTGAGAGAGAATAGGGGAGCTGGGTCCAGAGCTGTCCCTGAGATCAGGCAGGATTTGCTGCTTCATCTGAGCCTACTGGGGGGGACCGTTGGAGGGCACTCTGGGGTTTTGAGCAGATCTGTGACACGACTTAGGGCTCTAACGATCCCTGCCTGTGAAATGGACTGGAGCAGGCCTGGGGCAGAAACGGGAACCAGAGAAGAGCCTCTTGTATCATTGGTGACATCTCCTTTCTGTGTCAGCTTGGCTGAGCCATCATGCCTACATTTGGGCCAACATGATTCTGGATGTCTCTGTGAAGGTGCTTTTTGGATGAAATTAACCTTTAAGTTGATGGATTTTTATTAAAGAGGATTATCTTCCAAATTGTGGGTGGGCCTCATCAAATTAGTTGAAGACCTGGCTAGAGCAAAGACTGACCTCCTGAAACAAGAAGGAATTCTGCCAAGTCCCTTTAGACTCGGACTGCGACTCCTCCTTGGGTTTCCAGCCTGCCGGCTTAGCTAATTCTTTAAAATAAATGTCTCGCTCTGTGTACACACATCCCCTTGGTTTTGTTTCTTCGGAGAAAACTCAAACACATCACCCAAGAAGAGAGAGCGTGTGGGTTAGACCAGGACCGAGGCAGCGGAGGTGGTAAGCAGTAGTGTAGTTTGGATATATCGCTAAGACAGCGGCGAGGGCTGTGGAGCCAGATCAGATACAGAACAGGGGTGGGGAAACAATCATGGATAACACCAAGGTTTCTGGCTGAGCAGCTGGGACACGTTGCCATCTTCGGAGAAAGGCGAGACTGCAGGAGGAGCTGGCGTAGGGGACGCAGCAGGAGTTTGATTCGAACACTTCAACTTGACATGACTAGTAGATGGCAGCAAGCCTAGGCAGTCGAGAGGTGCGAAAAGCCTGGCTGGGGCCAGGTGTTTGGGGGTTTAAGGCTTTGAGACCAGTGAGCTCGCCCAGACTCTGGATGGGTGGTGGATCCCAGTGGGTGAGTGCTGGGGGAGAAGAGGTCCAAGGACTCAGGCCTGGAGCCCCGAACACTTAGAGGTTGACAGAGTGGAATGAACCGAGGAGGGTGAGGAGGAACAGCTGGAAGGCTCAGAGGAAAACCAAGCGAGCCACCCTCCGCCCTTTAAGTTGGCCTAGTCGTTGGCCTAGTGCCGCTCTGGGCATCTCTAGCACTTGTGTGGAACCGCTGTGTGTGGTTTTCCCCACAGAAGAACTTCCCGAGGGAACAGGGGATCACCGGATCTCCATTGCCTAGCGCAGGCCTCCGTATAGCAGGAACCCAGATACTTGTTTGCGTGAACGAACTGCCTTAGTGAACCCCAGTTACTGATCAGCATAGGCTGGAAGTGAGAGCGGCTTCTTTATGCACTCGTGCCCTGGCTGAATCATGAGATCTGTCTTACTCCTTTGGGCACAGCTGATTTCCCTAAGGGATGTGTGAGTGTGTGTGTGTGTGTGTGTGTGAGTGATCACGCTGATGAAAATCAAAATATCCTGGCAACTGTCCTGTAAAATGTTTCCGGAATAGGAGGAGCCTTCACTGTTCATGCTTTCAGCACCCTGGACTAAGTAAACCACCATCACCTCCTGTCTGGATTATTGCAAAAGCCTTCTACTTTTGTTCCCTTGGTTTCCATTCTTGCCCGCCAACGGTTTATTCTAGCAGCTAGAGAATACCTGCCGTAGGCTAGATGCTCAGTTACTAGCTGTTGAATGAGCAGATTCTGGAGTAAACGTTCATTGCTAAGGTTCTCTGAGTCGGCGCGCAGCTTTCTGTGGCCAGGTTGCCGTTAGAACGAAGCGCACACCGCCACAGCTCGCCCGGCCTCCTCCGTCTGGTCTGCTGCCACACCCTCCGAGCTGGCGTGTTTCCCGCGTCTGGAAGACACTAAACTCAGTCCTGCCTCGGGGCGTCTGCATCCACCCCTCCACCTGGAGTACCGCCCCGCCCTGCCCCATGCAGTCCAGTTTCTTGCCGCGACTCCTCTCCTCCTCCCCGGCGCTGTTCCCATGTCTTCTCACAGAGGTCCCCTGCGGCCTCCACAGCTGCAAGGGGCCTCCCACACCTCTTTCCTCCTCTGGAATCTCTTCCAGCATTTTTTCCTCCTCTAAAGCACTTACATGTACCTCAAGTCTTGTTCGTGAGGTGTTTCTGGCCCCTCCGCCCTCCAGGATGGCTCTGAGATTTCTGGCTCAGAGAACTGGGGGCCGGGGGGCTGGTGTCCCCTTTACTGAGCTGAAGTTTTTGAAGCGCTGTGCTTTTCGTTTGTGTATGTGTGTTGTTTTGATTCCTTTGTTTCTTTTCTTGTTTTTTATTTATCCTTTGAAAAAACAAACCTCTGTGACTTTGCTTGCTGGTGGGCGTCCCAGAGGAGGTGTCAAGTAGGGAATTGACTGTGCATTTGGTGCTGGAGGGTGAGTCGGGGCTCGAGGCGTGCCAGGGCCTGACACAGTGACATGAATCCCCGGCCTGGTGTTCCTCGATCCTGGGCAAGTCATTGGAGTGTCCAAGGCCGTTTGTTCGTCCGTCAAGTGGGGATAATATTACTTATTTTCAAGGGAAGGATTGGAGGAGGGTGTATATGCCGTGCCTCGCACAGTGCCAGGCCCATGGGAGAGTGACTTTAACTTGGTTAAATGGAGTGGGCTTATTAATGCTAACTCTTGAGAGCTTATTATGTATCAGATACGAGGAATGCTTTGATGTGGATTAGTGTATTTACACTTCACTATTTTCTAGCTCAGGCTTTTAGCCACTGAGCCAATAATCTCTCTTTATAAGAACATGCCTGAAGCTCTTCTGGTATTCTTCTCCCCCATCTGCACCCACCCCCCTTAGGTTTTGGACCTTCATCTTGCGAACTGTAGGTACTATAAGCAGTCCAGCGTGTAGAAGCAGGATCGGTGAATATTCAGCAGTTATTTGTGTTAAAATTTCTATTTGATTTATAGATTTTCTAGGAACAACTTTAATTTTAAATTACACTAATACTCTCAGAGGAAACGTGGTTATTAGGTTATTGCCAAAATAAAGCGAGAGATGGAGACTTTGCATACCAAAATGCAGTGTACTTCTTCCACTGCCCTTTAAAGTCTGGTTGTGGAATTGAGCCAGCCGCGCCCTGGGGGACTTAGAGCCGCATGGGGTTCGCGTTCCTCCTGGGCTAGTGGGTCATGACTGTCTGGGGCTTCTGCAGTTGCAGGAGGTTTCGCACAGGGGGGGCTTAAGAAAATGCTCTTCTTCCTGTCAGGACAGGGAGAATGGTACCTGTCATCAGTGTGGTGGGCCCGGTCATTTCTCTTGTGTGGTGACTGATGGAGGTGCCTTGTGGGGAGATGGAGTGTTCGGGGCCTCTGTGTATGTGTCCTAGGCCCCGTGGCGAGGCGGCCAGTTCTGGAGCTGCATTTCATCGACAAACCACCTCGTTTAAAACAGAAATTTTGTTATCGCCATCGAGGCAATAATAACAAAACTCGCGTTTTGTATTCACTGGACAATAAGCACTATGCACTTCTGGAGATACTTAGCTCTCCCACAAATAGTTTCCACTCCAAGACTTTTATAGTGATTAAAGAGTCATAGATAGTCAGCTCATGAAAGCAATCAAAAGGGAATAGGAGTGAGGGGTGTCTTTATTTTAGATCCAATTAGGACCGTGCTTCCACTTACCTTGTCTTATTAAACCCTGGTCAGGGTGACACCATTTATGACACGGGATTAAAGACCAAATTGAGGTCCTTTCAGAATGGTGTAGATGTTGGCCAAGAGTCCAGGAAAAAACAAGTCAGAAGGGTTTTTTTGGAGCGGATATTGGGTTCTAGTCTTGAATATTTTTCCTTTTAGACGGGGAAAAAACAACAAATCTCCAAATATAAAGTTGTCAATATTAGGTTCCTTGGACTTATTTTTATTTTTTTTTAAAGATTTTATTTATTTATTAGAGAGAGAGAGACTGAGAATGAGAGGGGAGAAGGTCAGAGGGAGAAGCAGACCTCCCGCAGAGCCGGGAGTCCGATATGGGACTCAATCCCGAGACTCCGGGACCATGACCTGAGCCGAAGGCAGTCGCCCAACCAACTGAGCCACCCAGGCGCCTCCTTGGACTTATTTTTAAGAATGATAAAGATTCTAAGACTTTTTTTAAAAAAAAGTAAATCCACTGATTAAGTTCCTACTTTAATGAAATTATGAAATAATCGAATTTTTTGTACTGAATATTTGCTATATTTTCAGAGAGAATTGGAGGAACAGAGAGAGTGGGGGGGGGAGAGAATTTTTTGTTTTAAAGATTTTATTTATTTATTTGACAGAGAGGAGAGAGCTCACAAGTAGGCAGAGAGGCAGGCAGAGAGAGAGGGGGAAGCAGGCTCCCTGCCAAGCAGAGAGCCCGAGACAGGGCTCTATCCCAGGATCCTGAGATCATGACCTGAGCCGAAATCAAGAGTCAGAGGCTTAACTGACTGGGCCACCCAGGCGCCCCAGAATATTTGCTATTTTCAATGAACCCACTCTGTTTCTTTTTATTGATACCATATAGAGCTTTTTTTTTTTACTTTCCCATAATGTTAATTGGGATTAAAAATGTTGTAATTAGTAACAAATCTGAATGTTGGCGTGAAGCACCACTTAGTTCTTAAAGTGCAGGTTACTTCCTCGGTCACTGCCCGTTTGCCCCTTCCCTGCTGAGAATGACTGAGCTGGAGTCGGTTCTTGTTATGTTGTAAAAGTACGATTCACATCAATCACTTATTTTATTCTCTACATAGCTTCCTTTCGGAATAAAAGTCAAGGTTAATGTCTGATTTTCACACAGAATTTGTCCAATTCCATACTTGTTCCTGCGAGATCTTTGAAGTATAAGAAAATACTTCATTTTTTTTCAAAATGTTTAGGAATCATTTTAGTTAAAAGTATACAGTTCAATAAAACATTGCATTTTTAGAGCAGGTAAAAAAGGGAAACTATTTAAAACAGAGGATGCATAGTTAAAAACTACTTAACATCTGACCTTGCAACAGAGAAACATGAAAGCACATTACTTTTTCGTATTCTTAATACTACGAATTCTGCTTCTAAAGATGGCCATAAAAACTCCTTTGGTTATAAGTAACTTAACTTGATGGGTAATAATATGGTAGGTTCCATATTCTATGCGAGAATTCTGGGAACCTGTTCTTTGTGGTTTTGTCCACGTAACTGGAAATCGTGGGTATTTCGTCTTTATCGGAGCTCCTGGAGCTTGTGCCCAGGATCATGGAAGGAATAGCACAGTCTGTGTTCCCTGACTCTTCCGGCCCTTCTTGCTGGTTACCTTTGCTAGTACTGTTTAGGAAGTCTTTCAGAACTTGCTTGAAGATGTAGACTATTTCCCATGGCAGTACATCATTTTCTGCTAAAACTTCTCGAAATCTGCAGGGAAACCAGTAATGAATATTCAATTTAGAAACTTTCTTTTGTCCTTTCTGTTTATCTCCAAAATACAGCTTAAATAATGTGATCCTATAGTAGTTGCTCACCATTTTGAGTAATCTGCACATTCCTTTAAAATTATACATCTCAGCAAAGAAATTCTAAATGTGATTTAAAAATACTTCCTAGCCAGTAAGATGTCAACGGATATTTTTGTCCAGTCTGTCCTTGGGGATTTTGGTTACGGGATTTTGATCCCCACGATTAAAGAGTTTACATGATAGAATACAATTTCCAGTCTAGATGTATGAGGAACTTAGACTTGACAGTAGCAAAATATCACAAAAGAGAACATAGTATTTTTACCTGCTGAGAATAGTTCCAGTTTGACAAGGCTGAACTTGTGAGCAAAGGACTTCAAGTTGTCTTTGTTCAGTCGCTGGGATAGTCGTGTGGGGATGCTGGTAGTTTCTCAGCCAGTTGTAATCCACACCTGTTTTTTTCACTTTTTGTTCATTTTCGATCTCTTGTATTAATCGCTCTCGCTCCTTCAGATGCCACTTTAATTCCCGAAGCAGAGTCTTTGTCACTACATCGGAGCCAGGATAGTGTGTGGGTTTGTAGGAATCATATTTTGGCCATTTCATCCAGCCAAAAAGTGGCATTTTTAGCCTATGGAAATATTCTCACTTGTTTATTTGCGCAAAATGTTGTTGTTCTGATGAGCAAATGTCTGTTTCTTTACAATAAATCTGCCAGAAAAGTGCATGAGTTTTTCACTGGTTAGATATGCAGGTCAGAATAAGATTAGAGCATGGATTAAAGCTTTTCAATTTCTAACTAGGTCAGTACCAAAACCAAGCTTTGAAAATACATTTATATAGTTGAGCAGAAACGAAATACACAAAGTCAGAGATAATCTCTAGACTGAACATGCTCTGAAAACAACATTGACAGTTGCTGTTAAAAGTTCTTAGGAGGCTTTAAAATATTAATGTATAGGAAGTGCTCCCTATAAACACATTCTGGACTTAGATTTTGTGCAGAAAGGGTTTAAAGCGTACCTGGTAAGTTGGTGGATCCGATGTGGTGATTTGCCTGAGTTAGTGATGAAGCTGTGGTTTACTCGGGCGTATGCCGGGGTCCTGGCTGTGTCCCCTGTTGGAAGGAGTGAGCCTCCTTATTTACCCACGGAAACTGTATTTGAAATAAATAAGTTTCTATGTTAGGAATGAGGTTGTGATGTCTTCATTTAGAGAGACTGCTCATTAATTCACCTTGTAAGTAAGCTAGAAGACATGACAGAAATAACTTACTGTTCTTTGCAAATTATATAACGGTCTACCTTTTGAATGTAGCTCAGTCTGTTTGAAAAAGATGCCGGCAGCAATGGGCTCTGGTCCGAAATGCACTCGGACTTATCTTGGGTAATGAGACGAGAACGACAGCGCGCGGCAGCAGGGATGTGCTCCCGGCTACGGGGAGACTATCGCGTGGTGCGATGCTCCACTGTGCGTAGCTGTAGGTCACAGTTTAGTGCTGTATTTTTGTGCCTGTAGAGCGCTAAAAATAACCACGCTGCTTTTATTCTTCAGCTTAACTCTCGGGCCATCTAGAAGCCAGGTCACTGTCCCCTCCAATGAAAGCAGGAAAAACGAATCAGTCTTGATGATTTGTGAAATTCCCATTTTGAGAACATTTGTTACGATTGAGCAAAGCAGGCAGAGCTGATATCGGTCATGTGAAGTATTTAGTAAAGGTTGCTTTTTGTTCTCATTCTGTTTCTCTTTCTAAATAATGGTTAAATTTACGTTTTTAAGCAAGTTGTAATGCCAGAGGACATAAATACTTAAGTAGGTAACTCTAAAAATATATACTTTATAATTTCTTTAAAAACATAGCAATAGTAGATTAAAGTTAGGGAAAAAATAGAGATCTAAGAACATATAAACTTGAAAACAAGTCTCATAATTCGTTACAGCAGAGCTCACATTCTAGTGTTTTCTTCTGGGACTGAAGGTGAGGCGCTTATACTTACTGTACGCGTGTATCTCCTGGCTCTGGTACGCTCGTTACTGTGCTGTGTCTCTGTTTCCCTTCCGGTGCCGGACGTAGGTTTTTGCTCAAGAGCGGACAGGTCTTTCACTCTCCAGTTCTGTGTAAAGCGACTACATAGTGGCTTTTCCTTTTGTAACATTTGTTTCTCTGTTGCCTTTTCCGACAAGGGAGCCGGGAGGAACAGACAGGGTTTCCATCACACCCGGGGCGTCAGGCCCGATCCGTGATGCGTGGGGTCAGCCTGGCGCTCCTACTGCTCGTGTGTCAGAAAAAGCCCCGCGTCCGCATTTGTTCTCTTCAATGAGAAGGTTTTCACATTCCATCGTGGAGAGCATGAAAAGGAGAGGAAAGTTTACCACGATGCAAGTGTCCTATCAGATTTTCTACCAGAGTTTCGAAGAATCCTGACATTTCTCCCTTTGAAGAACCTCCTCGTTATTGCTTTAATTCTTAGAATTTTTGTCTCTGAGGTGGTAACAACATCAGACGTATCGGGTTTGGAACATAAACCGAGTTTCTTTTCAGGGCCCTCTGCTATCTTGCGTTGTCCTTCCCTGTACCGGCCTCCCGGTCGCTCCCCCCGCGGACGTCTGTTGAGTCAGGCAGGCCTGATACTTGTCGTGCTCCCACTGTCCCGTCAGAGGGGCTCACACTGACTCTTTTGAGATGGTTACTCTTTCTCTTTTCCATTTACCCACATCATAATTCTTTTTTCCAGGGCCCAGTTTAAATACCACCTAATGTTTTCTTTTGTCTGAGGGAAAACAGCAGCCTGTTTTTCTTGGCTCTAGTGTTCCTTTGAACTTAAAGAAAGATCGGTCCGTGTTCTTGTTCTCTCTTCTCCCTATTTTCTAGTCCTTTCTGATTAGGTTCCGCTCTGCCCTCCATTGGAATTGCTGGCTTTCAGTCTCAGCTATGGCCTGACGCTGGCTGGGGCCTGGGGGAGCCACAGTGGACAAGACAGACCTCGTCTCTTCCCTTGCGGAGAGCACCTTCCAGTGGGTCCTCCAGTAAGCTGATCACAGATCACAGAGGGGGACGGTTGTTCAGTCCACTGGGGGCCTCCCCCAGTTCCATGTGGAGGTCAGGGAGGGCCTTTCTGGGGAGAAGGTGTCCTTCGAATGGAGATTTGAAGACAAGTGAGCTGCTACTCAGAGAGCTTCTCGAAGACCGTCTCCCTCTTAGCATTTGTCTTGCCATCGTGACTCCTGCTGCAGTCCAACCCTCACAGAGCTTTTCTTACCCATCAGCTTACATTCTGCGCACCTTCCTCTGATGTGTTAATTGTGTAAACCTGTGTTTCTTGTACTCCGGGTATGCTGCTGGTATTACCATCAATTGTATTTTTTCTGTCCTAGATTCTGAGATTGTTTGATTGAAATAGAGCCCAAATGTCCCAGTTATGCTCCTATTACCACATAGATGGAGAATGTAAATATTTGTAGATCAGGGAAAGAAAGTACCTTTGTGTTACTCCTTCCTATTAGGCTATGATTAGATTAACTTGGATTTTATTAAATACTTTAGTAATGCAGTTAATATTTAAGGAGAAACTGAAAATGTGTTAAATTTCCTTCCCTGATATTTTTTCTTTTAAATATTTTAATTAAAATACACTGATGCATGTATTTTTTAAAGTTAAAAGTCACGTTTATATCGGGTTGTGCATATGTTCCTGGGTTACGGGAATTCTTAATGTACTCCAGTGCCGCGGGATATGGATGTTTTTCTCCTGAGTGGCCCTTGCTCTTGCCCTTTAGCCTTTCTAGAGATGTTGTTCATCAGCTTATATGACATTCAGTTTGTTGATATTGTCCTTTTTGACTTTCCCTTTTCGTGCTCCTATTCATGAAGGCCTTCTCTACTCCAAAGTTCTTGAGTGTTGGAGAACATGAGCTTTACAGGCTTAAAAACATAAGTACCTGTGTTTTGAAGCCATTTGGAGTTGATCTGAGATTGACGTGAGGTGTAGGAGTACCAAATTGGATAGCCAGTATCTAAACCAAGTGGCAGGGCACCTGGGGGGCTCAGTGGGTTGAAGCCTCTGCCTTCTGCTCAGGTCATGGTCTCAGGGTCCTGGGATCGAGCCCCACATCGGGCTCCTTGCTCAGCGGGGAGCCTGCTTCCCCCTCTCTGCCTGCCTCTCTGCCTGCTTGTGATCTCTGTCTGTCAAATAAATTAAAAATAAAATAAACATAAATAAATAGAAAATCTGTAAACCAAGTGGTCACTGGTGCGTTCTGGAGATTTTCCTCATTCTTCGTATGCTGAGTAGCTATGTGTGTCCTGGGCATTTTGATGCGATGCGACCCTGGGGCTTGTTTAAATCCTCTGGGGAGTGCGGCTGAGCAGCTGTGTGCAGGAGGCAAGTTCTCCCAGCCCCTGGGGGGTTCGAGATCTCTGTGGGTTTTCAGAGCCGTTGTGGTGCCTTTAGCATCTGTCCCGCACCTGCTGGCCGTTTGGTAGTTCGGCCCTCAGTCCGCGGTCCATGGTGGGTTGTTGCAGGTCCGCGCGTGCTCGCGCAGCCTTGGGGTGAGTCCACTAGCTGATGGACGGCCTTGATGTCGTGGGTGCTCCACCCCAGGCTTCCTGCCAGTGCAGCTGCCCACGCTCACATCTAGGGTCAAGCCGTGGGAAGATCTGGGAGGAGGGAAGGCAGTGAGGGTCTGCCCTCCCCTCCAGGAGACCGAGTTTCCCCTCCTTCGAGTCTGAGGCTCTTGCTGAGCCCTGAAACGTGAGAGAAAGGAAAAAAGAGAAAAACTAGGGACTGCTGTCACTTTGAGCATTTGGGGTCCCTTTTTTGCTCCCCAAGGCACAAGAGCACTTCTGGGGCGCTGTCCATGCCAGGACCCGTGTCTGCATTTGGCACTGCGGTGAGTGCAGCTCGGGGGACAGCAGAGTTAAACAGTGGCAGGTGCACCGCTGGTGGCCCACCGGGGCTCGGAATTCTGGGCTTCCTCCCCGTCTGCCCATCGCTGTGCTTCCGGAGCCTCCGGTAGCAGCCCGTGCATTCAGGCCGGGCTCGGCAGCCTCATTCAGCGCGGCACGCAGTGCAGCCTGCGCGTCTGGTCTTCCCAGCAGCGGGGACCAGGGGATCATTCTTGACTCTGGGTTTTGCACACCCAGATCTAGTACGCCAGCATCCGGGGTGCCCCCTTACCTGCCGCCGCTCTAGTCCAAGCCGCCTGTCTCTGGCCTGGGTTGTTGGGCGAGTGTGTCAGGTGGTGCCCCCACTCCTGCCACGCATGCTCGCAGCTCCTCACCCTGCTCCGGTGGCTCAGAGCCCGCCTGCTCAGTAGGAGTTCGGTGTTGGTGTTGCTTTTGGTGTCCCCGCTTAAAACCCATCTCACCCGGAACAGGAGCCACACTCTTTGTCACCAGCGCCTGCCAGCAGCCTGCCCCCTGCCATCCCGGGAACCACCCCACTTCCCTGTACCTCTGGGCTCCCCCTACTTCTGGCTTCCTCTGCCTCCTGACTCTTGCTGGCACACTTGCCTCAGGCTCCGGCTTTCCACTCTTCTCCCTCAGGTCTTCCCCCTCCTCGGGGTGCACGGCCCTTCTCTCGCTTCTGATCTTTGTTTCCTGCCACCTTCTCAATTAACGTTGCAGCCACCCCCACCCCCCATCTCTTCTCCTGGTTGTATTCTTCTCTGGATTTATCTCTAACATACTGGGTTTGCCTTTGTTTTTCTTTTCCTAACTAGACTGTAAGCTCCATGAGGAAAGTCGGCTAGCTGCTTCCTGGGGGTGGGGAGAGGAGCAGTGGGAGAGGGAGAGAGAATCTTAAGCAGGCTCCATGCCCAGTGTGGAGCCCAACGTGGGGCTCAGTCCCACGACCTTGAGATCACGAGCTGAGCGGACATCAACAGTTGTTGCTTAACTGCCTGCACCCCCAGGCATCCCTGGTGGCTGCTTTCTCCCCTCCCAAGTAATGGTAACCTGAAGAATGCTGCTGTTAACCGTGACTATCAGGCCAAAAGTAGGATTTAATGCAAATAGCATCTTATTAAAAGTAGATCTCCTATTTCAAGAATTGGTATTATATGGTCTTCTCTATGACAGCAGGGCCATTAAATTAAATATTCACAATACGTTATAACTGGTAGTATATTTTGCATATCACAATGCAGTTGTTTTTTTTTTTTTTTTTACTTAACATCTTGGACGTTTTTACCTACTAGTATGAACACAGCCATGGCAGTCCTTGAAAAGACGCACGCCAAGTAGGTGTGTGCCGCAGTCGGGCTTAGCTCTCTGTTGGATGTGGGTTTTCAGGTCTTAACTACTACAGATGTTGTGAAAAGGCTCCTTCTTTTCATAATGTTTGGACCCTTCTTCCCTGGAGTCCTTTATATTGCCTTTTAAATTTCCCTCCGTATCACTAATGGCTGTGTATACTCTTAGGTCTCCTCCACTAGAGGGACCGGTTCTTGAGGGCGAGGACGTTGCTTTGTTTCCTGCGGGCTCTCCAGTGTCGAGGGCAGGGCCTCGCATGTGCTGGGTGCTCCGTGACTATTTGCTGAGTGAATGCGCACTCTGTGCGTGCGTGTCTGTGCCCGAGCCTCCTCATCAGTGGGGTGTTCTGTGGAAGTCACTGCGGGAGAACGTGTGGCTCCGATGCGGGCAGGTGGCCCTTCTGGAGAACAGGAGGTCCTGCCCATGTAGCCTCTCCACTGTGATCGGAGAGCAGTCATTTCTTTCTGCCACTCTGAGGGGGGGAGCGGGGGGTTCTCACTGTTTGGATTTGCACTAAGCAGCGAGTAGATTTGGAGTGGAGCGTGTTTTCATTTGCTGATTGACCATTTGCTGATTGACCGTTTGCATGTTTTCCTCTATGATTCAGTGCAAAAGTAACTATTCAAGAATTCCTCTGGCACATGGGGTTTCTTGGGTTTTCAGAAACAGTGTACTAACACTGATTGTTCTTTGCAGGCCACTCAGCCGGAAGAGCTCAGAAGTGGAGTATATTAACAAATACAGACAGCTCGAAGCCCAAGAGTTTGATATGTATGGCAGTGCTCAGTCAGCCAGTGGGCCAGGTAAATGGGTATCTTTAAATATTGAAAAATGTGCTGCATTAGTCACTCAAAGAAAACATGACAGTCTTTAAAGTCTTTAAGAAATGTAATATTTTGGTCAAGAAAGAATCCAAATTGCTAGTTAATTCAAGGTGAGTGTATATTGGGTTGTAAATAAGTCATTTTAAAATTAAATTAAATTAAATTAAATTAATTTTTTTTTTTTTAGTATTAGTAGGTATTTTTTTTTAAAGATTTTATTTATTTATTTATTTATTAGGAAAGAGAGAGAGTGAGAGAGAGCATGAGAGGGGAGAAGGTCAGAATGAGAAGCGGACTCCCCATGGAGCTGGGAGCCCGATGTGGGACTCGATCCTGGGACTCCGGGATCATGACCCGAGCCGAAGGCAGTCGCCCATCCAACTGAGCCACCCAGGCGCCCAAACTTGCTAACGTTTTAAAAAAAATTTAAGGATTTTATTATTTTTTACACCCAATGTGAGGCTCAAACTCAGAACCCCAAGATCAAGAGTTGCATACATCACTGAGCCAACCAGGCACCCCTCAAGAGCTACCTAAAATTCTTAAAAATGACTATAGTTTTTTTTTAAACAACAAACATATTAAAACAAAATCTTAAATAATGCTTAAATGTATAAAGTAAAAATTTCTTAACTTCTTCTCCCTTCCCTCCACCCCTCACCCCCCTCCCCGCCTTGGGTATAGTTGTTGAGTATGGATTAAGCTACTCACTTTCTGTGAGCATGCAGTTTCTTTTTCTCAGCTACTTATATTATTAGCATCAGGCCCTATTTGTATGACAGAAGTCATACAAATTGATTTGTTGCTTTATCACAGACTTTCTGTCAATTCAAGTAAGAAGTTCTGTCTCCTGTCCTTCTACCCTTTACATACTTTCTTGCACTTAGGGGCAGAAGTAGGGGTTAGTGTAATTTCCTTTTTTTTAGCCTATCTATCTATCTATTTTAGCCTTTTTAAAAATTACAAAATACAGTCCATATATAATAGCATATTAATCTATATCCTTCTTGGGATTTGTTGGAGCTTCTTGACGGTGCAGAATATTGGTATTTTTCACCAGTTCTGGAAAAGTCCTGAGCCATTATCTGTGCCCCAGAGTCTCATTTAGTTTTGTTTTCTCATTGTTTGGGTCACTATCCTATATTCAGGTTACTTTCTTATTGCTTATGTTTCATCTTAAAGCAAAAACGTGTTGAATTCTCTGCCTTCATCTCTGTGGTGTTGCCTTACTGCGGGCCTCCTTACCGTGGGGCTGCACCCCTAGGCGCCCTTCGTATATTTCCTCTCCTGCCCTAATTGCCGAGGAGCTAAGACGTGTCTGGTGTGTCTAGTGTACTATCACCAGAAGTGATAGTTCAAAACGTGTGTGCCCCTTGATCCGTTTTTATTTATCCTAGAAGTACAAAGTTGTACGTGTAAGAATGTTGACTGCTTTGTGGCTTGTGTGTGGGAGGCCGTGGAGGTCTCTTAAGTCTCAGTGGACCCAGGATGTGGAGTGGGGGACAGCGCAGCTTCCGCAGAAGCGAGGAAGAGCCATGTGGCTCACTGGGCGAAGATCTCCGTCATCTCATCTTTCCATTTGGAGAAGCGTTACTAGTTTTCAGACGACTGTGGTGTGATCCTTCTGGTTACACCCACATGTCCTGGAGCCCGCCTTGGGGGACCGCCACTGTCTGAAGGTCTCCAGGTTACAGGAGAGGGCCTGTGACTGGAAGTGTCTGGTCTGGTAACTTCTGATCGGGGCCGATATTTAGGACAGCTCTTTGCTTTCTCTGTCCCTGGCATCTTTATGTGTTTGGAGCTTCTCACCAGGCGGTCACGTAAATTACAGCTTTGGCTGCTGCCCTCAGAGGGTTCATTCAACGACCAGTAATTGTCAGGGCGCCTTCCAGGGGCTGTACGGGGCCATGGGAGTATGCTGAGCAGTAAGACCTGGTCCCTCCTCGCACAGAGATCACCATTTAATCCATAGTTACGCAAATAAATGCTTCTGGAGATAAATGCTCTGAAAGACAGCTCTGTGGGGGCCTGAGACGGGTCTCTGTCTCGTATTAGGAATGTAGCAGTTGAGTTTGGAGCTGCTAGACGTTACCTGGGTGGTGTGGGGACCGGGGCGGAGGGGACGTGAGCAGGAGGTCTGTGATGGGGAGGCTGGATGATACCCCCCGAGAGGTCCACATCCGAACCCCTGGAACCTGCCACCATGGTACCTTCCAGGGTAAAAGGAACCTGGCAGCTGGGATTAAGTTAAAGGGCCTGGCTGGGGCGATCATCTGGGGCCCTGGTGTCACCACAGGCTTCTTCCACAGGAACGGCAGGAGGATCAGAGTCAGGAGATGTGATAGCGGAGGCCGTGGTTTGGGGAGGTGGGAGAAAGGGGCCCACAAACCAAGGAATGCAGGCGGCTTCTAGAAGCTGAAAAGGTACAGGAACAGATTTTCCCTGGAACCATCCATGCAAGGCCTTGAGCTTAGCCCAGTGAGATGGATTTTGGACTTGTGACTTTCAGTCCTGTGAGACGGGTGTTGTTTTAAGCCACTTAGTTTGTTGCAGGAGCAGTAGAGAACCCGCAAGACTGTCCTGGGTGGGGCTGGGTGAGAGGCGCTGCTGATGGCAGAGGCTGGGGGCCCTGCTGGGAATTTTGGTCTTTTTTTTTTAAGATTTTATTTATTTATTTGACAGAGAGGAGAGGGATCACAAGCAGGCAGAGAGGCAGGCCGAGAGAGGGGGAAGCAGGCTCTCCTCGATCCCAGGACCCTGAGATCATGATCTGAGCCGAAGGCAGAGGCTTTAACCCACTGAGTCACCCAGGCGCCCAAGAATTTTGGTTTTGATACTAATCCCGGGAAGACTGTGAGGGGAGGAGGGGGATGTTGTATGATTAGAACTATGTTTGGGGAAGACCACCCTGGTCCTATTGGAGGGGTCAGAGCGGGCCAAGGAGTTGGGAGGGGTGGTCCTGCCCAGGGAGACTCGGTCGCGATGACCGGCTGACGACAGCAGGGGGCGGACTGCACAGGGTGTGGTGATGGGTTGGATCTGGGGCTAGGGAGGAGAAGGCCGTGGGAGGCAGGAAGGTGCTGCTCCACGTTTTGAGGTGCCTCCGGAGCCCTGGGAAGAGAGATGAGGCTAACCCATGTGTGCGCACGCACAGCTGTTCCCGTGTGTCTCTGGGCTGGTCTGTGTCACAGGCGGGAGACCACACCCGTCGTTCCCCACGTCCCCGTCCTGCACCACGGGCTGTGTCCAGTTAGAAAATACCTTGTTTTGGGTGCCTGGGTGGCGCAGTTGGTTAAGCAACTGCCTTCGGCTCAGGTCATGATCCTGGAGTCCTGGGATCGAGTCCCACATCGGGCTCCCAGCTCCATGGGGAGTCCGCTTCTCACTCTGACCTTCTCCCTTCTCATGCTCTCTCTCACTCTCTCTCTTTCCTAATAAATAAATAAATAAAATCTT
>CM052797.1:124799726-124835911 GCA_028533885.1 Nasua narica
TTAAAAAAAAAAAAAAAGAAAATACCTTGTTTCCAAGTACTTTTGATTTTGCTAAGTGATTTTAAAAATTATTTCTAGGGGAACCCTCCTACACTGTTGGTGGGAATGCAAGCTGGGGCAGCCCCTCTGGAAAACAGGGTAGAGGTTCCTCAAAAAGTTGGAAATAGAGCTACCCTAGGACCCAGCAATTGCACTACTGGGTATTTACCCCGGAGATACAAACACAGTGATCCGAAGGGGCACGTGCACCCCAGAGTTTATGGCAGCGACGTCCACAGTAGCCAAACTCTGGGAAGAGCCGAGATGTCCGTCCACAGACGAACGGATAAAGAAGCTGTGGTTCATAAACACAAAGGAGTATTACTCAGTCATCAGAAAGAAAGAATACTTACCATTTACATCGACGTGGATAGAGCTGGAGCGTATTATACTGAGCAAAATAAGTAATCAGAGAAAGACAATCATGTGGTTTCACTCATACGTGGAATATGAGAAACAGTGCAGAGAATCACAGGGGAAGGGAGGGAAAACTGAATGGGAAGTCATCAGAGAGGGAGACAAACCATGAGACACTATTTAAAAAAAATTTTTTTTTACTTGAAAATAGCTGTATTAAAGTATAATCAACATACAATAAACTGTATGTACAAAAGAGTACTAGTTGGTAAGTTTTGACATATGTATACATTCATGAAACTGTCAACATAAGATAACAAGCATGTTCATTACCCTGAGAGTGTTTTCGTGTTCTTTTTTTTTTTTTTTTTAAAGGTTTTATTTATTTATTTGACAGAGAGAGATCACAGGTAGGCAGAGGCAAGCAGAGAGAGAGGGGGAAGCAGGCTCCTCACCGAGCAGAGAGCCCGATGTGGGGCTCGTTCCCAGGACCCTGAGATAATGACCTGAGCTGAGGGCAGAGGCTTTAACCCACTGAGCCACCCAGGCGCCCCAAGTGTTTTCATGTTCTTTTTTTTTTTTTAAAGATTTTCTTTCTTTATTTGAGAGAGAGCGAAAGAGCAGGAGAGGGGAGAAGGTCAGAGGGAGAAGCAGACTCCCCATGGAGCTGGGAGCCTGACGTGGGACTCGATCCCAGGACTCCGGGACCATGACTTGAGCCGAAGGCAGTCGCCCAACCCACTGAGCCACCCAGGCGCCCATGTTTTCATGTTCTTTTAGAACCTATCCCTCCTGCCTCTCCCCACCACATATTCCAGGTCATGTCCCAAGGTAACCTGGTCTGTTCCTATAGATTTGTGTTTTCTGGAAATTTATATAATCATACAGTATGGAGTCTCCGTGAGAGACTCTTAACTCCGGGAAGAGTTGCGGGAGGGGAGGTGGTGGGATGGGGTAACTGGTGACGGGCAGTAAGGAGGGCCCGCGATGGGACGAGCTCTGATGAGCGTATGCAACTGATGAGTCACTAAACTCTGCCTCTGAAACCGATAATACGCTATATGTTAATTGAATTTAAATTAAAAAATTATTTCAAAATATAAATCCTGAATGCACATTGAGTTTCTATAAATTGCATTAGAATTGTTTTATATAGTTAAAGGCAAGTCATTAAAAAAAAAATTGAGATGGGGCACCTGGGTGGCTTAGTGATTGAGCGCCTGCCTTCAGCTCAGGTCATGATCCCGGGGTCGTGGGATCGAGCCCCGCATCGGGCTCCCTGCTCCGCGGGAAGCCTGCTTCTCCCTCTCCCACTCCCCCTGCTTGTTTCCTCTCTGTGTCTCTCCCAAATAAATAAATAAAACCTTTAAAAAAATTGAGATATAGTGGCATTTCTGAATTGACTGAGCCTAGTCCCAAATTGTAGACTCCTGCAGCGTTTATGTTGCTTTCCCTCCCCCACTCCTTTTTTAAAAAAGATTTTCTTATTTGACACAGAGAGAACACGAGCAGGGGGAGCAGCAGCCTCTCTGTGGTGGAGCAGGGAGCCCAATGAGGGACTTGATCCCGGAACCCCAGGATCGTGATGCGAGCGCAAGGCAGACGCTTAACTGACTGAGCCACACCGCGCCCCTCACTGCTTTCCTACAACGGCTTTGAGCTGTTGTCCTGGGGCGGAGCCTTTGGCTTGTGATGCAATGCTGCTGCCCTTCTCATGTGCTGCTATTTTTAGTTGTTGTTTCCATCCCACTCACAGCTCTTCTTTTAGTTTTAAGAAAATGGCCTGTGTGGAGTATGGGATAACTGCAAAGGGAGACACGTTAAGTTTACATTTGTGTTCAGAGCACCGGTCCGCACTTGAAAAAGTGGTCTTGTAATGACTTATTTTGAAGATTTAATTTCATGGGTAAATCAGTGATGCAGTAATTAAACTTATTTTCTTTAATGTACAGTGTCTAAATTTTAAGTAAAGAAATGGTATATTCTCCAGTTCAAATCCATTATATACTGTTTGGAGCCCCTAACTGCTGAATTTTTTAATTAGATTTTTATATATGCTTGATGAGAGTATGGTGGGATAGCTTAGTAAAGACAAACTAACAGTTTTTATGGTTTTCAGCTTTTTCCAGTTCATGTAAAATATTTTAATGTTAATAATTTAAGAGGAAAAGATAGCAGGAAAATTAGTGAATTTTCAGCTTGACGTATTTCGCATGGCACTTTTGCATTACCCTTTGCCTTTTGTAGTTTGCTGATTTTTCCCTAAATTATCCATTTTCTTTTCTTTGAGAACTTAAAAACGAGTGATGCTTTTCCTGGTTGCCTCCCTTTGATTTTGTTGCTGCTGCGCAGATGAAAGAACCATGTGGCCGTGAACGTTTGCCTGTTTGGTTTCCTGTCCCCCTCTGGCGGTGGCCCCGGGGGCAGGACCTGATTTGTGCTCGGTGTGCTTCAGCCAGTGACCTAGAAACGTCCGACTGTGTTTGGGTTCTGTGGAGGAAGGGCTAGGGTTTAGACAACAGAGCTAAGACTTTCAGTGTTTTATTCTTGTAAGATTTCTGTCTTTAAGTAGCAACCTTCAGAATGCACATAATGAAGGAATGTAAGTCACATCAGTGCCATCAAACTAATGGCTCTGTTCACAGCACAGTGACGTTTGTCTCTTGGCAAACAACCTAGCTGCTGCCTTTTTGTAATTCTGAGTCTTTGCCACCTTGGCGCCTCTTTGCAGAGCTCCTCCTGCGTTTCTCAGTCCCGCTCTGCCCCACTGCGGGTTGTTTTGCAGTGGTGTCCCAGCTCAGGAGCCCCCGCTGCTGTGTGGATTCTCATCCCTCCCCGATAGGACATTAACAAAGGCCTTTTACTGATTGATAAACCTACCAGCATCAAGCACGGGGGAACGTGTTTATTTTCCCCCATTTTTGTAAATATCTGAGTTCTTACATTTATGGGTTGGCCTGGATACCCAGCCACCATTCATAGGTCAAAATAGTTTAATGAACTGTTGGAACCATTTTTAAGTCAGGAACTGTCAAGGCATTGAATTTTGCTCCAACCCAATGTTTGGCCGGTAGTGTAGTTAATTCTAAGGAGTCCTTAGTTGAGGGAGCCTTCTGGAGAGGCAAGACCTGGCTGGCGTTGGTGATGGGGTTCTTTAGAAGCCGAGCAGCCTGACGGGAGGAGAGTGAGACAGGAGAATGGGAGGAGAAGGCATGTTTTCGAGCGGCCCGTAGCCAGCTGTGCACTGACCACAAGGTCAGAGCGCGGAGGGCAGGGTTTGCAGTCCTCCTGTGCTGTGGCTCCGGTGCCCTCGGGAGAGCGCTGCTGTTGGGAGAGATCGTAATAGGTCTGGCTTCTCTGTTCTTCACATTTGGAGCAAGAACTACACGCCTCGATTCAAATATAGAAGAGTAGCTGTGTTTTAATTATGATTAGACTAGTTGTGAAACTGAGAGTGTGTGTATGGGGGGAAGGGACTGTGGCGTAGTGGGCACGGAGGGGATTTCCTGCTTACACCGCCTGCGTTGTTAGCCCGCAGGATGTGCTTTTGCATTTGTGTGTGTGAACGTGTGTGTGCTGCCTTTATAGATCCGACCTAACGTTGGATTGCTTATGTCTTCCTTTTTCAGATACGTAATAGCGTTGTATTTGTTTGCTTTGTCTGAATACAGGTCCAAGGCCGTCTTCGGCTAAATTAAGCAATGTGACGTGCATCCCAGAGACAAATTATAAATATCCTGATTTGCCTATAAATCGCTGTAAGGAAGAGGTAAAATTATTTTTGTCCTAATAAAATTCTGCTGTTTGAGTCAATGCCCGAGGCCCAGCATTTCAGTTTATAGTTTGTAAGTGACGAGGTGCCAGGCTGGGGCCAGGCTCTGGGGCCGCGGGGGGAGCACGTGCTGGGCCTCTTAATAACCACGTTGATGGTCTTCCTGTTGGCTGTGCTTTCATTTGTCCGGCCTTCCCTCCTCTGAGATGGCTGGACGGAAGCTCCTCTGTCATCCCCAGCAGAGCTGCTGCTTGGGAAAAACTCACTGCCAAGGCTTTTTATAAAGTAATAATGCCCCTGGCCACAGTCCTCTCTAGACTTCCATTGGCCTGTTAACTGATTTGATCAGTCGTTAATATATCATTTTTTAAAACAACGCTAGGCCAGATATTGGAGCAGGTTGATTATGCTTTTAATAAGTTACACGTTATTAAACCAGGTCAGAAAGGAGCGTTTTTGAAACTTTTAATATACTAGAAGGATCAGTTAGAGATAAAACTAAATCATAAATGTTTCAAATTTAAGTTTCGTTTTATTTTAGTGAGCCATAAACTTTTGTAGAGTAGATATTCTTTATTAATTTTTAGAGGCCTATACTCAAATTAATTTGCATTTCCCGACCATAGCAATTGCCGGAGAGATAAGAGCGCAGATAAATTTAGGGTGGAATTGGTGAGTGGTGGTAGGAATTAGATTGGAGTTTTAAAAACGCTCCGTACAGTCTGTAGGTGGAACAGTGGAAATGAATCTGCAGATTTTCAAATGAAACTTTGAAGCCAGAGCCGGGGTGGCTCAGTCGGTTAAGTGTCTGCCTTCAGCTCGGGACAGAATCCTGGGGTAGGGCCCTGAATCAGGCTCCCTGCTGGGTGGGGAGTCTGCTTCTGCCTCTACCTGTCCCCCCAGCTCGTGCTTGCTTGCTGCTCTCTCTCAAAAATAAAATCTTTAAAACATTTTTTTTAAAACCCCCTGAGGGTAATAACAGCAGTGCTTTCATGTTTCTCAGGAGAATTACATAAGATTCATTAGAAAATTTTAGAATAATGGACCTTGAGACTTAGCGAGAACTATAGAAATCCTTGAGTGTTTTTATTTTTTAAAAAAGATTTTATTTATTTGAGAGGGAGAGAGAGAAAGAGCGCGCGCGTGCGTGCACATGAATGCAAGCCAGGGGGAGGGGCAGAGGAAGAAGCAGACTCCCGGCTGAGCAGGGAGCCTGACGCGGGGCTCGATTCTTGGACCCCAGGATCATGATCTGAGCCGAAGGCAGCCGCTCAACTGACTGAGCCCTCCAGGCGCCCAAGTGTTTTCCTTTTCAGTTGGAGAAGTGGAGGCCTGGAGCGCTGGCCCGGCCTGGCCTTCTGGAACTGTCGACAGTGCTCAGCAGTTGGATTGGTTTTCACAGTAGCAGCCAGTTAGCTGCCTTCTTGCTCTCTTTTGTGATATTTAGATGGTTAGGTAATGATTTAACTTTTAAAGATGAAAGGAACATTAATCCTGAACATCCTCCTAAGACAAAGTTTTGACTTATAAGTAATACTGTATGTCATCGTTAATTTTGTGGCAACTTCAAAAGGATTTTTTTTTCTTCATTCTAGGTTATTTCTCTGATAGAAAGTAATTCCGTGGTGATTATACATGGTGCCACGGGTAGTGGTAAAAGTACTCAGCTCCCACAGTACATCCTGGATCATTATATTCAGCGCTCTGCCTACTGCAACATTGTTGTGACCCAGCCCCGGAAGATCGGGGCCAGCAGTATTGCCAGATGGATCAGTAAAGAGCGAGCCTGGACGTTGGGTGGCCTCGTGGGCTATCAGGTGAGACTGAGAGCCAGCCGGCTCCCTCCTCGTGAATTTCTTATTCCATATCAGTTGATGATAGGATGTGGTTATTTTCTGCCGGAAATGGAAATAAAACCAATTATTTACAGAGCAAAACTGTGGTGTCATTAAAAAAAAACTAGTGAAACTGAATTTTTTAAACAATTTCTTTTAAATATTGTATCTGTTCGTTCCAAAGAGAGAGGGAGAGCATGTGAGCGAGCACACGTGCGAACAGGGGCAGAGTAGAGGGAGAGGGACTCTGTCGAGCCTCAAGCTGGGTAATAGTGTTTGATGTCAGGGTCTTGAAGATCACGACCTGAGCTGAAACTGGGAGTTTGGACTCTCAACAGACTGAGCCGCCTAGGTGCCCCCCAAAATAGTGAAACTGAATTTCTTGATAGTAACTTCAGTTTCTCTGTTGAACAGGAAAGAAGTGAGAATTCTCAGGCTCATGGGTTTTGTAATTTTTCTTTGTATATAGATGTCTTCATACACTGTTGTCTTAATGTAAAAACGATGTAAATGAGATATGACTAGATAAACCATGTTCCGCCTACCCCTCCCCCCCCCGAAAGAAGAGAAGAAGAAAAATCAACTTGAGCAGTTTTCGTCTTTGTTTAAAGTAGGCTTCACACCCAGCGTGGAACCCAACATGGGGCTTGAACTCATGACCCTGAGATCGAGACCTGAGCTGAGATCAAGAGTCAGATGCTCAACCGAGCCACCCAGGCTCTCCAAGAACAGTAGTTTTAATTTAAATTCTATATTTTTTATTCCCTTTTTTTAGTTTACTCCAACAATAAATGGATATAGCCTTTTTTGGTAGGTAAATGCAAACCATTTAAACCTGAAAGTTTTCTCCTTTCTCTTTTTCTTTCCTCCTTTTAGGTAGGGTTAGAGAAAATAGCCACGGAAGACACCAAGTTAATTTATATGACAACAGGCGTCCTGCTTCAGAAAATTGTGAGTGCTAAGAGTTTGATGGAGTTCACCCACGTCTTCATTGATGAAGTAAGTGCTGCTTTTGCGCAGCTCCGCTCTGGTAGTCACGTTCCCGTCTTAGAGCACTGCAAGTGCCTGTAGTCGTGCCCTACTTGTGAAGCGTCGTGACGTGCTCCGAGGGGGATGGAGCTCCCCCTTCAGACTCCATAGCTAATCCTCCACTGTGCAGCAGAATGTCCCAGAACAGAACCTTCCTGTCCTCTTAGGCAGAGAGGTGTCCTGGCTAAGTGACCGAGTAGCGGGGTTCTTGTGGGAGAACCCAGCCCTGGGCTGTCCTCTGGTTCTGGGGCAGGCAGGGTCGGGGGCTGAGGGAGCTGTGGGGCCATGGGTGGGCTCTGCTTGCAGGGCTCCCCGCCCGAGGAGGGGGAAGTAGCTCCTGTCCCTGAGCCGTAGGGCTTTGAGGGAACAATCCGGGGGTGACCCCCTTGACACTGTTTCCCCAGGGCTCCTGCAGCTCGCACTGGTGCCCTCAGCTCCTGACGTGGGTCTGCTGTCCCGCTTTTGACTGACGGGACTGTACTCGCCCACGCTTGGCAGCTGTGGCTCTGCACGGCGTGGAGGGAGGGTGCGCTGCTGCCCGGCCGCAGCGTGCCCCTGTGCGCACTGGCTAGCCGCCGGGGGGTGCGCCTGGCCCGGGCTCGACCGTGTGGACCTGTGCAGGGAATGGGCGCGGGCGGCCTTGGTGGTTAGGGTGACCGGGGCCGTGATCGGCCTTGAGGGACAGGCCCACGGATGCTAAACGATACCCTGCCCAGACGCCGGTAGGGCCCCCAAGGGAAGGACGGGGTGGGGGCGGCGGGCGGGCAGTGACCCCCACGCCTCCTCTGTGTCCTCTCGTTTGAGGGCCAGCGTTCCTGGCGTCCTCTTAACCGGGAGTGATACCAGTCCCAAGGAAGTGTCTCCAGCAGAGAGCAGAGTTGTCCCCAGTCTCCTGGTGCACCATTAACTCTGCTTCCCCCCGTCCGCGGGGCAGACACAGGTGTGGTGCCTCATATGTGGGGTGCCCTGCTTCTTTATTTTGTAGGTACACGAGCGAACTGAAGAAATGGATTTCCTGCTGTTGGTAGTCCGCAAACTTTTAAGAACAAATTCTCGTTTTGTGAAGGTAAATTTGACTTTGTGAGTAGCAGAAATATTTAGGGTTGAGGTTTATTGTTTAGTTATACTTCTCTGTATTTTTACAGAAACAGTTGGAAGCAGTGCCTCTTAAAATTTGATGTCACGTGTGATTCTGCACATTTTGCTGGGAAGCTGGCTCAGGGGCATTTTCTTGGGATCTGAGTATGGAATACTTGGTTATTATGTTGCATTAAATTCTAAAATTTTCTTCAGGCAGAAAATGATGTAGTAATAGTTGACTGTAACGAAATGCTGGGTGTTGGAGCACTGCTCTGGGTTGAGAAATTACCACAGTTTGAAGGTACGTGAATGCATCTGCAGTCTCTGTTCTAAAAACGGCACGAGGACGTGGAAGCGTCAGAGCGGTTTGGGGCGCCGCGTCGTACAGACTTGGGTCCCGAGCTGACTGAAGTCCGTGCGGTGGTGCGCCTTGTTTGCATCTTACGTGAACTAAAGGGAGCAAGGTGTGAACCCGACCTGAATAATGAGGGCCTACCGTGATCGTGCATTCTGGACACAGGCCATCCCTGTGTGTGGGGACGGCTTCCTGGAGGGCGGCCGTGCTTGAGGGTGGCGTCGTTGCGTAGAGGGCGGTGACAGGGTTCGCTGCTGTGGCAGAGCAAGTTGCTTTTGCCTTCCAGGGCGTCATCTCTGTACCGGCTCAGGGAAGCGCTGCTTCTCCTGGCCCCGCCCCCGAGGGCCGCTCGCCTGGCGGGCGCTAAATGCAGGAGGTTGTCTTACTGCTCCAGGTGATTGTGAAGAGAAGGCAGAAATTGGGCTGTTTTATTCCTTTTTGGACTCTTGAAAGATGACATCAAAGATTATTCAACAAATTGGGGCCTTTCTGGGTTGTCATTTGAAAACTTTTCTATCTTTAAATATTAACTTAATCGCATTTTTTTAGCTTTTGGTAGGAAAGAGAACTAAGAGTACTAGTGGATTTTAAAAAGTGTGCCACACTGCTGAAAACGATGGTCAGGAGTTCGGTACCTATCATATAAATCGTAGGAAAGCGTTGGTTAGTTTCAATATTTTCTTGATTTATTAAGAAACATATGAAGCAGAATATTTTCCGGGCCAAGAATTTAGAAGTCAAGTTCTGGATTGCATTGAAATGTTCAAAAATCCTTTTTGTATTACTTTTTACAAAAAGAGCTGCTGTCAGAGACTTAGACTGAGGAGTGTGGGCAGATGGGCCCGAGGGTCTCCCCTCCGGCCGCCCAGACCCCCCGAGGTTGCTGGCTCTGTGCCGTCCCTGCAGCTGCTGAGCGCACTCAGCCCAGTCCCATCCCCGGCAATCAGGGGTCTTGGGCAGGCTGCCTGGAGGAGAGGCTGGGGCAGTGTGGGCTCTTAGCTGCCCGAGCAGTCCGCTTTTGCCTGGTGTCCCCGTGGCGCCTCCGCAGAACAAAGGTCCCCCACGTCACTAGCCTCACTGCGCGTTGGAAGACCACGGAGAGGTCATCTGCGACGGGACTGCCCTTGGGGGCCGCTCTTAGACCCAGGTGGCTCCTCCGAGCCTTCCTTCAATATCAGGCATCTCATTCTAAGGTGAATTCTGGTTAATACGCTTTTTACCCTTTGGATCTAGTGTTGAAGGACGAACAGGCACGGCGTGTATGCCCACTGACTGCTGACCATGCCTGTGTGAGGTGGTTCCTTTCCTGCTGAGATGTGCGTGGTAGAGGTCCTGCTGGCCAGGACCCAGCGGGTAGGCAGCACCCGGCAGCGTAGTGTTTACCCCTGCTGAGCGCTTCCGAGCCTGGTGGCTGGTGGCCATCCTTCGTTGAGCACGTGTGTCCCTGCGGGGGCTGCGCCTGCCTTTCCCGGCCGAGTTCCTTAAAGGCGTCATCTTGTACTGGCTTCCTGGCCAGACCAGCCCCTGAGGTGGGTGCCTTTGGGCACCCACCAACCTCTGCATCCTGCTCAGGTCTGGCCCGGCTCCTCCTCCTCGTGGCTTCGGACCGAGGTTTTCTGACTCTCTGTCGGCCTCTGCTGCTCTACCCCCCCCTCACTTTTCTGTGACAACCCTGTTTTACCACTTTTGTTTTCTGTTACAAAGTTTCTTTTTAGAAACCGTGGTTATAATTTAGCTGTATTGGACATGTAGTTTCTCACTTGATAAAATTATTTAAGATAATAAATAATTTAAGGGATAAAAGGTGTCTCCGAGCATTCTTCAAATTGCAATAATTAGTATTACACTAGAGATTAAATCAATGTATTCTGTTGAAGTGTTGAGAATTATTAAAGCAGACAAACTTGGCATTTTTTTTAAAGATTTTATTTATTTATTTGTCAGAGAGAGAGAGCCCAAGCAGGCAGAGAGGCAGGCAGAGGCAGAGGGAGAAGCAGGCTCCCCGCAGAGCAAGGAGCCTGATGCGGGACTCGATCCCAGGACCCCGGGATCATGACCTGAGCCGGAGGCAGCTGCCCAACCAACTGAGCCACCCAGGCGTCCCCAAGCCTGGCATTTTAACAGTATTCATGCCAGTTATTATTATGATGACTTAATTTGTTTTAACAGTTTCTCTTATTCTGTAGGTAATCCTGATGTCGGCCACCATCAATTGTAAAGAGTTTGCCGATTACTTTGCTGTTCCTGTTCAGAACAAGATGAACCCCGCATATGTTTTTGAAGTGGAAGGAAAGCCCCATTCAATTGAAGAGTATTATCTTGATGATTTGGGGCACATTCATCATGGCAGGGTGTGTTGGAGTGCATCATTTCTTCCATAGTGAATGCAGTCTTGTTTGGTTAGGCCCGCGTTCGCTCGTCCGCTGCGGTTCAGACGGCAGCAGAGCTTGAAGTCCAAGCTGGGAGATGGGGGTGGGGGCGGGAGGGACCGGAGAGGGTAAGTAGAAGGAACCTCCTGCCTCTCTGGTAGACTGAGCGCATAAACACATCGTATATTCGGGTGAAAATGATTGGGCTGCTTTTCTACTTCATTGATGAAAAACGTCAGATTTTGGTCACCTACAGAACTGTAGATTTAGTTGGGGGTGGGAGGGAATTTTATTTCAAATTTTATTTTGATTAAACTGCTTTTATTTTTTTAAAAGATTATTTGAGAGAGACAGCACAGTGAACGGGGAGAGGGGGAGCTGCAGTTGGAGAGGGAAAGGGAGAGGGAGAAGCAGGCTCCCTGCTGAGCAGGAAGGCTGATCCCAGGACCCCGGGATCATGACCTGGGCCGAAGGCAGCCGCTTGACTGACTGAGCCACCCAGGTGCCCCTAAACTGCTTTTTTTTGATACAAGCTTCACTGCTGGAGACTGAAGGAGGGACGTGTTGTTGCCGTGAAGAACTCTGGTAATGTATTCTTACAAACAGCTGCGCTTGGATCCAAATTATTTTTACGTGGGTAATACATTCACAGGATTTGAAAATCAAAAAGTGTGAGCAGGTGTAAACTATCTCCTTCCTGCTCCTGTCCTCTGCCCATCTTCCCTGCCAACGAGAGGAAACCACGGTTACTGATTTCTTAGGACACGTTCCAAAAACTGGCATGTGTGCGTGAGCCGATTCGAACACGTGGTTTCCCTTGACAGAGAGGGCGGGGCTCCCTCCGCACGTGCCTCGAGTTCTCACCTTTCCACGTCTTTTCTGGTCAGTATGTAGTTTCTTCATCCTCTTTTTAGAGCTGTATTCTGTTCTTTCAAGTGCATTTGCCTTTCTGTATCTCACTGATCTCCAGTGTGTCTGGGCTTTTCTTTTTTTTTTTTTTAAGATTGATTTATTGATTTAGTTGGATGGAGGCAGGGGCAGCGGGAGAGGGAGCAGACTCCTCTCTGTGGGCAGAGCTGGATGCAGGGCTCCATCCTGGGCCCGGAGATCCCGACCTGCGCTGAAACCGAGTCTGCCCCCGCCTGACTGAGCCACCCTGGCGCCCCTCTGGGCTTCTCTTGTTAGAGACAGCGCTGCAGGAGAACTGCCCTGCACGTGTGACAGTATCTCTTAGAGGCTAGGCTCTTCTAGCCTCAGTAGCCCTGGTGACATTTTGGGCCCTTCTGTGTGGTGGGGGCTGCCCTGTGCATTCACGGTAGGATGTTTAACAGCATTTCTGGGTGTGACCCGCCAGATGCAAGTAGCCACCGCCCGCTCCCCTTGCGACAACCAAAAATGTTTTGAGACCATCCCTGGGGAGTAAGCTGCCCCTGTTGAAGATCCCAGTGTAGGTGAGGCCTCTTAGAAAATAAGTTCCCGGAAGTGGAATTGCTAGATCAGATGGTTCATGCATCTGTAATTTTGATGGATGGGGCTAGATTGCTCTGTATGAGTTTGACTTTCATTTCAAACATTTGTGATGTAGACATAAACAGTAGTTGTGACTATAGTTGATTTGGCTAACTAGGTTCCACCTAACATAAGACACGGTTTGTCAAATCTGATTATGTTGGAGGGAGGCCAGTGATGGCCATTAAAATGTAGCATGTCTTGTTTTTCCAACTTTTTAAATGACATACTTCAAAAACCAAGAGAGTTAAAAGACTTTTTTTAATAGTCTATCACTAGATTCTATAGTTCACGTTTAGTTTGTAGCATTTAAAAAAACTCATCAGAATGAAGAAACTGTTATATTAATATAACAGAACTTGTATTTACTTAAATTTTGCTGGTTTTTCCCTAGTTTCCTTTTTCTGTCCTGGGATCCCACATTGCTTTGGGCTGTCATGTCTCCTTAGGCTCCTCTGGGCTCACGGTTTCTCTTATGTCTCTTATTTTTGAGGTCCTTGCAGTTTTTAGGAGTACTAGTTAGGTATTTGTAGGTATTTTTCTCAAGGGAGGACTTGGACTGTGTGTTAGTGGAGGAAGCCCACAGGGTGAAGTCCTGTATCGTCATGCTGTGACCGCCAGCATGGCTCATCCCTGGCGACGCCGGCCTTGATCTCCCGGCTGAGGAAGCGTTTGCCAGTAACGTTACCGCCCCTTTCTTTTTCGTGTGTGTGTGTGTGTGTGTGTGTGTGTGTGTGCGCACGTTGTCTACGTGTTTGGCTTGTTTCTTTGCTCATTGCCTGTCACCCCTGGTGAGGTATAAGCAGTGTAAGGAGAGACATGGCCTCTTCTTTGCTCTTTGGAAACAAGTCACTAAATGCAGCCCATATTCAAGGTGGAGGGGAGAGGGCGTGTATTTATCATATTTAAAAATTCTGTATTTTCTTAATTTTTTTTGTTTTTTTTTGCATTTTCTGATCCATTTTAGAATGTGAGAGTGGTGGTGGTTTACAAGTCTCTCTTCAACTGGCTGTTCAGTGTTGGAATCCTTCAGATGATTACTCCTGGGTGTGCTGGCGAGTTGGGTTAGGCCTGCATTTGCCCTCTGAGTCTGCGTGATCTGGGCAGCCAGGGCTGCTCACCAGCCAGTGGCTTATGTTTCTCGGGCTGGAGAACCCCCAGTTTTAGCATCCTGTGGTGCTTACTAGGTGCTCAGTAAATATTTCTATGCATGAATGCTTAAGACCTAACTAGACATTATCCTTAAGCCTTACTAAAGTTGTGTTTTGTGTAGGTTCTGCTATATGGTTTTTGGGGTCAGAGGACTTTGATTAAAATTCTCATTTTGTTGTTACTATTGCCATTATATTACCTGGGCATGCTGTCTCATGTCTCTAGAAGCACCCAGCCTTTCTTCCTTCCTGCCTTCTTAGGGACCTTTTCTGATTCACTGTTTGTGCCTTCTCACTTTACTTGAACTAGTTCCTTCTCTCCTGTCCCTTTCTTATCCCCATTTATTTTTTTATTAAAAATTTTTTTAAATTTAAATTCAGTTAATTAATATATAGCATATTGTTAGTTTCAGAGATAGAGACCAGTGATTCATCAGTCTTGTATAATGCCCAGTACTCATTATAGCATGGATCCTCCTTAATGCCCATCACCCACTTACCCCATCCTGCCACCCTCTTCCCCTCCAGCAACGCTCAGTTTATTTCCTATGATTAAGAGTTTCTTATGGTTTGTCTCCCTGATTTTGTCTTGTTTTATTTTTTCCTCTCTCCTTCTATGTTCCTCTATTTTGTTTCTTAAATTCCACATATGAGTGGAATCATGATAATTCTTTCTCTGATTGACTTATTTCATTTAGCACAATACCCTCTGGTTCCATCCACATTGTTGCAAGTGGCAAGATTTCATTTTTTTTTAAAGATTTTATTTATTTATTTATTTGAGACACAGAAAGTGAGAGCATGAGAGGAGAGAAGGTTAGAGGAAGAAGCAGACTCCCCGTGAAGCTGGGAGCCCGATGTGGGACTCAATCCTGGAACTCAAGGATCATGACCTGAGCCGAAGGCAGTTGCTCAACCAACTGAGCTACCCAGGCGCCCAAGATTTCATTTTTTGATGGCTGCATAATATTCAATTGTGTGTGTGTGTGTGTGTGTGTGTGTGTGTGTATCCCACATCTTCTTTATCCATTCATCTGTTGATGGACATCTGGGCTCTTTCCATAGTTTGGCTAGGGTGGACATTGCTGCTATAAACACTGGGGTGCATGTGCCCCTTCTGATCACTACATTTGTATCTTTGGGGTAAATACCCAGTAGTGCAATTGCTGGGTAGTAGGGTAGCTCTATTTTCAACTTTTTGAGGAACCTCCATACTGTTTTCCAGAGTGACTGTACCAGCTTGCATTTCCACCAGCAGCATAAGAGGGTTCTCCTTTCTCCTCATCCTTGCCAACATCAGTTGTTTCTTGAGTGGTGTGAAGTCGTATCTCATTGAGGTTTTGATTTCTATTTCCCTGATGATGAGTGACATTGAACATTTGTCCATGTGTCTATTGGCCATTTGTATGTCTTGGGAGAGATTCTGTTCATGTCTTCTGCCCATTTCTTGACTGGATTATTCTTTGGGTGTTGAGTTTGATAGGTTCTTAATAGATTTTGGATACTAGCCCTTTATCTGATATGTCATTTGTAAATATCTTCTCCCATTCTGTCAGTTGTCTTGGTTTTGTTGACTGTTTGCTTTGCTGTGTAAAAACTTCATCTTGATGAGTTTCCAGTAGTTCATTTTTGCCTTTGTTTCCCTTGCCTTTGGTGATATGTCTAGCAAGAAGTTGCTACAGCCAAGGTCAGAGAGGTTGCTATCTGTATTCTCCTCTAGGTTATTGAAGGATTCCTGTCTTACATTTAGGCCTTTTTATCCATATTGAGTCTATTTTTGTGCATATGGTGTAAGGGATTGGTCCAGTTTCATTCTTCTGCATGTGACTGTCCAATTTTCCCAGCACCATTTCCTGAAGAGACTTTTTTTTCCATTGGATACTCTTTCTTGCTTTGTCGAAGAGCAGTTGACCACAGAGTTGAGGGTCCATTTCTGGGGTCTCTGTTCTGTCCCATTGAGCTCTGTGTCTGTTTTTGTGCCAGTACCATGCCATACTGTCTTGATGATTACAGCTAGAAAAGCTTCCACTTTCTGAACAAATGACCAGATGGAAAAACTCACCTCAAAAAAGAGAACAAGAGGCAGTATGGACTGCCAGGAACCTAATCAGTATGGATATAAGTAAGATGTTGAAATTAGAGTTCAGAATAACGATTATAAAGATACTAGCTGGGCTTGAAAAAAGCATAGAAGACACTAAAGAATCGCTTTCTAAAAGAACTAAAATCAAGTCGAAATCAGTCTATTAATGAGATGCAATAAAAAAAATGGAGACTAACTGCTAGGGTAAATGAGGCAGAAGAGGGAATTAGTGATATAGAAGACAAAATGATGGAGAATAAAGAAGCCAAGAAAAAGATAAACAACTACTTAATCATGAGGGGAGAATATGAGAGATAAGTAATACCATAAAGTGAAACAATGTTAGAATAATTGGGATCCCAGAAGGAAAGAGGGGCAGAAGGTACATTGGAGCAAATTATAGTGGAAAACAGCCCTAATATGGGGAACGAAACAGGCATCCAAGTCCAGGAGGCACAAGAGAACCCCCTTCAAAATCAATAAAAATAGGTCAACACCTGGATATATGATAATGAAACTTGTAAATCTCAGAGACAAAGAGAAAATCCCCAAAGCAGCTTGGGACAAGAGGTCTGTAACCTCCAATGGTAGAAAGATTGGCAGCAGACCTATCCACAGAGACCTGGCAGGCCAGAAAGGACTGGCATGATATATTCAGGGTGCTAAGTGGGAAAAACATGCAGCCAAGAATACTTGATCCAGCTAAGCTGTCATTCAAAATAAGAGAGATAAAAAAAGCTTCCAGGACAAACTGAAAGAATTTGTGATCACTATCCCAGCCATACAAGGAATTTTAAAAGTGATCCTCTAAGCAAAGAGAGAGCCCAAAAGTAACAGACCAGAAAGGAACAGAGACAATAGACAGTAACAGTCACCTTACAGGCAATACAATGGCACTAAATTCATACCTTTCAGTAGTTACTCTGAATGTAAATGGGGCTAAATGCCCCAATGAAAAGACACAGGGTATCAGATTGGATAAAAAAGTAAGACCCATCCATATGCTGTCTGCCAGAGACTCATTTGAGACCCAAAGACACCTCCAGATTTAAACTGAGGGGGTGGAAAACCATTTACCATGCTAATGGACATCAAAAGAAAGCTGTAGTGACAATCCTTACATCAAAGACTGTAATAAAACACGAGGAAGGACAGTGTATCATAATTAAAGGGACTGTCCAACAAAAAGATCTAACAGTTGTAAATATGCCACTAACATGGGAGCAGCCAATTACATAAGCCAATTAATAACAAAATTAAAGAAACACATTGAGAATAATGTAATAGTAGGGGACTGAAACACCCCCCCTCACTGAAATGGACTGATCATCTAAGCAGAAGATCAGTAAGGAAACAAGGGCTTTGAATGACACACTGGACCAGATGGACATCACAAATATAGTCAGAACATTCCATCCTAAAGCAACAGAATACACATTCTTCTCTAGTGCACATGGAACGTGTTCCAGAAGAGATAACATCCTGGGTCACAAATCAGGTCTCAACTGGTAACAAATGATTAGGATCATTCCCTGCATGTTTTCAGACCACAATGCTTTGGAACTCAGTCACGAGGAAATTTGGAAAGAACTCATACATGGAGGCTACCCAGTATCCTACTAAAGAATGAATGGGTCAACCAGGAAATAAAAGAATTAAAAAAACTTATGGAAACAAAATGAGAACACAATGGTTCAAAACCTTTGGGATACAGCAAAGGCAGTCTTTAGAGGGAAGTATATAGCAATACAGGCCTTTCTTAAGAATCAAGAAGGGTCTCAAATACACAACCTAACCCTACACCTAAAGGAGCTGGAGAAAGAACAGCAAATGAAGCCTAAACTCAGCAGAAGAGAAATAATAAAGACCAGAGCAGATGGGGCGCCCGGATGGCTCAGTGGGTTAAACCTCTGCCTTCGGCTCAGGTCATGATCTCAGGGTCCTGGGATCGAGCCCCGCATCGGGCTCTCTGCTCGGCAGGGAGCCTGCTTCCCTCTCCCTCTGCTTGCCTGTCTTCCTGCTTGTGATCTCTCTTTCCCTCTTTGTCAAATAAATAAAATCTTAAAAAAAAGCCCCAGCATATTATGAGCAACTATTCCAGCAAATTTGACAATCTGGAAGAAATGGATGCATGCCTAGAAGATGTATAAACTACCAAATCTGAACCAGGAAGAAATAGAAAACCTAAACAGACCATAACCAGCAAGGAAATTGAAGCAGTAATCAAAAAATCTCCCCAAAACAATAGCCCCAGGCCAGATGGCTTCCCAGGGTAATTCTATCAAACATTTAAAGAAGAATTAATACCTATTCTTGTGAAGCTGTTTCAAAAAGTAGAAATGGAAGGGAAATCTTCCAAACTCTACAAGGCCAGCAGTACCTTGATCCCCAAACCAAAGACCCCACCAGAAAGGAGAATTAACAGACCAATATCCCTGATGGATATGGGTGCAAAAATTCTCACCAAGATACTAGCCAGTGGGATGCAACAATACATTAAAAGAATTATTCACCACAACTGATTGGAGTTATTCCTGGGCTGCAGGGGTGGTTCAGTACTCTCACGTCAATGTGATATACTACGTAAATAGAAGAAAGGACAAGAACCACATGATCCTCTCAATAGATGCAAAAAAAGCATTTGACAAAGTACAGCATCCTTTCTTGATTAAAACTCTTTGCAGTATAGGGATAGAGGGAACATACCTCAATATCATAAAAGTCATATTTGAAAAGCCCACAGTGAGTATCATTCTCAGTGGGGAAAACCTGAGCTCTTCCCCCAAGATCAGGAACACGACAGGGATGCCTACTCTCACCACTGTTTGTTCAGCAAGGTACTAGAAGTCCCAGCTGGAGCAGTCAGACAACAAAAAGAAAAGGTATCTGAATGGGCAAAGAAGTCAAACTTTCACTCTTCGAAGATGACGTGATACTCTATGTGGAAAACCCCAAAGACTCCACCCCAGAATTGCTAGAATTCCTACAGGAATTCAACAAAGTGGCAAGATAGACAATGCACAGAAGCCGTTGCATTTCTTTATACCAACAATGAGACAGAAGAAAGAGAAATTAAGGAGTCGGTCCCATTTACAATTGCATCAGAAACCGTGAGATACCTAGGAATAAACCTAACCAACGAGGCAAGGATCTGTACTCAGAAAACTATAGAACACTCATGAAAAAAAATTGAGAACACAAACAAATGGAAATAATGTTTCATGCTTATGGATTGGAAGAACAAATATTAAAATGTCTATGCTACCTACAGCAATCTCTACAAATTCAAAATACCATCAACTTTTTTCACAGAGCTGGAGCAAATAATCCTAAAATTAGTGTGGAACCAGAAGAGATCCCGAATAGCCAAAGGAATGTTGAAAAAGGAAACCAAAGCGGGTGGCATTCCAATCTCACGTCAAGCTGTGTTACATAGTCGTGATCATCTTGTCTCATTTAAACAGAATCGAGAGTCTTTCATCTTAGAAAACTCCCTCGTTAAGTCCCATGTTTCTCACAGCTTTGGCCAAACTTTGTGAAAGCATCAGTGTTTTCTCTGCCTCACGTTCATCGTGGTCTGGCCCCCAGTGCCCCTGCTCTAAGCGGGCATCTGCCAGAACCACCAGGGGCCGTCTCCGTTGTGCTGGGTATCGTAGAGGGAGTCTCCGCTAGTGGCGGCCGGGGTCCCCCGGAGCTGTCCGCGCAGACCGGTGATGCCAGCTCCTTTGGGGGTTCGCTGCTGTGGTTGACCCTCAGCATTGTGCAGAGGTGCCTGCAGGGCGGTTTCAAAGTAGGTGGGCCCAGTTGGGGTTTGTTTTAATGCACAATATGGAAAGAGCCGAGATGTACATCGACAGATGAATGGATAAAAAAGGTTGTAGGGTATATGTACAATGGAATACTACTGAGCTGTGAGAAGGAATGACTACTTACTGTTTACATCAGCGTGGATGGAACTAGAAGGTATTATGCTGAGTGAAATTAAGTCAGAAAGCTAATTATATGATTTTACTGATATGCAGAATTTAAGAAAACAGGATCATAGGGGAAGAGAGGGAAAAATAAGATGAAATCAGGGTGACAAACCATAAGAGACTCCTTTTTATTTTTTTTAGAAAGATTTTATTTATTTGACAGAGAATACAAGCAGGGGGAGCAGCAGGCAGAGGGAGAGGTAGAAGCAGGCTCCCCACTGAGCAAGGAGCTGGGGCTCGATCCCAGGTCCCTGGGATCATGACCTGAGCCGAAGGCAGACGCTCAACTGACTGAGCCCCCCGGGCATCCCTATAAGAAACTCTTAATCACAGGAAAGAAACTGCGGGCTGCTGGAGGGGAGGTGAGTATTCAGGAGGGCACGGGATGTAATGAGCCCTGGGTGTTAATAGATGACTGATGAATCACTAAATTCTACCTCTGAAACCAGTAATACAGTGTATGTTAATTGAACTTAAAACATAAAAAAAAGAAAAGTAGGGGCACCTGGGTGGCTCAGTGGGTTAAAGCCTCTGCCTTCGGCTCAGGTCATGATCTCAGGGTCCTGGGATCGAGCCCCGCATCGGGCTCTCTGCTCAGCAGAGAGCCTGCTTCCTCCTCTCTCTCTGCCTGGTTGTGATCTCTCTCTCTGTCAAATAAATAAAATCTATATATATATAAAAAGTAGTCTAGTGCTCTCCCAAGCCTTGGCAGATGGAAGCCATGGTTACATTCTTACTGTAAGCCGGGGGGTGCGCGGGCCTCACCCATTCCTGGCCCCTGGGATCGGGATGGTGTTGACGTCTCAGGGCTCGTCGAGCTGCACTTTGACGGCGGGGAGGCGTGCTGGTGCTGGGGTCGGAAACTCCTCGGGGCTCCGAACTTGGCTGCGGCGGCTTACTCTGTGTGCAGACTAGATTTCCAGACAGACATTTCAGTTCCGTGTGTTTGGCCCTGACTCTACCCTTGCTCCGGTGCCAGGGTCGGGGGCCACCGGGGCCGTTGGGGGCCTCAAGCAGAGCTCGGCAGCCAGCAGGTGTTCACATCTTGGCTGCAAAGGGTATTCTTTTTATTGGGGTATTTGTTACAGTGATAATACTCAAGAGTGTCACCCTTCCAACCCCCAAATCCCCTAGTAATCCTGTTCTGATATTCCAGCCTTTTTTACCGTTTAGCTTTCTCCTCGTGTCCTGGAGGAGCCGGTGATCACTAAGGACATGTATGAAGTTGCTATCTCCCTGATCCAGATGTTCGATACCTTGGATATGAGAGAGAGAGGGTAAGAGATGCTCATGTGGCTGTGTGCTTAAAGTATGATTTTTAAAAATGTGGCATTCATTTAGATACTTTGTAGTGTTTTTATAATGTTAAGATAGAACTGTAGGTAACTTTTTTCAGTAGTCCTTGTATATATTTTAAAATAATGTGAGTGCATTGTACTTTTTTTTATTGGAAATTTCCACTTTAAAGTAGTTAAGACCAAGTACAGTTTTAAGACTGACAGTTTTAAAAGCCAGAAATCACAGCCTGAAGAGAGAATGGTTTCCAGACGTGCCGGGTCCCGTGACTCCTAGTCTGGGGGAAAACGGAAGGGCCCAGGCTGGGAGAAGCCGCGAGGGCCTTTCTCCGCCGTGGTTGGTGGGTTAGGAAGACTCGCGTCCGGCCACGGCGGGCCCCGGGTCATCCGTTCAGTCTCATGGATGTGTCCCTGGGCCTTTGAAACCTGGAACGCACTTTCCTTCAGAAGCAGCTTCAGGTTGTAACTGGTGGGTAGAGGCTGTGATCTAAGAACCGTACTGTCTTGGGAACCTTTCTGTGCTCATTTTACTGCAGCTCATAGAGCTTACCCGGTGGAACAACAGACACGGAGGACGTAGAGTCCCCCTCACGATGGCCGGGGCGAGACCGTGGGTGGCTGGGGGTCCCGCAGGCCGGCCGCACACCCGTGGGCGTCGGAATGATTGTCGGTTGCTGGGGTAAACCCTGTGAGGTGTGCAGTACTCGGGGTCGTGCCTGCCTCGGGAACAGGACGTGACGGGGACTCGGCCGGAATCCAGGCCCCTGCCCCGCCGGCCCGCCTGCAGCGGTGTGGTCGTTCAGCCGGGCGCCTGGGCTCCTGCCGGCTTTCGTTATTTTTACAGCGTCTGTGTGCTTAGATTTACTCGGTGGATGTCATTTACTCATCATTCTGCCTTGCGTCTTAGACTTTCCTTAGATCATTTTCATTCTTCCTAAAGTACATCCTTCAAAAGTTTTTTAAAGGGTCTGTTGGTAAATGTTGTTTTTATTTTGCCAAAAATGTCTTTAGTTCACTTTTATTCTTGAAATAGTTTTGTTAGGTGTAAAATGTAGGTGGTCATTTCTTTATTTCTGCTTTTTCTGATTTTTTCATTTAAATACCTTGAGTGAGATGTAATTACATTACATTACCATACAATGTATTAATTATAATAAATACATTAAATACGACTATTTTTATTTTTCCTTCTGTATTTTGATGATGTTTTTGCAGAGTCTGGCTTCTCTCATTGCAGCGAGAAGTCACCTTTTGGTCTGATCCCTCCTTTTAGGCATCTCTGCCTTTTGGCTCTGGCTGACTTTCAGCCACGCTCTTAGTCTTGGAGCATCTATGGCGTGACTTCCGTGAGCAGCGAGGGTTACTCACTGTTCTTGCTTGAGATGTGGCAGCCTCGCGGAGTGGGGACATCGGTGTCTCTGGCGCTGCCCGGATGACCCTGCCACATGGCTGGCGGTCTAATGTAATCATTTGTTCTTACTCCCTGGGATTAGTCTGTAAAGAGGAATTTCCCGTACCCTGCCTCTTCTCTCTCTCTCTCTCTCTTTTTTTTTAAGAATTTATTTGACACAGAGAGAGATCACAGGTAGGCAGAGAGGCAGACAGAGGGAGAGGGGGAAGCAGGCTCCCCGCTGAGCAGAGAGCCCGATGCGGGGCTCTATCCCAGGACCCTGAGATCATGACCTGAGCTAAAGGGAGAGGCTTTAACCTACTGAGCCACCCAGGCGCCCCCCTTTCTCTCTTTTTAATGTCACAATGGACTCATGGATTTTTTTTTCCCTTTCAAATGGACTTTATTTGTTAGAGCAATTTTAGGTTCACAGCAATATTGAAGAGGAAAGTACACAGAGTCCCCATGTGTGTAACCCTCCCCCCCCATACGCTCGGTGTCCCCTGCACCGCGGCCACGCCTTTGTTTTTTTTTTTTTTTAAAGATTTTATTTATTTATTTATTAGGAGAGAGAGAGAGTGAGAGAGAGCATGAGAAGGGAGAAGGTCAGAGTGAGAAGCGGACTCCCCATGGAGCTGGGAGCCCGATGTGGGACTCGATCCCGGGACTCCGGGATCATGACCTGAGCCGAAGGCAGTCATTTAACCAACTGCGCCACCCAGGCGCCCCACGCCTTTGTTTTGATCGACACACCAGTATCGCCCACAGGCCACAGTTTACTCGGGTTCACTGCCGGTGTGTGTTTTACGGTTTTGACAAGTGCATGACGACGCACACCCAGCATTGTAATACCGTGCAGGGTGGCTCACCGCCCTCAGACCCTCTGCGCTCTGCCTGTCCGTCCCTCCCTCCCCTGTAACCCACGACAACCTTCTTAATGTCGCCATCGTTCTGCCTTTCTCAGGATGCCATGTAGTTGGGAGTCATACATATGCAGTCTTTTCAGATTGGCTTTTTTCACGTAGCAATACGCATTTGCGTTTCCTCCTTGTCTTTTTATGACTGGATGGCTCGTTTCTGAGCGCCGAACGGCCTTCCTTCATCAGGACAGACCACATTTTATTTCTCCGTTCCCCATACAAACAGACATCTGGGTTGCTTCCAAGTTTGGGCAATGTGAATAAAGCTGTTGTAAATGTCTGTGTGCAGACTGCGTGTGGACATGTGTTTTCAACTCCTTTGGGTAAATGCAAGGAGGACAGTTGCTGGATCATGCGATGTGAGTATGTTTAATTTTGTTCAAAACCACCCAAGTGGGGCGCCTGGAGGGCTCAGTCGGTTAAGCGTCTGCCTTTGGCTCAGGTCATGATCCCGGGGTCCTGGCATCGAGCCCCGTGTCGGGTTCCCTGCTCAGTGGGAAACCTGCTTCTCCCTCAGCGGGAAACCTCCTTCTCCCCCTCCCCCCGCTTGTGTGTGCTCTTTTGTGATCTCTCAAAGAAAAAAAATCTTTAAAAAAAAAAAAAAAAGAACCACTTAAATGTCTTCCAAAGGGGCTGTGCCGCCTCACATTCCCCACAGCAAGAATGAGAGGCCCTGGGGGCCGCATGGTCGTTGGCACTCGGCGCTGCCCGAGCTCTGGGTTTTGGCTGCTCCATGATCTTCGGCATGAAGCTGCTGGTTACTGTCAGTGTCGTCGTGAATTACGACCTTCAGCATTGTATCGTCCCCTTCTTTGTCTTAATGCTGTGGGGCTGAATTCTACTTTGTCACGTTTTAAGATTACAACCCCTGCCTTTTATCTGTGCCTCCAAAACCTTTGCCATCCCTTTATTTTCATTCTTTTTTAAAATAAGATTTTATTTTTTTAAAAGATTTCATTTGAGAGAGAGAGTGTGTGTGTGAGAGACGGAGAGAGAGAGAGAGAAAGAGAGGGATGAGTGGGGAGGAGGGGTTGAGGGAGAAGCAGACTCCCCATTGAGCAAGGAGCCTGATGTGGGACTCGATCCAGGATCCCAGGATCGTGACCCGAGTTGAAGGCACACGCTTAACCCACTAAGCCACCCAGGCACCCTCGAAAATAATTTTTTTGACTTAGTAATGTAGCTTAGTAATTTTAGTGACTTAGTAATTTTTGAAGCGTAGGTTTTGCAGTTATCTTGTTCAACTTAATCTGTGTTTTATTCTTTTTGATGTTAGAATGAAATTATTTTCCTTAATTTTATTTTTTGATAGTTCAGTGCAAGTGTATAGAAATAAGAATTGATTTTTGCGTACTGATCTTTTATCCTGCAATCTTGCTGAAGTCATTTATTAGTTCTAGTAGGATTTCTTATAATTTTCTGTATACAGGGTCATGTCATTTATGAACAGAGATAGGTTTATTTTTTCTTTTCCAATCTGGATGCCTGTATTTCTTCCTTTTGCCTGATGGTCCTAGGACCTCCAGTGTAGTGCTCAGCAGCAGTGGTGAAGCAGTCGTCCTTGTTCCTGATGTAGGGGGAAGACATCCCGTTTTTCACCATGAAGGATAATGTTTGCTCTGCATTCTTGGTAGACGACCTTTCATCAGGCTGAGGAAGTTCACTTCTAGTTCTAGTTTGTTGAACTTTTAATTTTTAATTTTATTTTTTTAAACTTTTAATGGAGTATTAGATTTTGTTCCATGCTTTTACTGTGAGATAATGATGTGATTTTTGTTTTTTTTTTCCGTTGATATAATTAATGTCTTACACTAATTGATTTTTAGGTGTTAAATCAACTTTGTGTTCCTCAGATAAATCCCACTTGGTCATGGTGTATAATTCTTTCCATGTTTTTCTAGATTTGGTTTGCCAGTATTTTGTTGAGGATTTCTATGTTCATGTTTATAAGAGATCTTGGTCTGTGGTTTGCTTGTGATACCTCTGTCTGGTTTTGGGTCAGAGTAATACTGGCCTCATAAAAAAAGTTGGGAAATGTTTTTTTGGAAGTTTGTGAAGAATTGGTATCAATTCTTTGAATGTTTGGTAGAATTTAGCTCCAGGCTTTCCTTATGGGTAGTCCTGAAATCTCTTTGTTGTAGGTCTCTTCAGATTGTTTTTTTCCTTGGGTCAGTTTCAGTAGTTTGTGTCTTTTTAGGAATCTGTCCGTTTCATGTCAACTATGTACTTTGTGGGTGTACACCTGTCCATAGTGCTCCTCTATATAACCTTTCTTATTTCTGTAAAGTCAGGAGGAATGTCCTCTCTTTCATTTCTCATTCTATCTCATATTTTGAATCTTCTCTCTTTTTGGTCAAACTGGGTAAAGATTTGTCCTTTTTTTTTTTTTTTTTTTTTCAGAGACCCAGGTTTGGCTTTTGTTGATTTTTCTCTGTTGTTTTACTTCTCTATCTTACTAGTTCTCACTCTAGTCTTTATCGCTTCTTGGAGGAGCCAAGCAACAGTAGTGCAGGCTATGCTGGGGAACGGTACCGGTGGAGGAGGAGAAGGGGAGGGGTGTGGGGGTGAGCTGGGAACCGCAACGCAGCGGCTCCGGGCTCCCGTTTCTCCTGCCGCCGTCTGCCTGCTCGACCCGAGGCACCTGATTTGCTTGCCTGTCTCTTGTCTGTGTCTCCAGCTAGAATGGGAGCTCCAGAGGGCAGGGGCTTTATCTGTCTCGTGACTTACCGGCTACATGAGGAGAGCTCACGGTGCAGAGAACAAAAGTTCTGATTTCACACAAAGGAAGTATTTTGATGGGATTGGGAAGGCGAGCTGGTGGTTTGAGTTTAAGGTTTACTTGTAGTTATTTTTAAAGTTTTGTATTTTGAAATTCTGGATTGCAATAGCTAAATTTCAAGGGGAACTTTGGCAGATGACGAGTTTTTATAGGAGAAAATTGGGAGTTGAGGGGCTTGGGGCCCCTAGTCATTGTGGGGCCGTGTCCTGGGACCTCTGTGATTTTTTAGGTCTGAGAAGGAACACTATACCAGACGGTCTGAAGGAGATTTTCGCCCTCAGAAGCCTAGACTGTTGGGGCTCTGGGGCAGCAGGGGCTGTGTTCCCTGGACTAACGTCTGTGCGCTTCACGTTTGTTACAGGAGCAAGACCTGGTCGGGGGCCCCGCTTGTGCCGGAGCGGAGCAGTGTGCTGGTGTTCCTGCCAGGTGAGCGCCGCGGCCGGGTGAGCGGGTCCTGGGGGGCTGCGCTTGCGTCCGGCCCGTACAGTGGAGATGGGTGCTTACTGCGGGCCACCCCGAGAACCCCAGCCACGGCGGTTTGCAGCTTGAGCTCTCACTGTAACCTTTGTGTTGCTGGAGTGATGGGTCATGAAGAAGGCAGTCTTACCCCCTTCACAATTTTCAGGGAATCATTGGCTTTGTTAAATTGGCTATTTCACGTATACGCGTAAATGTGAGGTAGTGGCCATCGGCGCGCAACTGAAGCTGTTTTTTAATGACAGTGTTGTTACTATGACGCCGCGGGAGCCCTCGGCAGAGTCCTTGCATCCCTTTCTCAATATTTGAGAAAGTTGGCCCTCAGACATCTGAAAATCTGAAAGATTATGTTAAATTGTACTTTTTCAAAATGATGTTATCGATTTTTTTTAAATCAAGTATCATTTGGTGAAACATGACAGTAATTCACATTTTTTGTTGTCGAAAGGTAATAGAGGGGGCATATGCATATTTTGTGCTGGTAGATTTGGAGAACAAAAAGCCTCAATAAAAGTGACTTACACTTAGTTTTGGGGTCCAGCGTTTGAGTTTCCAGCTTTGATCCTGTTTTGCTTAGGTTGGTCTGGATGAGTTTTGTAACCAGGAACAACTGTTACCGACAGTGGGGCGGAGTTGTGTTACCCCAGTAAGCGGGTGCCGCAGCCTGCCGTGCCCACGACCGCGCACTGAGGGAAAGTATGAGCAGGGCGGGGCGGCGGCGGGTTTGAGACTCTGCCTCAGTGACACGCATGCCTGACGTGCTGAACGTTGTCGGCAGAAAATCCTAACAAGTGATATTTTACAGTTTCCTTTGTCGTCCTTCTGTGAATGCAGCTTTGATACATGTTTATTCCGTTATGGTCTTTGGGAACGGTTCTGTACTAGCTTGTAGGGCTGCCGTGGTAAAGGGCTGCAGACTGTAAGTCTTCACAAACTGCCAGCTTCAAACTGCAAATCTCACTCTTCTGGAGACCAGGAGTCCAACATCACGGTGTTGGCAGGGCCCTGCTCCCTCTGGGACTCTGGCTAGAGTTGTCCCTTGCCCCTGCCAGCTTCTGGCGGCCTCCTTGCAGCCACTCCTGGCGTCCCTCCTGGCTCTGCCTCCCAGGCGCTCCATGTCTGTCCGTCTCCCTCGCCCTGAGGGGACACGGCTCATACTGGAGCTACGGCCTGGCCTCTCCGGGTGAGCTCACCTCAGCTCACTGCGTCCGCCGTGATGCTGTTTGCAGATAAACCCGGGTTCTCAGGTTCTGGGCATCAGTACTCCGGGCACAGGCAGCCCGTCAGAGGGTCGCTACTTCAGGATGACGGAAAAGCAAGTGAAAGTTTTACGTATCAATAGACATTTCTTAAACCTAATGAGAATAATTTAGCATATCTCTGTGACCCAGACTTTTAAAAAACTATTTGTTTTGGTTGTAAAATGTCGCATGTTTATTGTGGGAAATTTAGAGAAGTCGGTGGGAAATAAAATAGACATGTAAAATTGTCCAGAGGGCCAGACTTGCAGGCAGTCACTGTTGTGGAAAGCGGGACACTGGAAGAATGTGGGTTTTGGAGTTCCTGGCGGTCAGTGTCGTTGTACAGTTTTATTTGTAATTGTGATGTAATTGGGCAAAGAGAATAACAAAGTCAAATAAAATGAATTGGTCAGGCCTTTTTTGAAAAAGATGTCTTTAATTTAAAGTGGGTTTTTTTGTTGTTTGTTTGTTTTTGTAATAAACACATGTTTTTTTCCCCTCCACTTCTTTTTCTTCCCCAGGTCTGGGTGAAATAAACTATATGCACGAACTTCTCACAAACATGGTTCACAAAAGGTGTGTTTCAAATGATGCAGCTTTGTTTTTACTATTATTGTATCTTTTCTGCCTTAAATAATTCTGATCACCTCCGTGAGCAGTTGGTCATTCCGTGTGTTCTCACGTCTCCTCTTCACGGACATTTTATTTCATTAATCTGTTCCCCAGGTTGCAGGTTTACCCGCTCCATTCCAGTGTGACTCTAGAAGAGCAGAATAATGTGTTTTTAAGTCCAGTTCCTGGATACAGAAAGGTAGGTACCCGGGAGGCAAGTGGCAGGCACCTCAGGTGCATTTTCCTTAGCGACTCCGCCCGCGGAGTGTGCCGGCACTGCCGCTTGTTTGCACCCTGTGCTCTCACTGGTGGCCACTGCCTATGCAGGTAATTACCTGACGAGCCAGGTACGTTGTTTAATTTTGTCCTTTATTTCGTAAGTTGGTTGCTAACATTTTTAAATTTCCTCAACTTCTGGGCATTGGTTCTGCCTTTTTTTTTTTTAAAGATTTTGTTTATGTATTAGACAGAAAGATCACAAGTAGGCAGAGAGGCAGGCAGAGAGAGAGGGGGAAGCAGGCTCCCTGCTGAGCAGAGAGCCCGATGCGGGGCTCGATCCCAGGACCCTGAGATCATGACCTGAGCCGAAGGCAGAGGCTTTAACCCACTGAGCCACCCAGGCGCCTCTGGTGCTGCCTTTTACTTGTTGGTCTTTCTCAAGCTGTGGGACTGATCTGGCGGCCTTGGTTAGAACCCATATTCTCAGTCCTGGTTAAAGAACATTTCTTTACACTCGGGTTGTGTGTGGACCGCGGGCCTGTCTTAGCACAGCCCTCCTAGAGCTGCCTGAGGTGGTCAGGAGCGTCGCATGCACCGTTCGGTTCCCTTGCTTCTGGTGCAGATGTCCTGACTCGGGTGGCTGGGACCTGGCAAGGCGCCCCAGTGCGGTCACAGGCCCAGCCCTGCGTCTGTGTCGGCTTGGTTGTGCTTTTTGTCTCGGGGCAGTGCCAGCGCCAGCGCCCCTGAAGTCCCACGGCTGAGGTCAGGGACAGCCATCTTTGCCCGTCTCTTGCCTGTTGTTTTGAAGCTCGGCTGTGCTGCCGGCTTTGTGTGTGAGGGTCATGCCGGGAGGGGTGAAGGTCGTGCTCATGGACGTGGACAGGGATGACGCAGGCCCCTGTCACCTGTGGTCTGGGACTTTGAGCAGATGGCCTGTCTCAGACGTTTATTGGTTGGACGCCGAGGGTTAGGAAGGTGAATCGGGGGAGCATGTGTCGGCACGGACGTCGCGGTGCCCGGCACGAGCCGCGTGAGGAGAGGGTCTGTTCGTTGGTCACTCGGTTCGTGTCGGCAGCAGTTCCGAGCACTCGGCCCCGTTAACTCCTCTGATCCTCACGGCGGCCCTGCCGGGCGGGCGTTAGCCTTGTTATGTGCGCGGGGCGTCTGGGAACCACGAGGGGAGTGACTGGCCCCTTGCCGCACCCCGGCGTCGGGCAGAGCTAGGAGCCCGCCCCGCACCAAGTCCCTCCAACCTCCTCCTGGACCCTTGAGCAGTTGTAGCTTATTGAAAGGAGGAAAACGATTAACTTTAAAATTCGAGTCCAGTGTTTACATTAAAAAGCTTTTTAAAATAATTTTTTGAGCTTTTTTTTTTTTAACCTTTGCCTAATGTTTCCAGTGACAGTAGGAATGTCAGATGCTTTGTTTTTGGTGTTTGATAGATTATCCTGTCCACCAACATCGCGGAGAGCTCTGTCACAGTTCCAGATGTCAAATACGGTAAGGTGCCTCTCTGTTTTCCCCACAATGTAAACTGTAGTATTTGTAGGCATATCTGCCCCTCAGGAGTCCGTCTTCCTCCTCCTCCCTATCTCTTCCACTGTTTGGAAGAGAGACTTTAGAAAAGTGGGCTCATAGAGTTTCTCTGTACTGAGAGTTCACCACTTCTCCTCCTTCGGGGGCATCTTGAGGCCCTAATGGACAGCAGGGCCGGGGCTGCCCAGGTGGGGCTCTGGGGGGGCGCAGGGCGTGGGTAGGAGCTTGGCCAACCTCTCACTTGGAGTAGCTTAGTGGGGGACTGCGCCAACTTGGGGGGAGACTCCTCATCCTTTGGTATTCTCCGTACATGTCCTCGATGCCTTTGCTCTCTCGGCTCATGAATTCGTGGTTTGAAGCCTGACGTGCGGCAGGCAGTGTTCTCCATGCTGGAGGAACAGTGATGGATAAGCAAAGCCCTGTCTCGTGGGGGCTGGGTTCTGCGTTCTGGGGGGAGACCGGTGATTAACAGGCAGACAGAGGTGTCCTTGCAGGGAGAGCTCAGCAGGGTAGGAGAGCCCCTCAGACAGAGGGTTACGGCTGCTGGGAGAAACGAGCTTGTAGTCAGGGCGATACGGGAACACCTCGCTACGGAAGTGGTATCTGAGCAAGTCTCGACGCGAATGAGGAATGAGCCGCGGGAAGACGTGGTTTGGGCTCAGAGAGCTGGTTCGAGGAGAAGCAAGGGGACAGCGTGCCTGGACAGATACACACATGAACTTGGGGCATGGCAGTGCCTTGTCCCTGTGCCAGGGATGATTCTAGGGGCTGGAGAAACAGTAAACGGGCAAAACGTCTTTGTCCTCAGATACCTTCAGGGGTGGGTGATTGAAAGACAAAGCAGAGACCCGCAGCATGTGAACTGATGGCGTATGAGGAAGGAGTTGGGGGCAGGGAGCAGTGAGGAAGGGCAGCTGAAGTTGTCGACGGAGGCCAGGGGAGGGGTGCAGGTTGGAGGAAGAGTGTTCGTGGGAGGAACAGAGTGTGCGCGGTCTGTAGAGCAAGCGCAGGAAGCAGCAGGGAGGCTGGGGGGGGCAGGGGGGCAGGGGGGCAGGGGGGCAGGAAGGTAGCGGTTGGAGGGAGAGGTCAGGCAGCTAACGTGGTGGGAACCAGCTCATGCAAGGCCTTCGAGGGCGCGTGAGAGAGTTCTGAGTAGGGATGACAGACTACGGCGGGGCCGAGGGGGTGCGGGCGCCGAGTGAGGAGGTGCTAGTTTGGGCAAGAACCGTGGTGGTTTGCCGTGGGAAGTTGGCGGGGGGACAGAAGCAGTGGCCAGGTTGGAGAGGTGTGCTGGGGCTCTGACGCCCCGTGGGCTCTGATGCGGGGCCGTGGGAGACGCGCAGACGCTAGGTGGGGGCGCCTCCTGCGTGTCCCGGAGCAGTGGGCCGTGTAGCCTGGAGGGCCGGGGGGCCGTGCTGCCCGGCCAGGGCACCCGCCGAAGGCGTTCCTGCTATCTGAAGGTGGGCAGCAGTGAGCTGCTGCAGTGGGCAGCCGGCAAAGTCCTGGAAGCCAAATCAGAGTGCTTTGAGGAAGATGGGCTGCACGAGCACGTCATGCTGATGGTCAAGTTTGAAGAAGACTGGAAATTGGCTATGGATCTAGCAGCATGGACATCATTGGTGACCTTGACCGGAGCAGTTTTGCTGGAGGTCACCAAGGGGTGGGAGGAGAGAGGCCGTGAAGGCAGCACCCCTGAGGCCTTCTGCCGTAAAGGGGAGCAGGGAAATAGGGCGGGAACTGGATGGCCGCTGGAGACAGTGAAGCCCTGGAGGCTCTGTCCAGGGGGGACTTGGAGGGGCTCCTGTCAGTCGGTCTCACAGGTGAGGACTCCGAAGCCCGACAGGCTGAGCAGCTGGCCCTCTGCCCCGGACCTGAGCCCCCATGGTCCGGCGCTGCTGTCGTGTGTCCCTCTGACCGTGCTCTTGTGGGCGCCGGCCAGACGGGCTCTTTGTGTGGCACGGTGGGTCCACGGGGTTCGTGTCCTTTCTGTCCGAAGGCTCCAGTCCCTAGAGGAAAAGAATGTGAGCCTGGGCAGTAAGGAGTGAGTGGCCCGTGCATTTCCAGAGGCTTCTGTATGTGCCCTGATTCTGAAGATTGCATGTTTCATGTTGTTTTATCACTGTGCATTGTGATTATGACACACCCACTTCTTGTTAGCATGGTGTTTACATTCCTTTTTTTAAATGACAGTTATAGATTTTTGTTTGACTAGAACTCTGGTTTGTGATGAAGATACGAATTATCAGAGTCTGCGGCTGAGTTGGGCCTCTAAAACCAGCTGCAATCAGAGAAAAGGTAAGGCGTTCGCGGAAATGAAAGGGTGGCACATTCAGGTGTCTTTAAATGTGCTTGGTGTTTGTATTTTTACTCTTCTGCTGATGCTTTCTTGATCGGACCAGTTCTCAGTTTTAAGCAACAATAACTTAAAGCATCAGACTCTTCCTTTAAATCCCTGACTCTGCTCTTGTCCCCAGAATTAGGTGACAGTGTCTGCACGTAGCCGGCAGGCACCTGCTCATCTCAACACTGCCGGTTTTTTGCAGCGAATGCAAAAAGTGGGGAATAGTTATGGAGACAGAGTTAATTTTTGATAATTTTTAATGACCTTCTGGGAATCCTTCCCAGACTTCTCTCCGAGTCTGGATCCTCCTCGGGGTGTTTTTCCTAAACCGGTTCCTCAGAGGGCTCGGCCTCTGCTGCAGCGCGTGCGCGCTGCCTCCCCGGGGGCTGAGGGTACGGACGCGTCTGTCCGTCTGCGGCGGGAGGGCTTTGGGTACAATGCAGTTGTGACACACTTGGACATGTTGCTGCTGTCACCTGTGGGGGACGGGCCCCAGGGGACAGAGTTCTTGGCGTGGACCGAGCGGTGGCTTGTGTTTTATTAGAGAGCTTCCCTGGAGGATGGGCGACGGGCCAGCCCCAAATACCTGTGGGGCCGTGAAGCTTCCGTGAAGCTTCCGTGTCACTGATAGAGAAGGGACAGTTACTGAGTGCTTACGGTGTCCGGGCACGGTTCCGAGTGTTTGATGTGAACTCACTCAGGCCTCGTCGCCCCCCGCCCCCCGGCCCGGTGACATAGTCCCCACTGACACTCTCACGTCCAGTGGCGCAGCTGAGACCCAGGGGGGTGGCCCGCGGACGGCGCTGGCTGTGACTGCGTCCGGAACACGTGCATCTGCTGCCTCCCCGGAGACGACGTGCCTGGAGGGGGCGAGACCGAATGACCGAGCAGCCCCCCGAGTCTGGACAGGAGCAGCTTCTCGGGCACCGTGAACAAACCGGGTGTCGAGTTACATAGCCCCCCGCCCAGAACTGCCCCCCCAGACGAAAACCCACGCTCAGCAAAAATGACTAGAAATAAATATGTGGAGATGTTGAAGGGATTGTCTTTGGGGAAGTTGAGGGATTATAGGAATGTGGGCCTTGGTCGGTTTTCTGTATGTTCAGAATTTCTGTCACGAAAGTCCTCTCGCCTCGGAGGAGTTGCAGACAGAGTCCGATGAGCGCTCGGCCGCGCGTCTCCGTGTTAGCGGGGAGCCCTCCAGCCTGGAGCGCTTCAGCTCGCCCCGGCACGCAGGAGGCTCTCCCGGGTTTTCTTCTCCGGGTGTTCCAGCTGGATGTTCTGTGTTTATGGCCGCGACCCATTTGGGTGACACTTTGTAATTACTTTTGTGAGGTTTGCGGTGAGGTTCATGTCTGTGCCCGGGGATGTCCGCTTGTTTCAGCGGCACGGAGCGGCCTCGGCCCGGGGAAGTTCGCGGGGCCCCTCTGCGTGCATGCTGTCGTCCCCCCTTCAGCAGCAGCGCTGGGTAGAGTGGGACCCCTCCTAAAACACACGCGTTCCTCCCGCTTTACTCTTCACTTTCCAAACAGTTGGAGCTGTCCTACTTTGTCCTCCCATACAGAATGAGCTTGTCTAGGTCGCGAAAACATTCGTGTTATGATTCTACTAGGAGTTGTGTTAAACCCGTCCGTCAGTTTGTGGGGAGGGCGTATCCGCTGTGTTCAGTCTTCCCGTCCCCCCAGCCCAGTGCGTGTCTCCCCATTTGGGTGGGTCGTCTTTGGTTTCTTTAATCTGCGTCGTGTCGTCTCCAGCAGAGAGAGCCTAAGAATTCAGTTTTACTTAGAGTGATTGTAAATGGCATTGCCTTTTTAAATGAAAGATTTTATTTATTTATTTATGTGAGAGCACGAATGGGGAGGGGCACAGGGAGAGGGAGAAGGAGGCCCCCCATCGAGCAGGGAGCCCGATGGGTGGTCGACTTGGGGCTCCATCGATAGACGCTTGACTGACTGGGCCACCCAGGCACCGAGCATTGCATTTTTAATTTCGGTTTTTACATGTTCATTACTGATGTATAGAAATTGATTGACTTTTGTGTGTCAGTCTTCTATTCTGTGATTTTGACTTTGCCAAATTCACTAATTGGCTCTAGTTGTTTTTGCTTTTGTTTTTGGTCGTTACCTTGGCGTTTTCTGCTTAGACAGTCCTGTCGTGTGCAGACAGGTGCGGGCTGGGGGTGATGGCAGTGCTGAAGTCTGGACTCTCCACTCGCCCTCCTGGGCGGAGGGAGGGGATCTACCAGGAGAGGCGGGGGGGGGGGGGGGGTTGGCGCGCAGGAGTCCACACGGCCCCTTCACCTTTCCTGACTCCACATGTGGGGAAGGAAGGTGCCTCCCTGCGCTGCCCCGTTTTTGCAAAGCTGGATATTTAGGACACCCTTCCCCCGGCCCCATTCTCTCTCCTTGGGAGATTTTATTACGTTTTGGGATAAAGGAATTTTTACTCCATAAGCAATACAGTGGCAAGAGAAGAGTCACAAAAGGGTGGCGTGCGAGGGCCAGGCCTGGCTCTGAGCTGTGTGCCTGGGATCCCTCAGTTCACGAGGAGCAGCTGCCCTTTGCTCGGGCATGAGGACAGACGGCCGGGGCTCGGCAGCCGGTGACGGCCTGCGCGTCCCCCAGCCACGTCCCTGGGGAGCCGCGCCCACTCCCTCCAGCTCTGGCGAACGTGTTCTTATTAAGAGCTTTGCATTTGCAGGAAATGTTTTGATTTCCGTTGCATATCGGGGCCAACGTTGGTTTCCTTAGAAATACACGTTGGACCCCGTGCTGCAGATCACGGAGTAGAAGTCGGGGCCTAATCCTCCTGTGAGGGGTCTTCTGACACTGATTTATTCCAACGTGCTAACTGAGCCGGTCTGGTACAAGATAACAGAGGTTGTCCTTAATGTTTAATGGTCGCCCTCACGTACTTAGGCTAACGTCAAGGTGACCAGTGTCACATGGTGTTTGGCTGCGTCCCCTTTGCAGGCCGCGCAGGGCGAGTGTCTAAAGGCTCCTGTTACCGGCTGATCCACAGGGGTTTCTGGGACAGCTCCATCCCTGAGCACGTCGTTCCGGAGATGCTGGTAATACTCTTCGGGCACTTTCAAAGTTTGCTTTTTATGGACAGAGTTCTACTGAATCGTCTAAGTCATATAATCTTAGATGGTCTGTAATTTTGATTCCAGAAAAGTCGTCTGACCAAACTAGTCCCTAATCACAGTGCTGGCTTGCCTTACTCCGCACCAGGCACTCTGCTAGGGCTGCAGGTGCAGTTTCTCATGGGAGGAGGGGTCCCTCGTGTGTCTGGGCTCCCCCGCCCCTGGACGGCCCACCAGTGCGGGGTTGGCTGCTTGCTCTTCCGTCTCTCCTCTCCTCTTTTCTTCCTGCTCTGCTTCGTCTTTCTCTTCCTTTTCTCTTTCTTCTCCTTCCCCCATTTCTCTTTTCCCCTGCCCGTCTGTCTCTCCGGCCCTTCTCCCTCCTCCATCCCTCTCTCTCCCCCCTCTTCCCCCTCCCCCATCCCTTACTCTCCCCCCTCTTCCCCTCCCCATCCCTTTCTCTCCCCCCTCTTCCCCTCCCCATCCCTTTCTCTCCCCCCTCTTCTCCTTCCCCGTCTGTCTGTCTCCCCCCTCTTCTCCCTCCTCCATCCCTCTCTCTCCCTCCTCTTCCCCTCCCCCATCCCTTTCTCTCCCCCTTCTTCTCCCTCCCCATCCCTTACTCTCCCCCCTCTTCCCCTCCCCATCCCTTTCTCTCCCCCCTCTTCCCCTCCCCATCCCTTACTCTCCCCCCTCTTCCCCTCCCCATCCCTTACTCTCCCCCCTCTTCCCCTCCCCATCCC
>CM052797.1:124836411-124873938 GCA_028533885.1 Nasua narica
CTCCCCCCTCTTCCCCTCCCCATCCCTTACTCTCCCCCCTCTTCCCCTCCCCATCCCTTACTCTCCCCCCTCTTCCCCTCCCCATCCCTTTCTCTCCCCCCTCTTCTCCTTCCCCGTCTGTCTGTCTCCCCCCCCTCTCCCTCCCCCGTCTCTGTCTCCTCTTGTTTCTCTCCTGCTCTCTCTTCTCTTACCCTCTGTCTCTCTCTCCATGTTCTGTTTTTCTTTCTCTTCCTCTCCTCTCTTCTGCTTCTGTGTCTGAAGTACTAGTCATGTGGGCAGGTTGATTATTTCGTTATTTCATTATTTCTAAATTTTGCTCTTTTCAGCGTTGTCCATTAGGAAGCACAATACTAAAAGTGAAATTGCTGGACATGGGTGAACCAAGAGCTTTGCTGGCAACCGCGCTCTCTCCGCCCAGTCTGAGTGACATCGAACGGACCATCCTTCTACTAAAGGAGGTACATCTGTCTGATGTACATTGGTGTTGGGAAAAGCTAAGATTTTGTTGGGGAAATTTTAGAAGTTTCATGATGTGGATGTCTTTAAAGTATTTCGATTGTCATAAACAATCAGCATTTGCTTGAAAAAGCCTGTGTAATGCCTCGGTGTTGATTGCAGACTCCAGACGTGTTGTTGACTCCAGTTTTGTTGTCCTGCTGAGGCTCTTCGCTTCCCACGGCCTCCCTGACTCCCCCGCCTGCTGGGTGCTGGGGCCCCTGGGAGTGCCGGGAGAGATGTGTAGCGGCTATCGAGTGGTTACTCTTAAATACACGTTTCTGCACGTGTTGAAGTAATTAATGCCAAATGGTGTTTGCACATTTCTTCTTCGAAGGCCTGGCAGGACGAGCGTCTAAGGGGCCCGGTTATAGGCTGATCCGCGGGATTCCTGGGGCGAGCGGCATCTACTGTCGGCTCCTTTGCTCTCCCCTGTGGTCTCTCTCCACCCGTCCCCTGCCTTTGCTGGAGACCGCGCTGCCTCTGTGGACTCTTGGGCCCTGCGCCCTGCTCACGCCGTGCCCTTGCTGCAGCCCCGGCCTTGGCCTGCGTGCTGCTTCTTGGGGCAGGAGGCACTCTGCTTCTGGCCCTCGAAGTTGGGGTGCTCTGGCATTTGCCTTTATTTTGATTTGTGTCTGGGTTTCTGTGAATTAACCTTGTTGAGTTAAGGAGGTTTCTCCCCATAGACAGAGTACATTGCGTTGCGAGCGACCACTGTGCTGTGTTCGTTCAGCCTTTGGTTTGACCGGTGCGCACGCGGCACATCTGTCACGGTGTGCGTGAAGTAGGCGTCCGCGGGCGCCCCTTGAGCGCTCCCTTGCGGTGTCACCCTTTTAAAAAAGGATAAAATGTATTCTAAGCTCCTAAAAGTAAATTATAAGAATTTTCTTGGTAGCGTCAATTTTTCATGAGTCAATTGAGGTATCTTTTAGAATCTTAATCACCAGAATTTGGTCTTCATTTCCTGTTTAGACTCCCTGCCTTAAGGGCAGAAAGAGCAAGAAGTCATCAGTGCTTGCTAACGGGGCTCATTTATTTCGTGAAGGTTGGGGCGCTTGCAGTGAGTGGGCAGAGAGAAGACGAGAACCCCCATGATGGTGAACTGACCTTCTTAGGGAGAGTTTTAGCCCAGCTTCCTGTTAATCAGCAACTAGGTAAACTCATAGTCCTCGGACACGTATTCGGATGCCTGGATGAATGTCTTATTATCGGTAAGTGCGGGCACACGGCGATCTGCCGGGAGGGGCTGCGGTGCCGCTCTGACGATCTTGCCTTATCTTTGTTTCTCTGTTGTTAGCGGCAGCTCTTTCTTTGAAGAATTTTTTTGCAATGCCTTTCAGGCAGCATCTTGATGGATACAGGTAAGTGACGTTCATATTTTTAAAAGTCAGTTTGTGCTAATGGTATCGCTTGACACTGTTTGTTATCTGTTTATAGGAACAAAGTGAATTTCTCTGGCAATAGTAAGAGTGACTGTATTGCACTTGTTGAGGCGTTTAAAGTAAGTTTTCTCGGTGCAAGCGTGGAAACAACTACCACGGCTTGTTAGTCCAGTTTCCTACCCTACCCCTGTCTCTGCTGAAAACATCGGGAGGCTTGTTGACGTCCAGTAGGAAAAACCACGTTGGAAGAAGTAAATGGGGGTGGGAGCCCAATTTTATGAAAGTGGTTGGAAAAAATTACATTTGTAAGTTTTCTGTGGTCAAAATGTGTTGAAATGAGACTAAAAATTTTTAATTAGCTAATAAAGTGTTTTTTGAAACTGGGTCATTTGTTTTTAGACTTGGCAGGCTTGCAGGCAGAGAGGAGAGCTGCGGCATCCGAAGGTTGGTTAGCCGTTTCCTTCATTTGTAGCCGGTTGTGAGGGACCCAGGGAGACTCTCCGAGGCTTCTCTTCTTGGCCTGATCACTGCAGGGGACCCAGGAGAGCGCCAGGCCTGTCCTCAGAGGGCGGAAGGCAGTAGTGGCGAGCAGGCGGTCCGAGGGCGAAGAGCCTGTCTTTGCTGGCGGTGGTCCCTGCAGGGCCGGCTCCGGGGCTGTGGCCGAGGCCGGCTGTGCGGTCGGCCTTCCGCCTCCCAGTCCCCATGGTCCTCCGCAGGGTCTGGAGCCCCGTCGGCCACCAGTGCTTCGTGCCTGCCGGTGTGGGCCTCGAGGCGTCTGTTCACAGCTGAGAACTCGGAAGCCTTGCCTTTTGGTGTTGTCAGCTCTGTTTTAGAGATTAGGCTTGAAAGAATTCAACATGTAGGCCGCCTCTTTTTTTTTTTTTTGGTCAGGTTTTATTCTCCTAAACTGATTGGGTTCAAGAGACCATTTGATGGTTTGTGTGTTCAGATATGCCATGTCTAGATGTATCCTCAGAACAGATACTTATGTTAAGGTTAAAGCTTCCTTTTAAAGAGTCAGCCACGGTTTTTCTCTGGTTGGTGCACGTGTTCTTTTTGACTTAAAATTCTGGATGATGTAGATGTATTCTGGTAGCCAAATTCGCTCTAATTTGTTCATTAACATTGAGTATTGTGCCTTTATTTACAGGATGAACTCGATTGGGGGCGATTAAATTACATTCAGATCAAGAGAATCCGAGAGGTGAGTCGTGAGTTCTGTGGGTGTTTGCGCAGTGCCCGGGGTGGGCAATGTGGGGCGGGCACGCCGCCTCCTGTGGGGCCTGTGTCCGTGGTGCGAGTTCATGGTGCAGTTTTTCTGGTATGCGATTCACGAATATGTATGTTTAAGCATGATATAGAGTACACGTATTCTTATAATTTCAAAAGTTGTAACATCGTGTGCTCATTCTGAATATTGTGTACTTGTGCCCTCTCAGATTCTCGATTCGATTTGTGTGTTCAGCGGGGAGGGTCCCCGAGACCACCCTCGGCTCAGTGATTGGCTAAAAGGACTCCCGGATCTCAGAAAAGCTCTTCTACTCATGGTTGTGGTTGGTTAGAGCTAAGCTAACAGGTTAAAGTTGGCAAAGCTGAAAGGCACACAGGGAGAAGTCCAGACGACACACGGTCTTCCATTGTCCCCCCGCGGGCTTGCCGGCGCCCGGCCTGGCCGGCAGCTGTGGGTGACAGCAGGTGTGCGGTATTGCCAGCCAGGGAGGCCCACTTGGGCCTTCGTGTCCAGGGTTATACTGGGGGGTGGCTGTGTAGGCCCGGGGCGCCCGAGCTCGCGCTGCGTCCGCCAGGTGCCGGGCCCCCACCCTGAGGCCCGCCGCTGCTGCCCGCTGTGGTCAGCCCCGAGGCCTCGGGCCGCCAGGACACCGTTCTGTGGTGCGGTGTTCCAGGGCTGAGGGGCTGTGGCTCGGGAACCAGACCTGGACCTCGCCGTGGACTGTGCCGCTGCGGACAGCCGGGCCGCCGGGCCCCCCTTGACCGCGCACTTCTGCGCGCGGGCCGCCTGTTCCAGTTTCAGAGGACTTGCTCTTGGCTTCGTCGGTCTTTGGTGTCGGTTTTTTGGGGGAAAGGGAAAGGACTTTAATTGATTTTTGCTTGTTTCTGTTAATTAGTTGTCTCTTGGTTTAGTTCTTTAGTCTTCCTGAGATGAATATTTAATCCATTAATAATTTCCAGTTTTTCTGGTTAAAAGCTTTTAAAGCTATGTATTTTCTTGTGTACAGTTTGGCTACATCCCATTGATTTTTGGTAAGTAGGGATCATCGTTATTTCCCTCTCGCTTTTTGGTGTTGGTTTTCTCCTTGACTGAAGACTTTTTTTTTTTTTTTTTTTTTAATTTTGACAGAGAGAGAGATCACAAGTAGAGAGGCAGGCAGAGAGAGAGGGGGAAGCGGGGTCCCTGCTGAACAGAGAGCCCGATGCGGGGCTTGATCCCAGGACCCTGAGATCATGACCTGAGCCGAAGGCAGAGGCTTAACCCACTGAGCCACCCAGGCGCCCCTTGACTGAAGAGTTTTTAAGTAGAATATTCGAATTTTCACTTAGAAACATTTTTAGATATCTTGTTTTGTGGTTCATTTCTGATTTTTTTTGCATTTTGGTTGGAAAAAGTGACTTGCATACTTTTAAACTGATTTTTAACTAGAGAAGTTCTATGTGATGGCAGCCTTAAGGAAGGTTTCAGGAACATGGACGTACACAGGCTGACATGGGGGTGATAGGCTTGGCCCTTCCTTCATGTTCCAGGCTTTTCCCACCTGCTTCCAGGTCATGGCTTTTAAATGTTTCTCTTTCCAGTTCTTTTCAGTTATTTTCCAGTTAATGTGCACACCTGTGGTTTGTATGGTTTTTACTTTTTTAGTTTATTGAGATCATTTTGTGGTAAATTAATTTATGAATAATTTGTAGGTATTTGGGGCTGTGTGTTCTCACGTGTGTACTTTGAGGTTTTGTGTGAAAAGGTTTTATTGCAGCAGGTGATGTTCAGAGCAGCTGCCGGACATTTAGTCTCTCAAGCTTGGGGTTTTTGTTTTTGTTTTTTAGTTTATTTAAATTCTAGCTACTTTACATATAATGTAATACTGGTTTCAGGAGTAGAATTTGGGGGACTCACCCCTCAGCGCACCCGGTGCCTCTCCCAACAGGGGCGCTCCTTTTTGCCCCTCCCTACCCACGCCCCTCCAGCAGCCCTGTTTGCGCTCAGCTCGTTTGTGTTTGTGGGGTTTTTTTTAAGATTTTGTTCACTTGCGGGAGAGAGAACGAGTGGGGAGGGGCCTGACGCGGGAGAGGAAGACCCTCAGCAGACTCCACCGAGCGTGGGGCCTGACGCGGGGCCCCTTCACGACCTGGAGACCATGACTTGAGCCAAAACCAAGAGTCGAACACTTACCCGACCGCACCACCCAGGCGCCCCTGTTCTCAGTGTGTTTTTAATGACAGAAGCACTACACACCTGTGTGGAGGTTTCAAGGTGTGTAAAGGCCTTAAAGCAGAGGCTGTGGTTCTGGTTACTTGCTCTTGTGATGCCCAGGGGCATTGTGGGCCCATGTTTGCAGTGTGTGTGTGTGTGTGTGTGTGCACGCGTGCACTGATAGATCGGGATTGTGAGGCACGCGTGCTTCTGTGTCCCGGTATTTTCTGTTGGTGTGTGTTGAGCATCCTTTCCATTTCTTACTCATTCCTCTTTAATAAGATGATTCTTAATAAATGCGGTGTTTAACCCCGTAGACATGTGAGGGTTTTCCCCATTGTGCACTTATTTTCCAGTGTTTTCGTTATCCCGAGTAGCGTAAGTCCTTTGAGACGTCCTGTTTCGACGTGTTTTTCTCAGGTGGCTGAGCTGTACGAAGAGCTGAAGAACAGGATCTCGCAGTTCAACATGTACGTCGAGTCCCGGCGGCCCGCCGTCGACCAGGAGCACTCGTACAAGCAGCGCTTCATCCTGCAGGTGCGCCCGGCCTCCCTGCGCGCCCGCTCTCGTCCTCCCTCTTCGCCGGCCGTCGTGGTCGAGAAATCAGGCCTCGGGAGATCTTAGGCCCACGCTGTTCACGCTGCTTTTGGGGAGAGCAGGGTTCAAGTTTCCCACGTCGTCGAGCTAGTCATCCAGCCCCGATGCTGATCTCCAGGGGGATGTTTCTGTGGCGTACCGGCCGTTGTTACTGCTTTGGGAGATGCCCTTGGGCTTTTGCTTTTAAGAAACTAAAACTGTTCTTAATATGACCCAGCACACGTAGCTGTTCCCTTACACTGAAAACGCTAACGTTAGAGGGCTTGACCGGGCTAGCGTGTTGGATGAGACCTTGAAGGGATGGTGTCGAGGGAAGTGTATCCTACACAGGGGCTAATGCTTCTCCTTTTGGAGTTCAGAGAAGGACCTCATCTGTACACATCAGCATGTGGCATTCATTGGGTTGTAGGTGGATGTCTGTGAACGAAGTGATGCTGGAAAACAGGGGTTTTCTGATGTCAGGTTGCTTTGAGGCCGGGAGGGTCTTCCCTGAGTGTGGGTTTCAACTGGTATATTTTGGGCGAGGGAGGGACTCTGCAGAGTGCTGTTTGGAAGTGCGTAGTGTGTGTGCGTGTGGGAGTCTAGGGAGGCGCCTGGCCCATGGAGGTGAGTGTGTCGGACGGCAGGTGGGAAGGTGTGTACACGACTCGTGCCCTCACTCAGCTCGCCATTGCTTCCTGCACTTCCCGCTGAGCCGGGCTCCAGATCCCCGGAAGGAGGTCATGTTCCGCGTGCCTCTGTTAGTGACGGTGAGATAATCAGAACCGGAGTTTCTGGCTGATCCGTAGAAGGTCTGATATTTTTACATAAACCCTACCTCACAGATGTTCATTACGACATTCCGGGAAGAGGTGGGTGTGTTGCTGAGACCGGTAAATAACGTTGATCGTTCATGAGAATCCACTTCTCTTCCAGGTGGTATTGGCAGGTGCTTTCTACCCAAATTACTTCACTTTCGGACAGCCCGACGAGGAGCTGGCGGTGAGGGAGCTGGTGGGCAAAGACCCGAAGACCACCATCGTGGTAGGGGCTCCCTTCGCGGTGGCTGCTGCGGGCGCTCCCTCCTGCCCCTTGTTCCCGCTTTTACAAGGACCTGGGGGGCTTTTTCTCCCTAAAGTGAATATTCTGGCTCGTTGGACCTTTTCACGTACAGCTACTTTCTCCTCAGTCTGGCTCCCTTGTTCGCAGACCTGCCCTGGAGAGAAAGCCTTGAGAGATTCCATATTATGACGAATGCTGATTGATCATGTGCCGTTTTGAAGGATTTAAGACACTTCTCCATAAATTTAAGAACATTTAGTTAACAATTTCATTTCACGCAAAGTAAAATGTTACTGGTTGGCAGCTTCATACTGGGATTTAAACTGTGATCCCCAGACTTGAACATATTGTAGTAGAATTAGTTAGAGAGTGCTTATTTTTATTTTATTTTTTATTTTATTTTTTAATTTTTAAAAAAATTTTTTAAAGGTTTATTTATTTGACAGAGATCACAAGTAGGCAGAGAGGCAGGCAGAGGGAGAGGGGGAAGCAGGCTCCCCGCTGAGCAGAGAGCCCGATGCGGGGCTCGATCCCAGGACCCTGAAATCATGACCTGAGCCGAAGGCACAGGCTTTAACCCACCGAGCCACCCGGGCGCCCTGAGAGTGTTCATTTTAAATTGACATTTGAGGGCCCCATGCCCCAGAATCTGAACTAGAGGAAATGGCCTGAAAATGAGCATTCAGGTGACGTGTTTTCGGTGAATCTGCCACAGGCATGGACCGTTGGTTCAACATTTGTGGGCCATTTGTTTAAACCTGAGCACACGGTACCCTCAGGACGTACAATTGGAATACAGCGTGTAGGGACTGGACTTCCGTTGGATTTCTCGGTTCCACCAGTTTCTCTGATACCGGGGAGGTGAGGAGCACTTGGCACACTTGCCGGCATACAGTAGGTGCTCCATCGTGCCAGCTTTTCCCATTTTCGTGAAAGGCACCATAGTTACCGAGCCACTGGGTGCACGGGTCGGGGAGGGTCACAGCTTCCCCGAGTGCCATGGAACCTCTGAAGAGCCTTAAGTCGCTGGTGCTCAGGTTGGAGACAGGCCACAGAGATGCACCTGGTACCTAGGGAAGGGGCTTTAATTTAAAAGGTGGTTATTAGCCTTACTATCGCTGCTGGGGACGCCGCCCTGTGGATCTTCAGGGCCGACCAGGCTCCTTTGGTCGGCTTCCTCGAATCCCTCTGTGGTGTTGTCCCCTCCCCTGTGCACTTGCAGAAGGATCCTACAGGATCTCCTCAGACACGGAGCTGTGCTGGCCGCCTCCATCTGTGAGGCAGCCTGCTCGCCATGCGCTCTGGGCGCCAAAAACTTGTCTTCTGTGTGGTTGTAAAACCATATTAGGGCTTGTATTGACCCAGCACTTGCCCGCGAGGCCCTTCGTGACGTACTTTGTATTCAGGCTTTCTGGGTCTCGCACTGACCCCTCAAGGTGAGGCGAGGTGGGGATCTACCGTCAGCCTTATTTCTTGGGGTGGTTGAGTCCTAGGGCAACTCCACGCTTTGTCTCAGGAGACTTGCCAAGACAGCTCAGGGCCCCGGCGTTCTCACCCACCCACCCACCGCCTCTCTTGTGGGGCCGGGGTGCGTCCTGAGACAAGCAGGAACCGGGGCCTTGGGTTTCCTGCCAGAGCCAGACCCTGGGAAACGAATCACCGGGACAGAAGGGGGAAAGCGAGCCTTCGGGGCTGGGAGAGGGGTGCTGCGGCTGGGGCGCTTGATCTCCGGCTGGGGGGGTGGGCGTGCCCCCATCCTTGACCTGCGCCCCACTCCCCCCTTGGTCCCCTTATTCCTTATGCAGAGGACCGTCTTCTAAAGAGATGCATTTAGTCAGCTTGATTACTTGAAAGTCCAATAAAACACAACTCTGATTTCTTCTGTGTTAGACTGGATTATTTTAACAGAGAATTATCTTGTAACATATTCCTCATTAAAATTTAGTTATAATGTAAAAGTCACCATTAAATATACCTAACCATAGAGTCTCGTGTTAGGGTTAAAGACAGTGGGTCTGGTTTTTGTTTCTAAAGTAACGTGCAGCCGCTGTAGCTTAGAGCGCTGTAAGCGCGAGGCCTGCCCTGATGAATCCTGCGTTGTGTGTTGCAGCTGAAGCACATCCCTCCCTACGGATTTCTCTACTACAAGCAGCTGCAGTCTCTCTTCCGACAGTGTGGCCAAGTCAAATCCATTGTATTTGACGGTGCAAAGTAAGTCGTGTGTTTCTGTAACAACTGCAGTTGTCAAAGAGCCATCACGTGTTCAGCGTTTGCAGGAACTAATTCTTAAAACGAGTGCATGCGGAAAGGGGCCTTGGAATGGATCGTGGGTTTATCTTGTCACCAGTAGTGACTTCTTCTTCAACCAGGTGAGCTCCTAAAGGAGCTAAGCTGGCAGCTCAGTGGTGCCAGGGGGTGTTGGGGTGGGGGCTTGGCACGGGAGCCCATCCCTCGGTTTTCATGGGGCATCCCCAGCGATGTCACTTTGTAGGTCACAAAGATGCCCCAGAGTGGGGTTTATTTGCTTGTAATTTTTGGAAGACAAATACTGCAGAAACTGTTGTATTGTACCTTCTGTTAGTTGCAGACACAGGAAAGAAGACGGCATGTTTGGGAGAATCACTTTGAGTTGCTATTTCCAAGAGGGACTGTTGATGTGCAGAAAGGACTTTTTACAGTTTTTTTTTTTTTAAAGATTTTATTTATTTATTTATTTATTAGGAAAGAGAGAGTGAGAGAGAGCATGAGAAGGGAGAAGGTCAGAGTGAGAAGCAGACTCCCCATGGGGCTGGGAGCCCGATGCGGGACTTGATCTCGGGACTCCGGGATCATGACCTGAGCCGAAGGCAGTCGCTTAACCAACTGCGCCACCCAGGCACCCAGGACTTTTTACAGTTTTAAATTGAATTTTAGTTTTCAATTAGAAATTTTTTTCTGATATTATAAATTGTATTTCATTTATAAAACCTTATAAATCTAGTGAACAAGAAACACTTCAACTCTCTTCTTTGACTAATGTCCAGTAACTCAAGTTGAGCATATTCAGTCCCTTTTCTTCTTCTTTTTTTATATTTTTTTAAGAGATTTATTTATTTATTTATTTGACAGAGAGAGAGATCACAAGTAGGCAGAGAAGTAGGCAGAGAGAGGGGAGGAAGTAGGCTCCCTGCTGAGCAGAGAGCCCGATGCGGGGCTCGATCCCAGGACCCTGAGACCATGACCTGAGCCGAAGGTAGAGGCTTTAACCCACTGAGCCACCCAGACGCCCCCCCCTTTTTAAAAGATTTATTTAGTTAGTTATTTATTTGACAGAGAGAGAAAGTCCCTTTTCCATTTGGATTAATTCCCTCAAACATTTTAAGTTCTATTCCTCTGATTTAGTGTATTGATTTTCTTTGTAAGCACACGCGTTTTTCCCGTGCCCTGTGCGCATGCTTGCACGGCAAATTCATGACCCTAACAAAGTCTGAGTTCTTTTAACAAAGGTTACAGACTTAACTAATTAAGCTTATAATGTCTCAAGTTTTTTCAAATATCCTAATACAAATTACACTGAAATTCTTAATCACGTTTACACAATCCCTTCTTTAACTCTGGACTCCCAGTGAAGTTCCCTTTCTTGAATCCTGGAAGTCCGTTTGCCTTGGCCGAGGCTCCAGTCACGACTGGGCGTTCTTTTTTTTTTTTTTTTTAAAGATTTTATTTATTTATTAGAGAGAGAGAGAGATTGAGAATGAGAGGGGAGAAGGTCAGAGGGAGAAGCAGACTTCCTGTAGAGCCGGGAGTCCGATATGGGACTCGATCCCGGGACTCCGGGATCATGACCTGAGCCGAAGGCAGTCGCTCAACCAACTAAGCCACCCAGGCGCCCTACGACTGGGCGTTCTTGATGGCTCGAGTGGCCTGCAGTCCGGGCTCTCGCTGATCTTCATCGCTGGGTTGGATTCTGTGTTTGTTTCATATGCTTCCTGTCTAAACCTTTGTTTAAGGTATTTTGATCCTGTTTTGCATGGTTCCTTGCATTTCTGGCTCGTTAGTCGCCATGGGAATGTCCTGTTAGTTACTTGGAGTGGCGATGGTGCTCTGCGGATGCCGGGAGCAGTTCTCGGGCGCCCGGTGCTCCAAGGCACACGGTGTGACACGGGTCACTGTGTGACGCCTCTGGGACCACGTACGGCCCGCTTGAGCGGGGAGCCCGGTTCTGGCGTGCGGGGCGTCCGGGCGTGGGGAGTAAGTACAGGGGCGCGCCGTTTCCTCCCATACAAAGCGTCCAACCTAGTCATGGGGTTCTGTGGACATTTGCCTGCCGGGAAATGTCATGGGAGAGGGCCAGTAGTCCGAGGACATTGGTTCTGGGCCTCGAGAGCAGTAGCGGCCACTTGGGACTTCCTGAGGACGTGTGTGAGGTGGACAGCCGAGGGGTCTGGCGGGGCAGGAGGGGGTGCGGATCCCGCAGGAGCCCAACGTGAGCCCAGCTGGGACTTTGGAGGGGGGGGGGTGTGCGAGGCACAGCCGGAGGGCTTTCTGGCAGCCACTGGCTTTGTGTTGGGGCTGTGCGGCAGGGCCAGGTGCTGTGCTCTGCATGGTCCTTGTGGCGGCCTGATCAGTACAGGCGTGAGCAGAGCACTGTTCTCTCGGATTCGGTCAGGGAGTGAGGAGTTACCTAAACCAGAGTCAACATTGGAAACAAAGGAGGCGACAGGTGGGACAGAAGCTCTCTCGGGTTCAGCTATTGATGGCCTGTGCAGGACAAAGAAGAGAGGAGGGCCCGGGAGGGCAGGTCTTCGAGAATGCGTTGTGCAGAGAGGGGCTGTGAGGACCGGCCTCCCCGGGGGGAGGGGGCTGCAAGAGGGGAGCATTGTGGGAGTGTGGTGTCAAGCGTGGTGGAAACTGCTTCGGGGAGGGGCTCAGGAGCCCTCTAGAGAAGGCTGACAGGACGGGGGTGGGCGAATGGGGCACAGGCCTGGGGACAGTGTGCGTGCTCAGCAGGGAGTCCGCCAGGAGGCGGGTTTAGGAGGGCCGAGGGCGGAGGAGAGCCAACCGTCCCTGCAGAGAAGCTAGGCCTGGGGACGCACACGGCATAGGCCGGCCGGGGTAGGGGCTGACTCTGACCTGCTTGATGCTCTTCGAGGGATGCTTCCTTTCCAGGGCTCAGGTTACACGAGTCTGAGTCCGTGCGGTACCTGTAGGGGTCCTAGGTCACAGGTGAGGGTGATGTTGTGACCCAGAGACGTTCATGTACAAAACTTACTTTCTTTAAACCCAGCGATGCCCAGCAGACACCCTTGGTGCCTGCTTGGTTCTCATCCCCCAGCGAAAGGGATGGGAGGGGCCCCCAGGGATGTGGGAGGGGGTGCTGGGGGGGCGGGGCCCATCAGAATGGCTGGTGGTAAGATCGATGGACTTTGTGGAGGGAGGTCACGGAGATCACGGACCTACTCATTTGTGTGATTTTCTCTTATCTGTGCTTCAGTTTACAGTAAAGTAGAAAAACCCCCAAAACTCAAAAAGCTGTCTTTCTGCGTTCATTTTGAGAATTAAGATGTTGTGGCTGAAAATCCCATTAGCATTTGGTGTTTATTCTGCATTGTCTGCATCACGTGGAAGGTTGATCCCTGGTTTTACTTGAATGTGCATCATTGTAATTCTCATTTCTCTTCAGTAATTTTCGTTTAGGGAAACACTTCTTGGTAAATTATAGAATGAAGAATTACTGGTATTTCAAGGGGAGTTGGAACTAAACATTTCCATCCAATCTTGAGAGAAATTAATATGTACTTAGTTCTTTTTTTTTTCAGATGCCTGATAAACTAACTTTTTCTTTCCATTTGTGGAGCAGAGCCTTCGTGGAGTTTTCACGTAACCCAACGGAGAGGTTTAAAACTCTTCCTGCGGTGTACATGGCGATCAAGATGTCTCAGCTGAAAGTCTCCCTGGAGCTGAGCGTGCACCCTGCGGAAGAGATTGAAGGGAAGGTGCAAGGAGGGGCCGTCTCAAAGCTCAGGAACACCAGGTATTTCGGAAGGCGGCCGGGCAGGACCCCGCCGCTGCTTTCACCGCTTCAGAGGCTCTGTTTACACGCACCGTGCTTACGCTCACACTCGCAGCACTGGCTTTGCGGCCAGAGTCCTGGTTTTCTCACCTCCTGGCTGTGTGTACTTGGGCTCTGTGTGTACTCTGAACCTTGGTGCTTTTTCATCTGTTTGCTTTTTCCAGTTTTATTGCAAAATAATTGCCATCCATCGCTGTGAAAGTTTAAGGTGTTCAGCAAGTTTGATTGCACCCTGCACTGTGAGATGCTTGCCACGGTACATTCCGCCGACTCGGGAGCTTCTCCGTGTGACGGGGACTCTTAAGATCTGTTGTTCTAGTGACTTTCCTGCACGTCTGACAGCAGCGTTGGCCATAGGGACCGTGTCGCAGTCTGTCCCTAGGACTTACTTACCATAGAACTGCGCGTTTGTATCTTTTGACCTTCTTCCTCCTGTGGCCCCTTCTCCCACCCTCCGCCTCTGGTTCCATAAGTCTGATCTCTTTCTATAGTTTTTTTTAAATAGATTCCACACGTAAGTGAGACCACACAGTGTTTGTCTTTGTTGGATTTATTTCACTTAGCATAATGCCGTCGAGATCTATCCGTGTTGTTGTATGTGGTAGGATGTTCTTGTTTTCGTGGCTGAGTAATATCCTATTGTGTGCAGATTGCACAACCTCTTCATCCGCCCGTCCAGTCCCGTGCCGGGGCTCTGTGCGCGCTGCTGCCGTGAGTGTGGGGGTGCCGGTGTCTTTTCGAGGTGCTGTGTTTGTTACCTTCGCACATAGGCCCAGAAGCAGAATTACGGCATCGTATGGTGGGTTTTCTGGTGGTTTCTTGAGGGTCGTCCGTGCTGTGTTCCGTAGTGGCTGCACCAGTCTGCGAGCTGCCGGCGCTCGAGGGCTCCCTCGGCTGCGCCCGCGCCAGCACTCGTCTCTGATAGCGGCCACCCTGACAGGCACGAGCCGATACCTTGTCACGGCTCTCGTTTGCATTTCCCGGATGACCCATGATGCCGAGTGTCTTTTCATGGACCTGTCTGCCTTTAGTGTATCTTCTTTGGAGAAATCGTTATTCAAATCTTTTTGGCCATGAAAAAATTTTCTTTTCCTATTGAGTTGTGTCTGTTTAACAGATACGGGAGCTATTGTACAAGGTTGTTGAGAAGACGGAGTGGAATCGTGTAAGTAATCCTCGATTGAAACAGTAGGGACTAGATCTTATGTTAGTTTCCTTTCTTCATCCTTCGAGCTCCTCACTTCCTCTGTTGAAGCACAGCGGAGCAGTCTCTGTCCTCGGCAGAGTGGACGGCGGGACAGAAGGGGCAGCTGGGAGCACGAGGCTGGCCGGCACAAGCCGCCCCTTCCTTGGGGGGGCAGGAAGGCTGGGCTGCCCGCTGGGCCGGCCCCGCGTCGTGGTACTCGCCGGTGGGCAGCTGTGGCAAGGTGTGTGGATTTTCTTTTCTGGGACCAAATTCAATCACCCTTCAGGATTTATGACGGGTCCCTTTGGGTTTTGGTCACACTTTCCAAGTGTCACGTGTAGGAATTCTTAGTCATCCTTTCTTATTTGTAATCTTTTTAGTTCCATGAGGAACTTGATGGGAATTTGGGGGAGTTGGTGAGACGGGGAGATATGTCCCATTGAGTCTCATCCCGTGGGGGGGGAGGCCTAGATTCTGAGACTCTGGGGTGCAGCGGGTGAGGTCTCTGACACAGGGAGGAACTTCCCTGCTGGTATCTTTGCCTGACTCACTCTTACTTCAGAAATGGATCTGAAAGTTGGGTCAGGATCTCTTCTTTCTCTTCATCTTAGAATAAGAACATTAAGAAAGGGACATTTCGTTTTTATCAAATTTGTATTTCACATTCTTAAGAGATGAATGGTAACTCCTTGGTTTACTAGAAAATCATGTCTTTTCTAACAGCTTTGAACTGGGCATGGATTCTGGTACTTGCAGAAAGGTCAAGGTCTCCTCTGAAACCGTAAATTAGGAAACATTGCAGGTATTAGATTTAGAATGTGTACCCTTGGAAGTCAATCTTTTGTCAGAATCTTGACCTTTAGAATCCGTTGTCAAAGGGCGGTGTGTAACTCTTGGGGTGCACAGACCTCCGGGGCAGCTCAGGAAGCCACTGGAAACCCAAATTGAGGCAAAATCAAATTAGTCATCTCCAGGGTGGGTATTTTCTTAAAATATTCTTTTCTTATATAAGCAATGGAATAGTTGGGGCAGTAACTTCACATACGGAAGCATGTTTTCTTTTAATACCTGATTTTTATTTTTTTATTTTTTTTAAATCATGTTACCTAGAGTGAATGTGGACTTCCAGAAGCAGACAGTAGATCCTATGCAAGTCTCATTCAACGCAGTGGACAGACCCCGGACAATTACTGACCTCCTCCTGACGATCGATGTCACAGAGGTGAGCCGGTGCGGTTGAATCGTTAGAGCTTTTCTGGCTGCTTCACCTAGAACTGTCATGTTGTAGACGTGAAGTAGGACCTGTACACACGTTCACACACACACAGCTTTAGGCTAAGGCTGAGCACCTTAGCCATCGAGTTAAGGCAGGTGGGTTTGAATTACTGTACTTGTTAAATTGAAATGTGGCTACAACACGAAATGAAACACAAATACTCATTCTAGAATCAAAATGTGATATTTAAAATGTTAGGTACCAGGGCGCCTGGGTGGCTCAGTGGGTTAAAGCCTCTACCTTCAGCTCAGGTCATGATCTCAGGGTCCTGGGATCGAGCCCCACATCCGGCTCTCTGCTCGGCGGGGAGCCTGCTTCCCCCTCTCTCTCTGCCTGCCTCTCTGCCTACTTGTGATCTCTCTCTCTCTGTCACATAAGTAAATGAATGAATGAATGAATCTTTAAAATGTTAGGTACCGTTTAAAATGATAAAACCTAAATAAATAAATAATTAATTAAAAAAAACCGGTAAAACCTTAATTCCGGCAGCACGATACGCCTGAACGTTTTAACTGATGTGGTGATGTATGGCTGTGTAATTCCGTTTACATCAGTCAGGCTGGCATCAGCATCGTTACTCTTTAAGATGTGGTTTTTCCTTTTTCAAATAAAACGTCAGTGGAAATACATACCTGCTTCCTGGTGAATCTGCAACTGCACTCGCGGGAGACGTCACCCAGGAGCTTGGGCTCCAGCCGCTTGGGAAACTGCAGCCGGCCTAGGTCCATGAGGCGGCCCGGCAGCATGGGTGGGAGGTGCTCAGGGAAGCCCTTTTCCACGGAACACCTGCTCCTTCCTCTCCCACTTGTCACTGCTCTTTCCGGGGCCGCGTTCACACCAGGTCTGGCCTCGCTGCCCTCGCGCACCTGCCGTCTGTGGGCTGGGCTCGCCCCCTGGGTCCCGTCGAGAGTTGGTCTAACCATCCGGCCTTCTGTGCCCTTTCAGGGCCTGTCGTGTGTTCGTGGGCTGCGAGTCTTGTGCCTCCGAAAGAGGGTCTGGGACACACGTTTCCTCACTGGGGGGACCAGGGAGCCCCCTTGTTTGTAAGCACCTGGTAAAAGCCTGTAGAATTACTTAAGTTCCGGGGAATCCAGTTTGGAAATGTGGTGTGGAATGTCAGCCCTGCAGTGGGAGCTTAGGATAACCCGGACGTAGAAATCCTTTCTAGATTTCATCTCTGCTCCTTTTCCTTCTTTTTTAGGTCGTCGAGGTGGGACACTTTTGGGGATATAGGATTGATGAAAAAAACTCAGGGATTCTGAAAAAGCTTACCGCGGAAATAAACCAGCTGGAATTGGCGCCCTTGCCGGTGCATCCGCACCCGGACCTGGTCTGTCTGGCTCCTTTTGCTGATTCCGACAAAGAAAGCTACTTCAGAGCTCAAATCCTGTATGTTTCCGGGAATTCTGCCGAGGTGCGGGTTTCTCTGTAGCTAATCGCCCAAAGGGAAAGGAGCAGTTTACAGAAAACCTTTTCTAATTTTAAGTGGAATCCTTTCAATTAGAAAAGTAGTCTCGTGAAAAGATATTTCCCGCAGTGCTGTGTGCATTTTAGCTCGTGTCGCCGGACTGCAGGTTCTGGCGCTCGAGAGATCCTCGTGTGGCTGCCGGCCGGGTGGTGTGAGTGACCTCGTGTTAAAGTGTGTCCTCTCCCCGTCCTCTAGGTGTTCTTTGTCGACTACGGTAATCGAGCTCACGTAGCCCTGCATCTTTTAATGGAGATTCCCTGCCAGCTTCTTGAGCTCCCGTTTCAGGTAAGGCAGGGAGGCTGCTGTGGTGTGAACGCGGGAGCTAGAGAGGGTTCTGGAGGTCACACGGCCTACCCCCAGCCCACAGAGAGGGGCCCGGTCTCAGAGCGGGGAGGGACTTTCCTGGTCACATAGGCCCAAGTTGATGTCTGCTTTTTTCCAAAAATGTATTGCCACAGATATTTTTATCAGTTTGTTTGCGGAGTGAGTTAGAGATAAGTGGAGGGAGGTTCCACACTTAGCAGAAAAGTAGCCGTTGAAGCGAATTGAGTTCCAAATGCGGCTCCTCCGACTGGGGTTGGGTTGGCCACAGCTACAGCGCGGGGGGCTAGCCGCCCCCGCGCGCCGTCGCCCCGAAACAAGGCTTTCCAAACTTCCGTTTGCATTGAAAAGCAGCATCAAATTACTTTACCTATGAAATCCTCACTTTGTTTGTGAAATTTCCCACTGCCGAATTGTTTTGTTTTTAACTACATGCGATCATGTACTTAGTATAGTTGACACGAAATAGGACGTTCGCTCACATGCAACTTAGTGATTCCACGGCGCTGCCCCTTGTGCTGTGCTCGCACAGACCTCGCCGCCATCCATGACCCCACAGCGCAAGTGCGACAACACTGACCACGGTCCCCATGCTGTCACCTCGTAGTCCGCGGACTTGTTCGCTCCGAGACTGGACGCCTAAGTTCCCTGCGCCTCTTCACCCGTTTTGCCCACCCTCCGCCCCCTCTCCTCTGACAGCCCGCTTTGTATTTGGGTCTATCTCTGCTTTTTCATTTTATTTTATTTTTTTGTTGTTTAGATTCCGCACCTAAGGGAAATCACATGGTGGTTGTCTTTCTCTGACTTCACTCAGCACAACGTTGTCTAGCCCCCTCCTGCAAGCGGCAGGATCACATCCCTTTTGATGGCCGAGTAACATTCCCTTGTGCGTCTACACCCCACCTTCCTTATACGCACTCAGCTGTTAATGGACCAAAATTGTTTTTAATAGGATTGTTAGGAGAACAATTTTTGGGAGAACATGGGTGAAGATCCATGTTCAGGGCCATGTTTCAGCGGTGTTTGGGGTGAGTGTTCCCCTCCCTCATAAAAGCCGGTTCAGCCACGCTCTTCTGTCCTGTAGGCACTGGAATTCAAGATTTGCAAAATGCGCCCGTCGGCGAGGTCTCTCGTGTGCGGCGAGCACTGGAGTGGCGGGGCCAGCCAGCGCTTTGCGTCCCTGGTGAGCGGCTGCGCGCTGCTCGTCAGGGTCTTCTCTGTGGTGCACAGTGTCCTGCACGTGGATGTGTACCGCTGCACAGGGGCCCAGGATGCCGTGAGCGTGCGAGACGTGCTCATCAAGGAGGGCTACGCCGAGCTCGCGGACGAGCCCTACGAGTCCAAGGTATGCACCTTCATCCTTGGTGTCAGAGTGCATGGGGGGCAGTGGACAAGTGGGGACCCCATTGTCTTCAGGATGCTGATGGATGGATAGGTGGTGTTTATGGGACATTTTAAATGCCTTCTAGGTTTCTTTGACACTAAATTTTGGTGAGTGGGTGTTGCTTTTGTTAGTTCCTTTTATCAGGCTATTTTTTTCTTAAAAGGAAAATTAGATGGAAAAACGTTCTCTGGGTAGTTGTTTTTTCTCTAATGGATTCTCAGATTTAGCTCCCTAATGAAGATAATTAATAAGATAGTAGTTTCAAGTATTTCAGCTATTTCAAAATGATTTTCAGCTATTTCTTTGAAAATCAGTTCCGAAGCTATTTTTCTTTGAAGGTTTTGGAGATGCTATCTGTGATTCAGATGTTGAAGGCCATTTACTGTCCTTCTGTAATTTTTTTTTAAAGATTTTATTTATTTATTTGACAGGAGAGAGATCACAAGTAGGCAGAGAGGCAGGCAGAGAGAGAGGGAAGCAGGCTCCCTGCCGAGCAGAGAGCCCGATGCGGGGCTCGATCCCAGGACCCTGAGATCATGACCTGAGCTGGAGGCAGAGGCTTAACCCACTGAGCCCCCCAGGCGCCCCTGTCCTTCTGTGATTTCTGCTGACAGTGAAGGGGGCTGGGTTTAGGGAAACGGGCAACAACAGTAGCCAGAGAGCCAGCTGGACTTGGTGTTTCCAGGTGTAAGAAGCCCTTTTGGGATTCCAGTAGTGTTCCTGGTGTGGAGCAGAAGTTTTGTGTACAGAAAGTTCTTTTAAGAGCTGTTCTTCACTCTCTTCAATTTTCTAATGACTGAAAGGTAGTAAAGTCTGATGAATTCAGCCTTTTTTTAAAAAAAAAAAAAAAAAAGATTATTTGAGTGAGCGCGCGCGCGCGAGCGAGCGAGCACATAAGCCGGCGGGCAGGGGTGGGGGGGCGGCAGAGGCAGAGGGAGAAGCAGACTCCCCATGCAGCAGGGAGCCCTGGGATCGTGACCTGAGCCAAAGGCAGACGCTTAACCGACTGAGCCACCCAGGCGCCCTGGTGAATTGGGCCTTAAATGAATCCTATCTTATTTCTTTAATATAAATTTTAAAATGTACTTATTTGATAAAATTTTCTCCTGACCTTAGTGACCTAGTAATCTGCTAAGAATGAGGTCATGCCTGTAAAATACTTTGATTAGTTTGGAATAAAGGACTTTTAATACAGTTTTCCTTTTAGCAAAATGAACTCTGCTTATTCTGCTCAGCAAAGCCATGAAGCTCTCAAGGGTCTCTTCTCCACGTCTGTAGAAAACATGGCAGACTTGTCTACGTCATCTCCCGGGAAGGATGATGAAAAGTACCTGATCCGGGTGTTGTTGGAGAGCTTTTCTTCTAATAAACTGGGTGCCCCCAACTGCAAGGTGATGTATAGGAGCTGGCTTCAAATACAATTTAAAACTTGAATTCATTTTACATTTATATGCTGAGTTATGACTAGTAGTCGTGATGGGCTTTTCTTTCCTGGTTTTCAATATCGGTACTTTTTTCACAATGGCGCCTATCTTAGTAAGGGGAGAACCTGGGATCTAGTGTAGAGAAATGCTTAGACTAGTTCTTCTATTTAAACCAGCCTTTTCAAAGGCAACCTGGGCTTGTTTACCCTGGTGAAGGAAGCAGTGTGTGGGCTGTCCAGAAGCAGGCCCACCGGGGGTGGGCGGTGGGGGCAGCCCAGCCCGGGAGGCGGCCGGGCCCGGTGGGCACTGGGGTCGGTGCACCTGCTGGTTTCCGAGAAGAGGCTGCCACACGCTTTCCCCCCCGGTTGGGGGCCCCCCCTCTCGCCACCCAAGCCTGTGGCCCTGTGCTCTCAAGGCTCCCTGCTCAGTTGGGTTAGTCTGATGCAATGAAAAGAATAATGCTTCTACGACGTGTTTGGCAGTATTTCCTTTTTTTGGCCAAACTCTCCCTTAAATATCAGTCAGGAATGTTAGTGAGGCCACCGGAAGAATCACTGCCTTCCAGAAAAGCCCCACAGGGCACTTCTCTCCCCACTGCATCTCGAAGAGGCGATAACCACGGTGTGGCTGTTTTTTTTTTTTTTTTTTAAAACATGAGGTGACATTTGGATATTTAAAATATATATTAAGTGACTGTTTGCCTGTTGGTAACATTTTGCATGGTTTTTTCATTTGTTTTTAATTTACAGGCAATACTTCATGGGCCTTTTAACCCTTATGAACTGAAGTGTCATAGTTTGACCAGAATATCCAAGTTCAGGTAGGATTAACTTAGGTCCCCATGGATGTTTTTTTTCTCTGTTCCTCTATTTACAGAGCTTAATGGAAACTAATCTTTAAACTGTTGGAATGTTTCCTTTTCCAGCTCCTTCTCATTCCTCTCCTAGTTCCAAATCTGAGATCCTCTTTCTTACGTGAAAGCCATTCTGTGTAAGACATTCTTGAGTATCTTCCAACAAAGGCCTCATTTTTTGGGGTCTTATTATAGTTGTTTTTCATACAGCAAACCTGGGAGTGCCCGCTGTGTTCCGGGAACAGCGTGTGGTTTGAGGGGACAACAGGGAACAAAACAGACTCTGTGATCCCTCAGATTGTGTGGCCAGTGGGGATGCTGGGCAAGGGAAAATGGGTCCCCAGAGGAAGGGTTGATGAGGCTCTTGAACATTATGAAAGGGGCTGTAGGACATTATGAAAGCATCTCGAGGGGCTCCTGAGCACACCTGGGCCGTGAAAGGCCATGGAGGTTCCCAGAGAGACCTGAGACATGCAGAGGAGTTGGCTAAGGTCAAAGAGCGGGAGAGGGTGAGGGCCAGCTGGGGGGCGTTCCTCAGCGAGGGCCTGGGCCTCAGTTTGATTTTGCACTTCAGAGTGAGTGTGGTGAGAGATAGGAGAGAGGGTGGGGAGCAGGGGGGCTGCAGAGCTGGGGCAGACGGGGACGGGCTTCCGAAGCAAGACCCAGACCTCACCTGAAGACGCTGGGAAGCCTGGTGTGTGTTTTATACCATCGCCCCGGCTACAGGGCAGGCCTCTAGGACAGGCATGTGCTGGGGCCCTTTGCAGAGAGCCTGCATTTTCCTAAGATTCGCGGGTGGTCTGTAGGCAGCTTGAGGCAGGCAGACCGCAGTGTGAAGAAGGTGCCGGATTTGGGGCAGGAGGCTCCTCGCGTAGGAGCATACTTGTGAGGCCGGTCGCTGCTGTCGACCCGGCTGCGTGTGTCGTGACCACGCCGCGCCCAGGGCAGGGGCGCAGAAACAGGCCGCTTCGTGAGCACTCCGGCCGCGGACTCAGCAGAGGGACATGTCATTAGCCTCAGTGACGCGGGAAGGGGAAGAGTGGAGGGTGCCCTTCCCGGGGGGCTGCGGGCCCTCGGCTGAGAAGGGCAGGAGGGGTCGGGCGGCCTGCCTGCTGGTCCCAAGGGCGGGCCTGGGAGCCTGGGGCGGAGGTGGGGGTCTGGGCGATGTCAGCGTGTGGGTGCCGCTCGGGCCCGGGAGCCGGGGCCAGATGCGGGGGGAGGGGCGCGGTCCCGGACGAGGGGGGCATGGAGGGCCTGCCGAGCGCCGCGCGTGCGTGTTTGACCGCTTCTGTGGCCCGTGTCCCGGGGGTTCGGACGCAGCAGGTAGCCCCGCGGGTGGCTCAGCCCCCGCCTCCTGACGGTGCCCCCCGCAGGTGCGTTTGGATCGAGAAGGAGAGCATCAACTCTGTCATCATCAGCGACGCCCCTGAGGACCTTCACCAGAGGATGCTGGTTGCGGCTTCCCTTTCCGTGAACGCGACCGGTGAGTCGGGGCCGCGTGCCCTCAGCGTCTGCTCTGTCTCCCTCCCTCTCCTCCCTGACTGGGGATGAGTTAGCCCATACTGAGCGAGCACGTTCGTGCGCCCGTATTTGAAGGCCATTTTCGGGGGGCGTTGGCTGATACGAGGGTGAGAAATGGAGCACATCCCCTTTGCTTTTGTACAGGGGTGTGGGGGTGTGGGTATTGATTTCTCCGCCGAATTCTCCGTCACGCTTCTCTGCCGAGCAGAACAAGTACGGGTTCTTGAGCCTGGGACGAACCCAAAAGCCCGGCGCCAGGGGAGAGAAGGGCACCACACAGGCGTCCCCGACAGGACGATGCTTGCAGCCTGCCGGCCAGGCAGACACTGCGGGGCCCCTGGGCTCCGGGGGGGCACCGGGCTGTGGGCCGCACCCCCGGCCGGGCCAGCAGGAGTGGGCACGGGGAGTGTGCCGAGGGGGCATGCAGCGTGCTGCAGGGTGGAGTCCGTGCCCGACGTCGCCTTTGTTGACCGTCCAACAGGGTCCACCATGCTGCTGAGAGAGACGTCTCTGCTGCCGCACGTCCCCGGCCTCCCGGCACTCCTGAGCGCGCTGTTCGCACCGGTGATGGAGTTAAGGTCCGTCCCTCCAGCGTTTGTGAAGCGAGAACCCAGGTGGGAGAAGCGGGGTGCCTCTCCGGCCTCCCCCTTTGGGAGAGGAGACGCTCAGGGAGCGCCTGGCCGTGGCCCTGCTGGCTGCTTGTCAGGCTGAAGCGGCGTCGCTGTCGCCGGCACACCTGCGCTTGGATTTCGTCCCGCACAGACGGTGTCGCGTGGGGCTTGGGGATCGGCGGGGCTGGAGGAAGAAGATGAGCCGGGAATAGCTCAGGGTGAACAGCGTGGCCGGCCTGTCGCTAAGGGGCTCGAAGGTGGCCCTCGGTCGTCTTGTCCCCCGTCGTCCTCGGGCCGCCGCGTCGGTCCCCCTGGCGACGGTAACCGGGAGACGAGAAGGCAGACCGCCATGCCAGTTGTAGCTCTTCTTGGTGCCCAGAGGGACCCGGGATTTGTCCCGAAGGCTTGAGCGCAGGGAGCTGCGTGGGCGGGAGCAGAGTCCTCGACAGCAGCCTTACCTTGGGGACAGCCGCCTCGTGGGTCTTTATTTGACATCCGGTGTGTGCAGAGCATTTATCCCTGGAGCGGCGCCCATGGGCTTCTGCAGAGCGGCGGCGGCTGTGGAGAAACGAGGTCCGGTCTCCAGGGAGCCTTACGCCCCCAAGGAGCCCTGCGCCGGGCTCAGCCCTCTCGCCGCGCACCCCCTCCGCCTCTGGAGCCCCGTCTCAAACAGTGCTCGCTTTCCGTGTAGAAAACTATCGTGTATGTTCTTTTTTGCACTGAAAATATATGTTACTTAGAAAAATCTGGAAAAAGCTGAATGGGAAGAAACCCAATTGTTTTTAAACGTTTAGTGTTTTTATTTTCAGAATTATTACATAAATTTTTTGTTTTTAGGTTTTTGTCATACTACATCTTTTGCAAATACAAGCATTTTTGTATTATATCTTTGTAAATGTCTGTTAAAATAGTCTTTATTAAAATAGAATATTTACTAACTGGAACAGAGTAAATTAGCAGAATATTATAACAAAATATCAAAATAAAATTGCATCATATGCCACTGAGTGGACATAAAACGGCTTTTATAGACCCTGCCCTACTTTATTTACGTACACATTTGTTTCTGATCCGCTTTTGTCCCGAAAGGATTTAATATGCCTTTAAATGTTCGAATTAGGCTTCTCTCTCCTTCTGCAATAATGACGTGATACACGTCTTGATGATGTTGGTCTTCTGAGTCCTCGCAGCGGAGACAGCACAGCACGTGTGAACCTGTCAAGGAAGAAGGCTGCCATGTGAAGTAGGGGCAGCTCTGTGCCGACACAGAAATTCCTCCCCGGCTGCTCCTGACGCTCTCCTTGCTTCTCTCACTAGACGGGGTCCTGCTGGGACTTTTCTTTTCAATATGATCTTTTGGAGGGTGTATGTGACATGGTTTGTTACTTTTAAATCTCCAAAGTGCAAGTGGTTGTGTTACAGGGACCCTCGAAAAACACGGAAGTAATTGGTATTTAAAATGCTGTTTTTCTAGAACTCAGTAAGCTTAGGAGAGGGTCGTGTATAAGCAGTACGGGATGCTTGGCCGTAGCCGGTGCCCTGTATTCATTCTGTTGATTAAGCGAGCCGGCAGGGGTAGTTTCTGGGAGCACGTGGGTGACACTGAGGGGCCCGACGCATAGACTCAGCTAGGTGGTCCCCAGGAGGGGGAGGTGGGCCTGGTGCTTTGTTCTCGCAAGTGCGCCTCTGGTTGTGTGAGTGGTTTTTTAATTTGATGAGTCAGCAGGAGCCATTATTTGGGGAGGTTGGAGGGAAAGGACGTCTGATATTGGCGCGCTCGCTCCTGTCACCTGAGGCCTGGGCCCCAGGGGCCTTTCAGGGCAGAGCGGCTGCCTCGGCTGCCTCAGCGGCTTTCCCTCCCCCGCGTGGCCCCCGGGCAGCTGCGGCTGGCGGCCGCTGTCCCAGCGCAGAGCCCACAGCCTCTGGCTCAGTTCTGTCACTGTCCTGTCAAAAGTGACAGCAAACTGAAGACTGGACGGCAGTTCTGCCGCCTCCAGCACACTGTCTGCAGCGGCGGAGGGTGGGGGGCTGCTTTGGTCCTCGTCTGGCACCTGGGGACCGCTGGCCCGGCCGCCGTTCCCAGCCCGTCCTCTGCTCGTCTTGCCACCTCCCTTTGCTTTCCACCAGCCCCGGAACGGGCCTTGGTGGCTCTGCCCTCCAGAAGGACACGGGTTTCCTGTCTCCGTTGCCTCCAACCGCCCTTCGGCACCCCGGGCCCGGGGGGCTTCAGCTTTCCTGCTGCTCCCACAGCCCCTTCCCCAACGTGTTTCACTGCATGTCTGCTTGTGTCTGCTTTGGGGGGCCCCCCCAGTGTGGTTGTCCCCAGGGAGAGGGAAATGCTTTGTAGCAGCGAGCCCGGCATCCGCAGGAGAGGCAGCAGGGCTCGGGGAGTGACCCTGCCGCCGCCCTCAGCTCCCCCCGGGGTCTTGCCGCTGGGGCTCAGGTTTTGTGGCCAGGAGGGGGCAGGGCACCCCCAGTGGTCTCGGCCTGGCCGTTCTAGCACCTTCCACAGGGCAGCGCTCCAGCCTTGGAAACAGCGGGACATCCCGCTGGGCCAAGCTGTTGAGAATCGATGGGACGGGGTTAAGAGGGAACTTGGACTCTGTTACTGTTTGTTCCTCTCACTTTGGCTGCACAACAGTTACTCCCAGCGGCCTTTTCGGTGCTGAGGAGCTCAGACAGGGCCCACCAGGGTCAGCTGCTCTCTACTCCTTGGCATCTGGGTCTTTAGGGGGGCCCCCGCAGCACGGGGGTGGAAGTCATGCCTTCTCTGTTCCCGTGTCTGGTGGGGGTCCCGAGGCTCCCGAGGGCCTCCTGGTGGGGCACCCTGGGCGGGCTCGCCGGGGCTTCCTCAGGCGTGGTGGCCGGGTGCCCAAGGTCAGCATCCTGAGACAGAGCTGGGAGGAAGCTGTGTCCTCGCAGGACCAGCCTCGGAAGTGCCCCCGTCCCACCCAGACTCAGGCTGTGGGACCGCAGGCCCCAGTGACTTTCCGAGTCACTTTCTGGGGCCGCGTGTCCCCTTCTCTCCGGTGACACCCTGTCTCGAGTGGATACGGCATAGTCACGTGCTGGTCTTTAAGGAAATCGTAATCTATCTTTTACGTTTTTAAAAAGCCTCAGAAAACTTGAGAATGGCGCACAGGTGCCTTTAAGCATTGGGAGTGTGAGGTGATGGGAACGTGGTAAGAGGGGGCTCTCAGGGCCAGTGGGGAGGCTTGCTGCGTGCTGCCAGCCCCGTCGGAGGTTTCCCCGTCCGGAAGGGACGGCTGTTGGGAGCTCACGGGCTTGCTGGGGCGGCGGGGGTGGGGGGCTCCCCGCGATGCAGAGCGCACAGCCTCCGGGGCCGGACGGCGCCCTGCGGGTACTGGGTGCTGGGGGGGGGGGGTCCACCCCCCTCGGGCGGCTCCGGGCAGCATCACCGGGCGCGTCTTCCCGCGGAGCAGCCGCAGCAGGATTTGGAAATACCAGTAGACTTTTGACATATGCAATCGTCCCTTGAGCGACAGGGCCTGCTGTGGAGGGGAGGCCGTACTGAGAACTTCCTGGGCCTGGTGGGCCCGACTTTGTATGTTATGGGTACGGTCCGCCGCCTTCTTGTGATTCGCTGAGCTAGAGAAGAGAAGCAGATTTTCAGCAGTTTCCAGAGATTTTCCAATGTATTCATTGAAAAGAATGCACGTATAACTAGAGCCGCACAATTTAAACCCATGTTGTCCAAGGGTCAGATGAACTTGGTAGATTAATACAGCGCACACTGTGGGATAGTTAACAGAGCTGTTGTGTGTGGACGCTTCTGATTGACTCACATTTAAGTTCCGAGGAAGTACATCTCCTCCTCGGCTCCCGTGGGGACTGTTCTGGGTTATTAGCTTACAGCGCGGGTGATTCTTCTTTCGTGTTTATTTTAAACCTGATTGTCCGGAGGTGATAGCCCTTCCAAGCATAGCGGCTGTCAGCTTACGTGAACTTGAGTTCCATTACGTAAGTTGTCTCAGAATGAATTACATCTCCGGCATGCCCTGGGCCGGATCTTCATGGAACACACGTGGGATTTTGGCAGTGCTCTGTCACAGCTTAAAATGCGTATGATAAAGGAAGGGAAAATATTTCTGTGGTCCTGATTACTACTGGGTTCACATGAATTTTTAGGATCCCCAGAAAAGAATTAAGGCCAGTGCTTGGTTAGCTTTATTGGTTGAAGGTTTCGAGCTGATGAGCGGAGAATTACTGCCTTGATGTGGGTCAGTCCAAGGCTGAATATTTTGGGACTCTCCTTGTTGGTAAGCGCCTGTTAGCATATGTGAGGGCCCCACATGAGCACCTGTCAGTGAGATGCAGGTGATTTTATTAGCTGCTGAAAAGCCGCTGGTCTCACTGTTGGTGGGCTCCTGTTTCTTTTCTGGAAAGATTTATTAGAAATTGAAATAATAGTAAATTATGTTCTATTAAAAATAACGTGGGGAGGGCGCCTGGGTGGCTCAGTTGGTTAAGCAACTGCCTTCGGCTCAGGTCATGATCCTGGAGTCCTGGGATCGAGTCCTGCATCCGACTCCCGGCTCCGCGGGGAGTCTGCTTCTCCCTCTGACCTTCTCCCCTCTCATGCTCTCTCTCACTGTCTCTATCTCAAATAAATAAATAAAATTAAAAAAAAAATAACGTGGGGAGCTTGCTATTCAGAGAGACACTCTGGTGGGTATTTTGTAAGGCAGATGCTCAGCTCCTAATTTCTAAGTCTCAATTCTGGCGCTCTTCTTTGAGTGTACTTAAAGTGGGATTCTCTTTCATTTTCATGGAAGTGAAAAAGAAGTCTATGTGTTTGTGTATATATATCTTTAGGGCTAAGAAGAAGGCTCTGTTTGTGCCGGGATTATTTACATCAAAATGCATTAATCTAGATTATGGGGAAAGGTTTGAGTTAAAAATTAAAGAAAATTGGGGCGCCTGGGTGGCTCAGTTGGTTGGGCGACTGCCTTCGGCTCAGGTCATGACCCCGGAGTCCCGGGATCGAGTCCCATATTAGGCTCCCAGCTCTGCGGGAAGTCTGCTTCTCCCTCTGACCTTCTCCCCTCTCATTCTCTCTCCCTCTCTCTCTCTCTCTCTCAAATAAATAAAATAAAATAAAAATAAAAAAAAATTCAAGAAAATTAGCAAAATATTTTAAAAGGTATTAAGTGTTAATATCTGTTCACTCGTTTTAGAATTGTTTGTTGATCCTGTTCTGGGCTGCGGTGCTGGCATGTAAACTAAGGCCTGGGACAGGAGAAGGAGCCTGGGGACAGACGGCTCTGGGGGCATGGCAGGGGAAGGAAGCGTCCCCCCGGAGGAGCCTGACCGGCCTGTAGGGAAGCCAGAGGGGCTGGAGCCTGGCGTGGGGTTGCGGGGGTGGGGAATGTGGCTTGAGAGGACATGGGGGAGCAGAGTAGCTCAGGGTTTGCTCGAAATGCCACAGAAAACCAGCAGAAGCCCTTAAGCAAGGGGGTAAGATGACCAGGTTTGTTCTGAAAACTAGCACTCTCTGCTCTGTGGGAACCAGACTCGAAGAGGCAGGAGTAAGTGGAGGAGATGGGTCGGAAGGAGTCGCGAGCCCGGGTGAGACGCGCGAGGTCTTGGACCAGGCAGGTGGCCCCCGGCCGAGATGGACAGGGTCATCGCACTGAACGTGGTGCTGGAGAGGAGCGGGCGGGTTTTGGTGAAACAAGGGTGTGACGCCTCGTGTTGTGTGTACGGTCGTGTCAGGATAGGAAGGTGGGACCAACATCTTGTAAGCTTTTACTAAGTGCTAGACTTCTTTCACAAGCCATAAATATACGTGTATAACCTTTTCTGCAGAAACCTCACTAATAATAATTTAACCCATGGGACGAATTTAAAGGTAGGGGTAAAAAGTGAATGCAGTAAAATATTCTTTACGTTATCTGCCGTAGTGAGAAATGTAGAAACCTAAATAATGGATTAGTAAACATATTTACTGTTCTTATAACTACGTATGCTCCATTATCTCCAGTATAAACACGGGAAGAGAAAATGCGAAGGTGCAATTAGGTGCCGCGCTGTACGGGGTTGGCAGAACTTGGGATGATTGTATTGGCCGGTTCCTTTGATTAAACCAGTGGTTTAATCATTTTGAAATAGTAACTCTTCTAAAACCTCTTCATTTAGGGTTGATCGGGAAGGAAAATGCTACACTGGAATCCTCTGTGGTTTGGGGTGGAATCCAACTACGGGGGCCCCTATTCTGCCGGAGCACGACATCGAGCTAGCGTTCGACGTTCAGTTCAACGTGGAGGACATCGTGGAGGTGAGACTGGCGTGTCCATCCCGTGGCCGGTTCCCACACCTGTTTAACAGTGAGCGTGGTGTCCGACACAGGGCACCTGTGGTCCCGGAGGGCCTCACTCTCCCTTCACCTGCCGATTTCACGCCTCCCTTCCATCTCCGACCAAGATGGTGTTCTCGGAATTTCTCCTGTGGGCTCTCCCGGCACTGTAGGCCTATCTGGGCGGTAGAAGTAAGCACCAGGGCAGGAGGACTTCTGTGACTCTCTGTCCAGGTCTCCTGCCCAGCCCAGACCAGCCGCACAGCCTTGCTGGGTTAGGGTGGGAGAGAGGAAGCGAAGTCTCGCCCCGCCTTGCCCTGCTTACGGTCGCGCGGGGGTGGGGGTGGGGGGGGGTGCTGCCGAGCGGACGACCCTGCAGCAGTTCAGGTTAAGCACTCAGCAGTTTAGGAAGCAGGTTGACAAAGGAATTTTATGGCTTTTGAATCTAATGATGAATAATTGAGGCTGGCATTTTATTTGCTTTTTCTATTTCATTGTTGTAGTAATTCAGGTTTTTTTTTTTAAAGATTTTATTTGTCAGAGAGAGCGTGCATGTGTGCACAAGTAGGCAGAGAGGCAGACACAGAGGGAGAAGCAGGCTCCCTGCCGAGCAAGGAGCCCAATGCGGGGCTCGATCCCAGGACGTTGGAATCATGACCTGAGCCAAAGGCAGCCACCCAACCGACTGAGCCACCCAGGCGTCCCTGTACGAATCAGCTTTATTGCCTTTTACAAAGTGAGAAATCAGCTGGTCCTTGAGCACAGATAGTTTGAGCAGCGCTGCTGTAGAGTCCCTGACCCCTCTTGGTTCTCAGGAGCGGCACGGGGTAGGTGCGGTGGGCATCGCTGCGTCCGGTGGGGTGGCTAAGGCCACCGCTCGTAGCGCTCGTCAGCGTTCCGTGTTCCTGACTCAGCTGCTCTTCCGCTTGTTGGTGCTTTGGGCTTAAAGATACTCCTGAGATCGTAGGCCTAATTGTAAAATGTAAAACAGGAAAACTTCAGGATGGAAATACAGGAGAAAATACGTATGATCTTGGGTTTGATGGTGAGCGTGTAGAAACACCACCAGAAGCACACCCTGTTAAAAAATGGAGAAGCTGGACTTTGTCAGAATTAAAGACTTCATTCTGCTGAAGAGCCTTCGAGAGGAGGAGAAAACACTTGCTCATCACTTATGTGATAAAAGACTTTTGTCCATAATATGTAAAGAAGTCTTAAGACCTGGTCGTTAAAAAAAAAAAAAGGTAACTGAATAAAACTGTGGACAGCAGTGAACACGAACAGATGCTCACCATCCTGTTAATTAGGAAATGCAAATTAAGACCACGATGACATTTCTCTGTGTGCCTGTCCCAGCGGCTATGGTCCGGAACCTGACCATAACCGATACTGGCGAGCATGTGGGGCAGCGGGGTTCTGCCCGGTGCTGGGGGGGGGGGGGGCAGAGTGCAGCTCCTGTTTTGGAAGATGACATTCGTCAAAGTTGAACGCATCTACCTTGAGGTCCAAGAATCCTGCCTCTGAGGATTTATCTGAGAGATCTGAACAATTATATCCACATAGACTCTACAGGTGAACGTTGATTGCTTCGTTCATGGTTCATACTTGCTGGAAGCAATCAAGATGTCCTTTGAGTAGGGGGGTGCTTAAAGACCCCATGCGATGGCCGTGCAAGAACAAAAGCAGGAGCAGTGATTCGAGTCTTATTAATGCCTGTCTCCTGGGGAGAAGCCAGGACTCAGAGGCGGCGTGCTCATGTGACACACTCTGGGGAAGGCTGGGCCTTAGGCAGCGAGCAGACTGGTGCTTGCAGAGAGGGGGTCTGCATGGGGGCTGCTCAGCCCACAGAGCAGTCCCCATGAAGGAGGGGCGCTGAGGTACACGATAGAGACACAGGTCATTGCACTGAGGAGAAAAAGGAGCTTTGGAAACTGTACGGGTGCTGCCAGAAAGCAGCTGCACGTAAACCCTGCCCCCTCTGTGGTCGGGCTGTGGTCGGGCTGCTTGGCTCTGCAGCTGCTGTCCATGGTGCTGGGGCTGGACGGGCCGGTGGGCGGTGACAGGACAGGAGGAGGGCTGGAGTGGAGCTCGGGACACGGCGTGAGCCTGCCGGTCATCTGTGTGAATTCCTGTTTAACTTACCCACGCACAGGTGTGTATTGTGCGTATGTGGTGGCTTCACACACAGACACCCGTCACCAAACCCTGTGAGGGCCTAGAAGCCGTGACAGACCTGGTCCCCAGACTGTGGTTTCTGTTAGGATTTTCCAGGAAAAGGAACCAGGGCTCCTTGGAAAAACAGCTTTCTCTAGGGTTGGGGCAGGGAGAACTGAGGTCTCTTGGAGCTCCTTGTAAAGTAATGAAGTGGCCAGAAAACGAAAGGGTAGGGGCGCGTCAGCGGGACGAGGGGCCGACTGTGATTGTCGATTGTGTGTCCACAAGGATGGAAATAGATGATTTCACACACAAACGAGGAAGAAGAGACAGATCTTGCACACCTTTACCCACTTTCTCCAGGAAGCAGAGCTTAATCTGCCCAGACGCCACCTTGGGGGTGGTGACGTGCTTCCAAGCAGAAGAGGAGGGCAAGGGAGAGGAGAGACCTTGCGGTACGAAAGCCCGGCGGACACCACCTCAGGGTCTCAGTCCTCTCGTGGTGATGGCACCTGTGCCCTGGTGTAATGAGAGGAGAAGGTACCTCACCTCTGGGGGCTTCTCCCCAAAACCCGTCACCTAAGTCTGACCATGGGAAAATGTCACACAAGCCCAAACGGGGGACATCCCATGAAAGATCCGCCCAGAACTCCTCAGAGAACTGTCAAGGTCTTGAAAAGCAAGAAAAGGCTGAGAAACTGCTCTCGATCAGAGGCACTGGGGAGCCGTGACGCGGGTGCGGGGGAGCCAGGCGGTCCAGGTGGAGCCTGGGCTTCTCGGTGAGACCCACGGACCAGGGGCGTGAGCGCCTCCTGGCGGGGCTGGGGGTACATTCCGTGTCTGGTTTGCGTTTGTGGCTCTGCTGTAGGTCTCAGCGTAGTCAGAATGGAGAGTTTAATTATAAAACTGTGACAAAGACTGGTCACAGAACATGACTTGTCATACCTCTGGGGGTGAGATACTCGTTGGGCTTTAACAGAAACGAGGTAGATTGAGAAGAATATGTACGATATAGGTAGGTTTTGAACTGTGTGACCCCATGAGCTTAACAAATGTGATTAGACTGAAAGCTCTGAACCTTTCTTGCTGATTTTTAATTTTTTTTTTGTTACTACTGTTTCTTAAATTAGGGTAGTGGTTATTGATGTTATTTATGTTGTTTAAATTGCTCCGGAAACCATACTGATGAGAGTCACAAGAATATGAACTCTGGGGGTGTCTGGGTGACTCAGTCGGTTGAGCATCTGACTCTTGATTCTGGTTCACGTCATGATCTTGAGGTCCTGGGATCGAGCCTGGGATCCGAGCTCAGAGCAGCGTCTGCCAGAGATTCTCGGTCTGCCCTTCCCTCTGCACCTCCCCCTGCTCGCTCTGGTGCAAGTGTGCACATGTGCGCGCTCTCAGTAGATAAGATCGTTAAGGAAAGAATATGAATAACTTTGCTAATGAATTATTTAAATGTAGAATGAAATTCAGTTGTAGTAGAACCATATGAATATTCACGTTGTCATTTATTTACAGATTAATATTCTCAGGGCTGCTATTAACAAGCTAGTGTGTGATGGACCAAATGGGTCGAAGTTTCTTGGGCCAGAAAGAATTGCACAGTTACAGGATAATGCTCGTCAGAAACTTCTCGGGTAAGTTGTATGCTTTTTAAAAGGTATTAAGTATCCAAAGCTGCCTTAGCAAATACTAGGAAACATTAAATGTGCTTATAAAACGAAAAGACCCAAAATGTACATGGGTAGCTGTGGGATGTCCCAGTAGGTCATAAGGGCCACGCCCATCACAGCTTGAGTCCCGGCAGCACAGGACGCCGCCTCAGGCAAGCAGGGCCCAGCGACAGATGCTCCTTTTCCGCTCCTCGAGGCCCGTCAGCGAGGCTGACCGCGTCCCAGCTGGTTAGGCCTTCGGCAGGCGGACTTGTGCTAACCCAGCCCAGCGGCTGTAGGAAGTACATTCGTGGGGTCGTGCTAACCCTGACCACAGCGTGGGCGTACAGCCTCTCGTCACCCTCAGAAGTTCACGCCGATATTTTAAAACTACATTGTGGTGATGGTGGCCCAACTCCATAAATTTACCAAAATTAGGGATCGTGTACTTGATTAGTTTTATAGTATATAAATCATATCTCAACAAAGCTCTTTTTTTACAGATTTATTTGAGAGGGAGAGGGTGTGAGCAGGAGCAAGGGGGGCAGCAGAGGGGAGGGAGAAGCCGGGAGCCTGATGCGGGGCTCGATCCCAGGACCCCAGGATCATGACCTGAGCCGAAGGCAGACGCTTAACCGACTGAGCCCCCCAGGTGCCCCGATAAAGCTGTTTTAAAAAACATAAGTTATTCTTGCCGAGCTGTAAGCCCCTTCCACGCCCATCTCGGCGGCCGCGCCCTGCGCCTGGTCTCTGGGGGTCGGCCTGCCCTGAAAACCGCTGTGACCGGAGCTGCGCTGCTTGAATCTGGCTTCCCTCACTCAGCACAGCCTGTTCGCGGCCCATCTTTTCTGTCCTGTCCCCAAGTGACACTCCACGTTCTCCTGGGCGCCCCCATGAGGGGTCGTGCGTTCTCGAGGTGAAGGCGTATTCTCAGCTCTTCAGGGTGAAGATCGAGGAGTGTCACTGGTGGGCTGTATGGGGAGTGCACGCGCTTTCTTAAGGAACAGCCAAACCACGCGGTCCTGGTCTGCCCCACCTCGTCCCCGCCAGCGGTCTGTGGTGGCTCCGGGGTCGCCACGTCACCCGCCGCCATCCGCTGAAGGTGTGGTGCCGTCTCCCTGTGGTTTTAGTTTGCGGTTCCTTAGCGACTAATGACAGAGCATCTTTTTATCCTGTTATATTAACTAGCTATATGTTTTTTGGTGAAATATTTAAATCTTTTAACCATTTTTAAGTTGAGTTGTCCTGTTATTGAGCTGTAGAAACGTACTTTCTGGCTCAAAGTTTCTTAGTGGGTACGCCATTTGCAGATATTTCCCTGCTGTTTTGTCTCCGTTGTCTTACCGGTGTCTTCTGAAGAACACGGTGTTTAGTTTTGATGGTATCTGCTTTACCTTTTTTAAAAACCAGATTACGCTTCTGGTGTTGTATCTGAAAAATCTTTGCTAAGCCTAAGGTCACAGAAGTTTTCTGCTTTTTTGTCCTCTCTCACATTTACTTGGTATATTGAGATTTTTGGTCTGTTTTGAGATTTCACTTGTATACAGTGTGGATGTGAGACTCTGAGTTCATTTTTGTCACAGGTGACTAGCCGTTCATTATAGCTTCATTTGCTGGAAAGTTCTACTTTCCCCACTGAAATGCTTTGGCACCTGTCAGAAATCAGTTGGCCACCACTGTTGTAAAGGTTTATTTCTAGACTTTCTATTTTGATCTGCTTATGTCTGTCTTATGCCAATACTGTACTGTCTTGATTGCTGTAGCTTTACGGCAAGTCCTGAAATTGGATAATGTTAGTCTTCGTATTTCTGTTTTTTTTTTTTTTTTTCAAAATTGTGCTTACTACTCTAGATCCTTTTCCTTTTCATATACGTTTTCTTTATTTTTAAAGTTTTTAAGTAGTGTCTGTATTGCACGTGGGCCTCAAACTCAGCAACCTCAAGATTAAGAGCGTTACGTCCCGCTACGTAGCCAGCCGGCTGCCCCTCCGTATGCGTTTCAAGACCAGCTTGTCAGTTTGAATAGCAAGCCTGCGGAAATGGTGGCAGGGATTGTTGGATCTGCAGATCAGTTTGGGGAGAATTGCCATCTTTACAGTTCTCAGTTGTATGCTTCGTGAGATGGAATGTTTAGGAGTTATGTGTTCTCTTCCTCACGTTTTTATAGTTTTCAGTGTGTGGGTCTCGTACTTGAGTTAAATCATTTCTAAGTATTTTATTTTAGTCTGTTGGATGCTATTGTGAATATTATTTTATTTTTGGATTGTTTATTGCTAGAAATGAGGAATTGATTTTTTATGTATTGATTTTTATCCTGTGATCTTGTAAAACTTGTCTGTTAGTACTAACGGTTTTTGTAGACTCTTTAGGATTTCTCTCTCACGTACAGGATCATATCTGTGAGTAAAGACGGTTTTTTCTTCTTCCTTGCTGACCTGTGTGCTCTTAATTTCTTTTTCTTGTTACACTGGCTGGAGCCCTCAGTGCGGTGGGAATGGAAATGGCACAGCGAGCATCTTCGTCTAGTTCTGGTTTCAGTCGTTCACTAGTAGGATGTTAGCTGCGGGTTTTTCACAGGTGCTCCTTGTCAGGGTGAAGACGTTCGCGTCTGTCCGTAGTGTGCCGAGGGCTTTTAGGAGAAGGGATGCTGCATTTTGCCAAATATTTCTTCTGTCCTTGAGGTAATCATCTTTGTTTGTTTTCCGTTTCATTCAATTTATGTGGTATATTTTATTGCTTGCTTTTTGGGTGTTATAAACTAGCCTTACCTTTCTGTTTTGAATTCCACATGGTGTATAATCCTTTTTATAGATTTGTAGATGGTTTGCAACATATTTTTGTTAAGGATTTTTCCATCTGTGTTCATGAGAGCTGTTGGTCTGTAGTTTCTTGTGGTATCTTTGGTTTAGTGTCAGGGTAAAACTGGCTTCCACGGACGCACTAGGAGGTGTTTCCTGCCACTCTGATTCTGAGGGTTTGGGTAAAATTGCTATTATTTCTTCCTTAAACAGTTGATGGAACTTTCCAATGAAGCCATCTCAGCATGGACTTTGCTTTGTGGGGAAATTTTAAGTTACCAATTGAATTTCTTGCGTTTTAGGTCTATTCAGATTGTCTATTTTAAGTCCATGTTGGTAATTTCTGTCTTTTAGAAATTTGTTCGTTTATTTACATAAAGTTGTTCAGAATCTTTTTTTATAATCCTTTTCTGAAGGTTTATTTATTTATTTTAGAGCGTGCATGTGCGCGTGTGGGGGGAGGGCAGAGGGAGAATCTCGAGCAGAACCCCTGCCGAGCAGGGGTTCCCCAGCCCCCTCAGGGGGCTCCATCCCACCCCCTTAGACCATGATCTGATCCAAAATCTTAAGACTTGGGCGCCCAGCCGACTGAACCAGCCAGGCGCCCCAGACTAATTTCTGTCCATCCGTCCTTACGTTTACTGCTGCTTCGTTCTGCCATCTCAGGCCTGCAGGAGTCGGTGTGTGATGGAGGGCTTTTCCATTTCAGTCATTGTATTTTTCAACTCTAGATTTTCTCTTTGGGGTTTTTTGTATAGTTTTTAATTCTTACTGCAATTATCTCAATCATTGTCATCATATTTTTCTGTATTTCTTTAAATGTGGTTTGCTGTAATTCCTTTTATATACTCACAATGGCAGCTTTAAAGTCTCGTGGGCTAAACCCACATTTGGGCCCACTCAGCTTCTTTCAGCTGTTTTTTTTCCCTGAGTGTGGGTCATACATTCCTATTTCTTGCAAAATGTCTCACAGTTTTTTGCTGAAAACTGATCATTTTTAAGATTTTTAAGTATTTTTTAGTTTCAGGAGTAGAAGTTAGTGATTCACCCAGTGCTCATTCTGTGAAGCACCCTCCTTAATGCTCACCACCCGGGTACCCCAACCCACCCCGCCCCCTCCAGCAACCCTCAGTTTGTTTTTTAGAGTTCAGTGTCCCTTATGGTTCTCCCCCCCTCCCCTATGTTACATGTTTTATTTCTCATGTTCCACGTATGAGTGAAACTATGTGATAATTGTCTTTCTCTGATTACTTATTTTGCTCAGTATAATACGCTCCAGCTCTATCCACGTCGATGTAAATGGTAAGTATTCTTTCTTTCTGATGACTGAGTAATACTCCTTTGTGTTTATGAACCACAGCTTCTTTATCCGTTCGTCTGTGGACGGACATCTCGGCTCTTCCCAGAGTTTGGCTACTGTGGACGTCGCTGCCATAAACTCTGGGGTGCACGTGCCCCTTCGGATCACTGTGTTTGTATCTCCGGGGTAAATACCCAGTAGTGCAACTGCTGGGTCCTAGGGTAGCTCTATTTCCAACTTTTTGAGGAACCTCTACCCTGTTTTCCAGAG
>CM052797.1:124874438-124913770 GCA_028533885.1 Nasua narica
GTTCGTCTGTGGACGGACATCTCGGCTCTTCCCAGAGTTTGGCTACTGTGGACGTCGCTGCCATAAACTCTGGGGTGCACGTGCCCCTTCGGATCACTGTGTTTGTATCTCCGGGGTAAATACCCAGTAGTGCAACTGCTGGGTCCTAGGGTAGCTCTATTTCCAACTTTTTGAGGAACCTCTACCCTGTTTTCCAGAGCGGCTGCCCCAGGTTGCATTCCCACCAACAGTGTAGGGGGGTTCCCCTTTCTCCGCATCCTCGCCAACATCTGTTGTCTCCTGACTTGTTAACTTTAGCCATTCTGTCTGGTGCGAGGTGCTAGCTCATTGTGGTTTTGATTTGGGTTTCCCTGATGCCGAGTGATGCCGAGCATTTATTCATGAGTCTGTTGGCCATCTGGATGTCCTCTTGGGAGAAGTGCTCATGTCTTCTGTCCGTTTCTTAGATGTAGCTTGGTAGTGTTGGTACCGATCCCTGGACGGGATTCTGCAGGGTATGTTTCCCACCGTGTTGTGAGGCCGCTGGTGGGTTTGTTTTATCGCCTGTTCGTTCTCAGCCTGGCTTCCTGGGAGTGGTCCCTATGTGTGTATCACGCAGCGCTCAGCGCGTGAGTCGTCAGACATTGGTCATTGGTACCTAAAGCCTTTAACTCCTGCCCTCTGCCAGGAGGCGTATGTGTGTCCGGGGAGAGCAGCCAAAGTTCAGGCGGTTTTGGACTCTCCCCGGCTTTTATTGTTCCCCCAGGACGCTCCTGTGCGTGCGCCGCCCCCAGTCATCCAGGGCTGCGTGGCAGCTCAGGGCCATCGTGAGTCTCGTCTGCGTGTGTGTGGCCTTCTGGTTGCCCAGGGAGTGTGTGCAGGGCCCATCTGGCCCTCTGGTGCTCTCATTCCCAAACCTCCCTCTTGGGCTTCGAGATTGTCTGTCGGTCCTCTCCGGCCCCAAGCGGGACCGTGACCCGAGGCCAGCGGGGCCGTGGGCTTTCCCCACTTCTTTCCTACCACGGTTACTATTTCTGCCGGCGGTGCCGCCAGACAGGAGGGTTCTCACTCTGCGCCTCATCAGGTGAGCTCAGTCTGGCAGGGAAGAGGCCGGTGTCCGTGGCCAGTCTGGCCCGGGAGTGGCACGGGGGGCGAGGCCGAGCCCGTGAGGGGGGTGGCTAGGCCCCAGGCAGGAGCCCCGCCCCGGACCCACTGTTCTTACCTGAGTTCAGCGGTTCTTTGTGAATGAATGCGTCTCAACGTACTTGCTTTTGGTGAATTTCAAATGTTTGGGGGCTTGTGGGTTTTTGGACAATTTTGTCAAATTTTATAGTTGCTTGGGGTGGAGGGCAAAAAGATTTCCAGACTTTATTCTGTCATTGCTTGAAGTCTCTACCTCTCTGTGCCTTTGATGGCATTTCCACCTTGACACGGGTCTAGGAGTAGACGACGTGACCGACCCAGTTCCCCTAAGTGAGGCAGCCGTGTGTGGGGTAGCGCAGCTCGCCGCGGAGGCGCGGGGAGGACAGGGCTGGGTTTCCTCCGTCCCCCGCGTCCCCCACGTCCCCTGAGTCCCCTGAGTCCCCTGCGCTCCGCCCTGCTGTTTTTGAGTGCATGGTGGGTTAAAATGCCCCTGGTCGTAACTACATCAATCTTGAGCTTTTACAAACTTACTGCAGTTATAATTCTAGATTTAAATCTTTTTTAAGGGTGCCTGGGTGGCTCAGTTGTTCAGTGTCTGCCTTCGGCTCAGGTCATGATCCCAAGGTCCTGGGGTCAAGCCCTGCATCGGGCTCCCTGCTTGGCAGGAACCTGCTTCTCTCTCTCCCACTGCCCCTCCCCCTGCTTGTGTGTTCGCTCGTTCTTTTTCGCAAAAATAAATAAAATTTTTTTAATCACAGTGTTTTCAGTTACTGACATGTAATTAAGATTTTTTTTTTTTTTTTAGTTTGTTCTGTCAGTTGAAGCCAAGACAGAGAATTGTCCCTAAGTGGCATGAAAAGCCCTATGAGTGGAATCAGGTGAGTGAGGAACAGCGCCGTGGGGCAGCCTGCCCCCGGGAGTGACGAGGCTTGGCAGGTGCAGAGCAGGGGCGTGGCGGGCCCCGAGGGAGTGGGAAGGGACAGGCAGCGAGGACGGCTCTTTGGTTCATGGGGCGGCGGTCTGCGGATGCCGTGCTGTCGGTGAGGCCCGGGCCGGCCGGTGTCCTTGGCTGAAGCAGCGGGAGCGTTGGGCGAGCTCTCCGGTGCTCTCACGTCGGTGCCGCCCTGTCTGCTCGGGCTGCTTGGGCTCTCAGGTGCCGCAGCCCAGGTACCATCCTCTGCTTCCAGCACAGCTGGGCCCGGGTCCCAGCGCGGAGACCTGCGCCCTTGGTCTGTGTCCTCGTGTGCCGGAGAGAGGGGAGCTCTCCCTCGGGGCTCTTCTGAGAAGGCCTCTGAGCCCGTCATGGGGGGCCTCCCGGGACCTCCTGTGACCCCACTCACCCCCCAAAGGCCCGTCTACAGACACCATCACGGTGATGAGAGCTTCAGCCTGTGGATTTGGGGCCCAGGTCAGTCCAGAGCAGTGGGGAAGGGAGGCAGGCCCACCTGGGGCGCCTGGAGGTCTCCATGCCAGGTTTTGGAAACAGTAACATTTCACTCGAGGGGAAGGAGCTAAGGGAGGGGCTTCCAGCTTTACTCCGAGAGAGCCCGGGCCGTTCTTGTGACTAAACCAGCCGCGGCTCGAGTGAGGAGGTGCCCCCGGGGGTGCTGCTTTCCCGAGTCCCGAGGAAACCCCTCCTCCTGTGTGCACCGTGACCCGGGTCTCTGTCGGGGCGCTCAGGGCCTGCGTGCGCGGGGCTCTGGCCGGGCAACAGCAGGGGCGCCCGCCGTCTCTCCTGTGGGTCTCTCGCGGTGGTCAGGCTCGTGGCAGGACTTAACTTGAAAGCAGAAGTTTGTTTTGAGGTTGCTGTTTTAGAAAACGTACACGCGTTTAACGAAGTCGCACTTCACATGTACACAGGGTGTGTGTGCGAGCTTCGAGTAAAGGTCACTGTTGTTAGAGGTGAGTTGTCAGACACACGGTCGTGAGTGCTGGGAGAGGAGGGAAGCATTCTGGAAATACGCTTGGAAACTGAAAGATTGCTTTCTCCCGTCTTACACGTCTGTGTGTCTGTGTCATTTATTTACTCGGTCTACATATCTTACTTGATGTCCGGAAGGGTCCATTTTCTAGAAAGGTCTGACTGGTCCTTCTGTTGCCGCCTCCCGCCCCCAGGTTGATCCAAAGCTGGTCATGGAGCAGGCCGACCGGGAGAGCGGCCGCGGGAAGAACACCTCTCTCTACCAGCTCCACAAACTGATCGTTCTCAGCACCTAGGCCCCTCCCGACGGGTCCGACGCCTGCCCCGCGGACGGGCGGCCGAAAGGCTCCACCTGCAGACTGCCTTTTCTCGGTATCTGGATGTTACGGTGTCGGCCCGCCGCGTCCGAAAGCTCTTCTCCATCCCGCTTCCTCTCCCTGTGAGGGCGGTGGCTGGAGAGCGGTGTTTCTGTTCGGGTGGGAAGGATTGGAAAGTCTAGTCTTTTCTAGAAACAGAAAATCACTGTGCTGAAGATTTTGGGGGAAACCGCTGTAAGAAGACTTTGTTTGGCAGAAGAGCTGTGTTTTGCTTTAAATCTGTTGAGGTAAATGTAAATAGCTAAGCGCGTCAGGTCCCCTATGTGCCAGCCCGCTCCTCTCGTCACAGTGACGTCGGGAACCGCTATCCCCGGGCCTCAGTTTACCACAGACAAGAGCTGCGTGTTTCTCAAAACCATGTGGCAATTTATAATTTTTTTTTTCCGTGAGGGAAAATATTTAATTTTGGTAAAACTAACTTCAGTTTTGTATATTTCCGATTTTTACCTATGTTATAATTCTAAGTCTAAATTTTGGAAATCCGATTACCTGGCAACTAGTATATTTACGTTAAAGCAATAAAAGCATTAGACTAAGTTTCTGTTTCTGGCAGTGTTTAGTCCAAGGAAATTAAAATGTATTTCATTCTAAAACCTCAGAATTTAGAAAAGTGATCAAGGGGAGTGCAGGCCTGTTTGTGAGAGCGGACTCCAGTCAGGGTCAGCGTCAGCGTCAGGGTCGGGGCTGCCTGAGAGCAGCAGTGACCGTGAAGCCCGCAGGAGGAAATCCGCGCCGGCTCGCCCGGGTGTCGGGCGCTGCCGTGAGGGTCCGTGGGGGCGAGTGGAAGCGTGAGGGAAGCGATCCGCCCCAGCTGCCGGGTTCCAGCTGGGCGGTTCGAAGGGCGTGAGAAAATCCCAGGAGCATGTGTGTTGGGGGTCCATAGGGTGGTGACCGGGAGCTCGTGTAGAGGGACTGGGAAACCGCCCGTCTGGGGAGCTCCTGTAAGCTGGGGCCCAGCCAGCGTCTGTCGGGCCTTGTGGGTCCAGGGGGCCGGCGGTCAGCAAAGCCCGCTGGGGGCCCAGCACTGTGGGTGTCGCTGTGAAGCCGTCGGGACCTGCTGGGCGCCATGTTTTTAAATTAAAGGAGTTATTTCTGTTCTTAGTAAATAACACATGTACGGGGTATGAAATGTAACGTTGTCAAGTGTCGGGAGTGAAGGGCTGTGCTGTCCCCACCTGTCCGTGCCCCTGTGTGCTCTGGCTGCCGCGGAGCCGGCCGGCCCCCTGTGCTCGCGGAGCCGGCACTGCAGCGGCTGGGGGCCGGCGACGGATGGCTGTGCTGCGGGCGGCAGCGTGGCTGAGGGACCCAGCAGCTCTTCGTGTCCAGGGCCCCGGGAGGCCGTGGCCCTCGGGGCGGCTGCTGGCTCCGGTCCGCTCTGCAGAAACCGGATCCGCCGGCGGCCGGGGGGAACGCCTTTCTGGTGGGGGCGCAGCGAGCAGAGGCCTGATGGGAGATACACGCTGGTATCTTCGGGAAGGGGCTCTGGGAGGGGGTGTCCGTGGGGAGCCAGCCGGGAGGCGCCCCTCTGGAGCTTGGAGCAGGAGCCGTCAGGAGGGGACGCGCGGGAGAAGTCAGGTCTGGGGCCATGGGTGGGGGGAGGCTGAGTCTTGGACCCTGAGTGAGAGGGCGGGCTCTCCGAGGGTTTGAGTGAGACGGTACCGTGCCTCGACTGACTGCTTGAGGGGCTGCCTGGCTGCTGCGTGGGGCGCGGAGTCGGCCTCTTGCCGCCGTGGCCCGGGGCGAAACTGGCGCCGACGCTGGGCCGTGTGCCAACGAGAGAATGGGCGTCCCCGGGGCCAGATTCGAGAAATCCCAGAGAAGACAGTTCTCAGGGCCGCACGGTGGCTTCTCAGACGCTACGTCCACCTCCTAACCCCCGAATCTCCCGTAAATGTGACCAGACGTAAAGGGTGTTTGGAAACCACCTCAAAGGTGTAGTTAGGGTAAAGACCTTGAGATGGGAACAGCACCCTGGATTTAGGGTGGCCCTACAGCCAGGGGCGCGTGTCCCTAGGAGAGAGGCCCCGAGGAGACAGCGGGTAGACGGTGTGTGAGGACAGAGACAGAGACGGGAGGGACGGGGCCGCAAGCCCAGGAGTGCTGGCGGCCCCCAGGGCTGGAAGGGGCAGGATGGACCCTCCCCTGCGGACGCCTGGACTTCCGCCCCTGGCTTCTAGAACCGCAGAGATGGCATCTCTTTTACCGTAAGCCCTGGCCCCAGAAGCTCGCCCGGCCTTCCAGAGGTGGGCTCCCCGGCACACGGACGCGGGCGCCGGCCTCTGCCCCAGTGTTTCCACTCGCTGTCTGCTGGGAGTCGTGTTTCCAGATCTCCACACGCGCTTTTTCAGCGCGTCGCGGTCTGTATGTAGTTTTACTGCCGGCCCGTCCGGCCCTCATAACCTCCCGGCGGGCACCCGCACGGCTTCTAGTCTTGGTTTCGCACAGCGTTGCGGTGACTGTGCCGCACATTCCCGTACGTGTCACAGGCTCCTGAGGTGAGACTCGCCGCGTTACAGGCACTCAGTGAGGGAGTCAGGCCGGAGATGTCACTCGCGCTGCCGGCTGCCCGGCTGGCACCGGTGCGCGTGCACTGCCGCCAGCGACACGGGGCGTCCACGCTCGCCCCGTCCCAGCGTCGGGCCGCCTGGGGTGGCAGGAGCGACCGTTTCTGTCAGGCTAGTCACCTTACTTCGAACGTGTCCTTAGGCGTGAGGCCCGCAGCTTTATACCCCGGAAGCCGCTGGTTTTTCCTGTCACAGGGACCGTGTGTGTCGTCCGCCAAGCGTCCTTGGCGAATGTCCCGTCGGCAGCTGTTCTCGTAGTGAGGAGTCAGCTCTTCGTGATAGGAGTTACTAATGCTTTCCATTTGTCTTTTGACTTTATCATTTTTACGAAGTCAAATGTATGGATCTTCTCTGTCTTCTAAAAAGATCTCCCTGGTTTGAGTCTCCTGGAAATATTCCCCCATGCTCGCTTCTGGTGCCCTGACGGTTTCACTCTGCAAATTAACTTTATTGAGGTAAAATTTACACACACTAAAATGCATCCATTTTAAGTGTGTAGTTTGGCTTTGGCGACAACGGGCCCTGTCCAGGAAACCAGCAGCACAGCTAACCCTAACCCCCCGGGAAGTTCCCTTGTGCTCCTCTGGGGCTGCTCCCCACCCCCACTGCAGCCCACGGCCGCCACCGAACCGCCTTCTGTTGTTAGAGAGCCGGGTTCCTCCCCGTCGCCCTTCGGGGCCAGATGGCTCTCCGTCGTGACCACACAGGGGGCCATCATGTGCTTTATCAGCAATGCCTCTGGCCTCTCCCTACCGGTTGTAAGTGCTAACCCCTCCGTTTGTGACACCAGCAGTGTCTCCAGACGTTGCCACACTGGTCGAGAAACACAGCCGTGCAAGGCCTTCCCCCTTTCTAGAATTTCATGTGATGGACTCGTGCAGGCTTTCCTCCACGTGTCAGAGTGTCTTCACTTGGCACATTTTTGAGATTCCTGCGGTGTGTCGTAGTTCGGTCCTTGTTGTGTGTGCTATTGATCCACTGACCTCTTTTTTTTAAAAGATTTTATTTATTTATTTGACAGAGAGAGATCACAAGTAGGCAGAGAAGCAGGCAGAGAGAGAGGGAAGCAGGCTCCCTGCTGAGCAGAGAGCCTGACGCGGGGTGATCCTAGGACCCTGAGATCATGACCTGAGCTGAAAGCAGAGGCTTTAACTCCCTCGGCTACCCAGGCACCCCTACCATATCTTCCTCTGGGAGAAATACTTAGGAATCGAATTCTTGGGTCACGCAGTAAATAAACAATTTTTGAAAGTTTTTGTTGTATTCCCATAATGACCTCTGGACCAGGGATGTTGAGCATCTTCTCATGTGCTTGTGGCCACTCCTGTTTCTTACTTGGAGAAATGTCTGTTCAAGTCTTTTGTCTGTTTTTTTAATTGGGTTGCCCTTTTGTTATTGAGTTGTAGGAGTTTTTAATATATTCTGGATGGTAAACCCTTATCAGACACGGGATGTGTCAGTATTTTCTCGCGTTCTGCTGGCCGTCTCCCTGAGCTCTTGGTAACGTCCTCGGACACACAAAAGGGTTTAAAGTTTGACAAGGTCCAGTTGTAGCTGTTCTCTCGGTGCTCATGCTTTTGGTGTTGAAGACTCTTCTCAAAGCTGAGATCATGAAGATTTACTTCTCTGTTGTTTTCTAGTAGTTTTATTGGTTCTGCTTTCACATTAAGTCATCAGTCCATTTTGAGCTAATGTTTGAATGTGGAGTTAGGCAGGGGCCCAGCCTTTAGCTTGCTGAGGAAAAAGCAGAAGACACAAGTAACAAATCAGAAATGAAAGCAAGGACCTTACTCCCAACTTCACAGAAACGAAAAGTATTATGAGATAATACTGTGAACCGTTACACACCAGCAAATTAGACAAGTGCTTTTCAGAGACGCACAAGTTGCTAAAAGCAAGTCAGGAAGAAAAAGGAGACCTCAGCAGACCCCTAACAAGAGGAGAGATCGGATAATCAGAAACCTCCCAACAACGGAGAGTTTGGGAAGAGACGGCTCTTCTACCAAACGTTCTGTGAAACGTGAATGAGCATTTAACACTGATCCTGCTCAGACTCTTCCAGAAAATGAAGGGGAGAGCACACGTCCTAGCACATTCCAGGAGGCCGGCATTCCCCGCACAGCAGAGCAAAGACACCGCGAGAAAGACAAAAGCTCCTACGGCTGTCGGCACAGAAATCCTCGACAAAGTAGCCGCAGACGGACACGGCACTCTCCCGGGTCGTGTTCACCACGACTACGTAGGGTCCTGCCCCGATTCTGTGTGCCGCCACTCCAAGGGCAGCAGGGGCCCGCCGCCGGGCCCCGCGCACCCGCCGTCACCGGCTGCTTCCTGCGCAGGCCCGGGGGCTTTGGCGCTGATGGACGCTGGTTTGCGGAATCGCTGGAGGTCACTTTGGAGAGTTCCTGATGTCGCCGTCACGTGCTGAGCCGTGAGGCTGTGGGAGGGGGCACCTCAGCTTTCCCGACGGTTCGTGTTGTCGGGCGCGGGAACTCGCTCAGGGTTGTGCAGAGGCTGCCGTTTTTGAGGCCAGATATTTCCTTTGCTTTTCTCTGGAGGGGGCCGTGCCTCCTTCGGGGGGCAGGCCCCGCTGTCCAGCTGTGTGCTCTCGTTTGGTTGTGGTGAGAGGAGGGGGCGGCCGGCCTTCTTGTTCGGACGCTCAGTCGGCGTCCTTGATTCCGGCCTGCTGAGGCGCACGCGCCTGGGGTCGGCCTCGCTGCGGCCTTCTGACGGCCGGCCGGCGAGTGGACACGGCCTCGGCGGTGGAGCGCGCGGGCGATGTTGAGGGAACGCCGAGCGAGAAATACAGGCCGAGAAGGCGCGTTACGGGCCAAACCCAAGTCCTCCATCTAATCGGCGACATTGCCAACTACTACAGTTTACCTGGAAAAAGTGAGCTTGGTAAGAATCACCCCAGCACCACACTCAGCGACAGTTGTCACCGTCTAAAAACGACTGGAATCCTCATCCTAATGACGTTGCAGACGGGGAGCAAAACTGGCTGCAGAGAGCCCCCGCGGTGGCTGAAGTGCGACGGGCGAGAGTACAGTTGGAGCCCGCCCCCCAAACGCCCCCCAGCGTCTCCGGTCTGTAGCCCTCGTGAAAGATCTTTCCAGAAAACAGCAACAAAGGACTTTGGTTAGAAACGTCAGTATTCTGAAAATACTTGCTTGGTGAAAACGAGGAGTTCCTGCGGCGCGGACTGACACACTTCGGGTTCGCACACCCACACTTGGTCAGGATGGCCTCGGGGGGCACCGCGGGGTCCTGGCGGCCAGGGGCTCAAGTCCCCGCCCGACCTCTCACTGCTGCCCCCTCCCTCTGCCACTAGCTGGCTCGCTTCTGTCCCCCCGGGCCCGGCACCCTGCGTGCCTCGGCCTCGGGGTGCCCGGGAGCCTCTCCAGATCCAGCGCGCTTGGCCCCGCAGCCTGGGTCCCAGCCCCACGAGGCCGTTCCTCACCATGAGGGACACCCCTGTACGTGCGCGTTTCTCTCCTTGCACACGCTCTTCTGCTTGGACCCACTACTGCCCCGGCTGACCCCCCGGGAGTCCCCCCTACCCCCAGAGGCATCCCTTCTCCTGCGAGGCTGTCCTCCACCAATCTCTGAACAGAATTGAGTATCTCTCTTCCTGGGCCCCCACGTTTGCCCGTGCCACCAGAATTCATAGTTCGTTTATGCCACCGCCATCTTTGCGTTGCTTTCTCAGGGTCTGGCTTCAGTGACCCGGCTCCTGAGTAAGTGCTAAGCCTCAGAAGAGAGGAGTTTTCGCGTCGTGTTACGGGTCTCCTGAGGGTCAGATCTGTGTCTTACTCACTCCTGGATCTGACCTACCTGACACCAGGTGGTCTTCAGATACACCCACACCGACCTGGGGAGGGGACTGTGCGGGAGGGCCTGCCCTCCACCGTCCGGGGACCGCATCCCAGGCCCTCTGACCTGGGTGGCGTGTGGCTCCGAAGGCAGCTGGCAGAGCCCCTTCTCTGGCACCGGGCTCTGGGCCGTGGGGGTGGCAGAGAGAGATACTGAGATACAAGGGTGGCTCGTTGGATGGATTACAGTCATGGCAGTTCACGGCGAAGTGCAGAAACCGGTCATTATCAGTGTAAATGTTAGAAAGGGACAGCTTTCTAGACATCGGAGTCCCTCCTCGTCCCAGATACGGGTGCCAGGCTAAGACAGAAATAGGATTTCTGCCCAAACCCCCTGTACCGGGGGAGACGGGGGAGACAGACCAACAGACCGCTGGGAAGGGACGGGATCTGTGCCGTCCTCGGGGTAGATGGTGTGGCGGGAACTCTTAGGGAGGCCTGGCCTTGACCCCGAGGAGGTGGGCCGTGTGGGAGGCTTGCTGAGGTGCGGCGTTGCAGCCGAGCTCTGAGGGAGGCCAGGGAGTCAGGTGACGGACGGGGCGGGAACACTAACGGCATTGGAGCCCTGCTGAGAACCTGCCCAGAGGAAAAATGGGGAAGGTTGGGGCCTCGGATCAGGAGGAGGACGACGGGCCAGAGGGGAGACGGAAGAAGCAGGGAGCATGAATGCTTTGCTTGTTCCCAGCGCGCCCTCCATGCTGAGAACCCGGGGCTCGGAGCGTTGCGTCTCTTACGGCCTCTCTGAGCGGAGCCCGCCCGGAGTCGGCACAGGGCCCCCCTCCGCCGCCAGAGCGGGGCTCCCCGCGGGCTTGTAAAATGGCTGTTAGAGTGTCCGGCCCTCTCCCTCTTCTCTCCCCTCTTCCCTCTTCTGGCTGAAGCCAGTAAGTGTGGCCGAGAGGGCCAGCGTGATGGCTGAAGCCACCGCGCCGGAGCAGCAGGACGGGGAGGGGCGGGGCGGAGGGGGCTTGGTGGACATTCGAGTGCTGGTGGTCACCGCCTGGTGGGCTCCGCGAGACAGAACCTCGGGAGCCGCCTCATAGATTCCGCTGCTTATAAGCTGGGTCAGGGTGGGTTTCTGAAAGAGCGTTGGTAGACGGTGGGGAGGGCAGAGAGAAGCGGACACAGAGCCCCGCAGGGCAAGGACATCACATGCGAGCCTGCTTGGGATTCTCTTCCTCTCCCTCTGCCCTCCCCGCTCATGCACACGCACACACGCGTGCCCCCTCCAGGGAAGAAGTGATGAAAACCAAAATCAATAGCAAATGTTCTCTTAAATAGTAAAACACTGAAATCATGTGAGTTAAAATTAGGAGCGTCCACTGTCACTTCTGCTTAAAATGACTAGAAGTTTCTAGCAAATACAGTAAGAGTCTAGAAAGATAAAATAAGTGATACAACGTTAGACGAGAGGTGAGGCTGTTTTTCCTGATACGATGTGTTGGGGTCCCGAGACCCCCTCCAGGTCTGGTCACTCACTAGAGGGACTCCCAGGACTCTGTGTAGTTGTCCTCCCAGCTGAGATGCGGCGCAGCGGGAGGACACAGCGTAAAGTCGGCGGGGGGAATAGGCACGGCCCGTGGGCGAAGTCCAGGAAAAGCCGGTGCGAAGATTGGAGTCCTCTCCCACCGGACGCGTGTCAGTGTGTGGTCACTGCGTCTGTGGAGTGGCGTCTACCTGGGAAGCTCGTCGAGGCCCAGTGCCCGAGGGTTTTACCGGCGGCCACTCACGCGGCCCTCTGCCCGCATGCACCGAAACTCCTGACTCCCAATTTGGCATAAGTCACACCGTAAGGGTTCTGGATACAAGCTAAAGACACAGAAGTCATCACTTTCTCCACTGTGGTGGTAAGAGCCTGTCAAACATTTCATGTATGTGGTAAAAAAATACATTTCCGAATAAAGGACCCATATGAAGAAAACCGATCTTACAGAAATCTGAACAGGTGTGAAAGCATGCTTAGAAAGATTTTACACCATAAAAAATAAGTTAATATGCAAATATAATACAATTCCAGTTAGGATCCAAAGGAGGCATCTCTTTGGAATTGGGTAAAAATATCTTAAAATTTATATGAGTGAATAGATGCCCAAGGACAGAATGCCACTGTGGATGTCGGGGAATCCTCGTTAACCCAGATTGCAAGAGCAGAAGCTATTCAAGAAGATATAAACGTATTTAAGCATTAAAAAACTTTGTGGGTAAAGATACCATAACCCACCGATGGATAGACTGGAAAAACGTTTGTGATGTAGATGACAAAGGGTTAACATACACTATGAAGAAACTTCTTAAAAAGTCACAAAAGAGCACTAATCAAACAAAAAATAGGACAATCACATGAATAGAAGGTCTTTAGGAGAGCAAATTCTAATGGCTAAGAAACATGAAAATGCCCAAATTCCTTCGTAGGAAGAGAAATAGAACGGTACCCACAGGACCGGCTGGCAAGATTTTCAAAAGACTGGTTTGTCGTTGTTGGAGAGGAGGAAGGAAAGAATCCGAACACAGTGCTAATGAAACAAAGTGTAGCTGCTTTGGAAATCAGTCCACCAATATCTGAAAATTGCAAACGGGCCCCCCTTTGACTTGCCAGTGTCACAAAAGAGCTTGAGGAGGAGTAAATGTCCGTCGGGGGGACCGTTGACGTCAAGGGAGAGTGTGCCACCGTGAGAGGAAGGGGGTGGGAGTTACAGCGCGTACTCGGCAGGGGCTTCTACAAGGCATGGCCAGTGGGACAAGACAGAGGTAGAGTTATGCCTGACATCTCATTTGGGAAATGAGTAGCGGAAACGCCACGGCCCGGTGCGTGCGAAGGCGTGAGTTTGTGCTTAGGCACGCTGGTGAGATGAAGAACCCGGAGGGACATGTGGAGGGACGCATTCTAGATAATGGCCTCTGTCAGCTGGGATGGCAGATGTGGGCCCTCTGGGCTTTCTTCCTGTTGCTTTCCTGGAACGCAGGCCTGATGCTTGGCGCATCAGCAGCCATTTTCAGCCTCGAGAGCTCCTCGATGCAGAAGCCACCAGTGGCAGAGCCTGGCTTCCTGTGGGACCGTCAGCCGTGGGGCCATCTCATTGGACCGCCTACTTCCAGACTTCTTTTGTGTGGGAGAGACATTAGCTTTTTAAAGCCTCTGTTAATTCTGTGTCATAATGCTTGTGTCGTAACTGGCCAAACATAATTCCTGTTCGATATGGTATGTACTAAAAAAAAAAAAAGAAAACACTTAAAAAGTAAAAGAATTCACAACAAAGTGCTAAGTGGCAGAAGGAGTATTAAAAGTTTCAAGAGACCACGGCATGTGGATGCACCCTAGATCAGCCCTAGACCCGCTCATGAGTATTAGCTTCCGGTCTGTTTATTCCCACTTGCGTGACTTCAGAGTAACTCTCGACCACCTGCCCACCACTCCGAAGAGCCCAGGCTTCCTTTTATCATCAGGGGTCAGGGACGCCGGTATTAGGAAGCCTCCTCTCCATCGCGGAGATACCGCCTGCTTTAAGGAGCGTGATGGACACGCCCTGATGTGGCCCCGCCAGCAGGTCAGACTCACTGGGAAACACGCGGTAGCAGAGCGGGTAGCCGCGTACTGCGTGGGGAAGGGGGACAGAAAACGTGCCCTGCCTATAGGTGTGTTCTGGATTGTTCCCTGCTTCTGTACCGCTTAGCTTTTGTGTCGGAACAGTTATTTCAGACGGAAAGATTTTTTTAAGCAAAGAGAGAGATGTCACTCTAAGACAAGTGGCACGATGAAGGACAGCGGGCCAGGACCAGTGGGGTGTTCCATCAGGCTGTGCCTTGAAGACCCGTGATCAGAAAGTGGCATGTCCTCTCTTACATAAAATTTCCTTGCTTCAGTTGTAGGTCGTGGTGTGTGGCTTGGGTCACCGCCCAGTGGGGCGGGCTGGTCCCTGTCATGTGTCGTCCCTTGTCATCCCCCCCCCCCCCCCCCCGCAATCGGGAACCGTCGGCGGGAAGCACTGCCACCTGGCGGCCTCGCTCAGAACTGCAGGCGACCCTGGAGGCTCATCCGCATGCCAGCTTGCCAACTAATCCTAGTACTGGTAAACTAGTACTGGCAAAACTAGTCATAGTACTAGCAACTAGTCGTATGTACAAACTAGTCATACTACTGGTAAACTAGTCATAGTACTAGCACCTAGTACGTACAAACTAGTCATACTACTGGTAAACTAGTCATAGTACTGACAACTAGTCGTACTTACAAACTAGTCATAGTACTGACAACTAGTCGTACTTACAAACTAGTCATAGTACTGACAACTAGTCGTACTTATAAACTAGTCATAGTACTGGCAAACCAGTCATATATGCTTCATAGATGCAAACAGAAATACAGCTGGAAACATTGATGAGAAATTACAACAAAACAGAACTTCCAAATTTTGGGAGCAGGTTTATAAGCCCCTCGGAGAGAGTGATGAGGGCTGCCGCTTGCGTACCTGTTCAGGCTGGCTACGCATGAGTGGAGGTGGGAACAGGTAAGACCCAGGCGCCGCCCGGCTCTCCTGTGTCCCGCTGCTCCTGCAGAACTCTCGTGGGAGGGTCTTTTCTCCCTGCTCGGGGTGTCTGAGGTCCAGTTCACCTGCAGGGAAAGGCCCAGACGGGGGGCCCGTCTCCCTGGGGACACATGGTGACTGCCGGGCAGGTCGCTGGAGACGGAAGCCCGCAGCGAGCACCCTTGTGTAGCCCTCAGAGGTGCGTGCGTGGATCGCGTCGGTCCACGACTTGTCCTTTCATTTTCTGTTGCACCAATGCGCTGATTTCTTCACTCTCCGACGGGTGGGGGCACGTGCACAGCGTTCAGGTGGGGCTCACTGGGAACGAAGCTGCTGTGAGCAAGTCTGCGTAGAGACGGGTTTCCGTCCCCCTGGGATTTCTCTGGGACTGGGGGCATTGCTGGGTCATGGAGGGGCTGGTGGTCTAACTTGCAGAGAAACTAGTGCACGCTCCAGAGACTGTAGCACACGCTCCCTTTGCTGGTCACGTTTTCCTCTCACTCTGCTGTCCTTGGTCCCCGGAGCGAGACCCCCGGCGTCCCCCAGCCGGTGCGGTGCTAGACCCTGCCAGCAGAGGGCGCAGGGGGCACTGCCAGGGGAAGGGGCTCTGCCCGCAGGTGGTTTCCTGCGCGGCTGGCTCACCAGGGCGCCCCCCGATCCCGCGGGGCTCCCAGCGTCCCTTCTCTTCCTGCCTTCGCTGGAGTTCCGCCCTGCAGCAGCTGGCCCTCCTTTACCATGAACTCTGCAGGTCACGTGTTACCTGCGCCTGCCTTTGCTCGTGCATTTGGGGGCGCTGTTGGTTACTGACTCGTGGGAGTTGATTATTCCATGTGTCCTTATTAAGGTCCTTTGTCAGATACGTGCTTTATGAACGTTTTTTCTCAGTCCCTGCCTGTTCATTTTATTGTGGTAAAAAAAAAAAAATTCTTGTGGATTTTTAAGCGCATGTCAGAATCACAATTTTCGAGTGTTTTCTTCGATTCTGTAAGTTGCTTTTTCACTCTCTGGGTCGTGCCCTTTGCCCTTTGATGCACGTAAGTTCGTAAGGCTGAGGTTATCCCGCTTGTCTTATCCTTTGTTGCCCGTTTTTGGGTGTCTTCCCCGGGAAATCACTGCCAAGCGCAGCGTCACGAAGCTTCTCCCGTGTTTGCCTCTAGGAGTTCGGTAGTTCCGGGCCTCACGTGGAGGTCTGTGACCCACTTTGGGTTTCTGTGTGTGGTGGATTCATTTTTTAAAAGGCTTCGGACCAGTAGCAGGTTGGGATTCTGATGAAGTTTATCATTTCAAAAGTTTTATGGTTCTTGCCTTGTTCCCTTGACTAAGAAACCTTGCCTCACCCCAGGTCACAAATCCTTCAGTGTTCTCCTATAAATTTTACAGTTTTAGCATCTATGTTTGGGCTTAGGACCCATAGCAAATCCGCTTCTCTGGGGAGAGAAGGGACGAGCTTATTTTCTCCATGCCAGCGTCTGCCTCCAGGGTTGAGGACATCCCCATCCCACTGGATGGTGTGTGCGTCGAGCCCGAGGAATGACAGACGTCCCCCTCCGGCCGCGGGGGGCTGCTGGAAGACGGCCCTCGGTGGGCCCACCCCCACGATCACGCCGTGCTCCGGGGGACATGTGCGTCTAGTGACTGACCCACACGGGGCTCGCAGGCACCTTCACTCTGACCGGGTGGCTCCGAAGGTCGTCGCCGAGGCCCCAGGGCTGGCTGGGATCTCGTGGGAGGGGACTGCAACTCACCCTCCTCTCTCGCCTACAGGCCTCCCCCCAGGAGCACTTCCTGTGGACGTGCCGCTCACCGCCGGCTCACAGGGACCTGGGGGGACCTGGCCCACGACAGGTGTCACATGTCACCCGGCCAGCGCCTGAGGGCTCGCCTCTGGGTTCTGTCCTGTAGCAGCGACCCCGTCTGGGGGCTCTGCCGCACCTCCCCACGGGACCGAGCCTCAGACTCGGAGCGCAGGGGTGCGGGCTCCTGCTGCAGGGGGCTCGACCCATGGCGGGGGAGGGGAGAATCGGCTCATTGTTTTCAGACCCCCGTGTCACACGCGTGTCCGCCTGTGGCATCAGGCCCACGAGGGCTCGGCCTTGGCGCTGCACAGGCCGCTGACCTGCCGGAGGGGGGACGTGCGTGCGTGGGAACAGCCCTCAGACACGCCGGGTTTGCCGGGGGTCCGCTTCTCCAGGGGCCAGCCGTTCAGGACGTGCGTGGTACCGAAGGCCCCTCCTGACCCTGCGGGGTGGCCTGGTGGCCGGGCCGGCTGGGGAGGAGCGCGGGCACAACCCACACCCAGGCTCCTCCCGCCTCTCCCCTCCTCGGCGCTGCCCTTCTCTGCTGAGGCAGCAGACAGGTCGTGGGGGGCGCTCCCCACCTGCCTTCCCACTGGCACCTGCTCCCACCGGTGAGCTGGGGGCGCGGGGGGGGGGGCGCTGGTCTGCGGGGCCGTGGGGGCCCAGCTAGGGCTCTGTGTCACGCTGAATTCCAGGCAGGGGCTGGACCTTTGCCCCCAGGCTGTGGCCCTGTGTCCCCTGCACCTCGTTCTCTACCAGCGTCCTGTCCCACGACCAGCCTCGCTCTCCGCCGCGGCCGGGGTCAGGCCTGCCTCCTTTCCTACAGCGGCGGCAGCAGCACGCGGGGTGTCCCTGGCTGTCCTCAGGTGCCTCCCCGCGAGGAACGGGCCGCAGCAGCCGTCCCCGCAGAAGTCCGTCGGGGCTCCTCACGTAGGTCTGTTCAGGTGCCCGTCGCCCTTTGCGTTAGCGGCATTGGTCCTGGGGACCTGGGGGCCCCTTCCGCGACCTGCCACCATCAGCAGGACCCACCTGGCGGTGCCCAGGGCGCTGTGGCCGAGTACCAGCTGGGCCCTCCGGACCTCGCTTGTCTGGAGTCCCGGGTGCGCGGGCTGCTGCTCGGGACCGCCGAGGCCCCCAGCTCAAGGGGGAGGTGGTGCCCAGGGAGCCAAAGCTGCCCCCTCGAGAGGCTCGAGGGCACAGACTGGGTAGGAGGGGTTCCCTTGGACCCACACTTGGCCTGTTACCCGCAGCATGGCCACGAGGTCCCTGCTCACCGTTCCCTTCCTGGCCGCCTGCCAGAGTGAGTGGGCATCACTGTTCCCACAAAACTTTATTTACAAGCCGGGGCCACATTTGGTCCTGAGTCCCAGGTTGCCGGCCTGTGCTCTAGCCCAGGCTTCTCCAGCTTCTGTTTGCATCGGACCCCTGGAGGGGGTGCGTGCAGCCTGGACCCCTCAGCTCCCCAGACCTTCCGGGTTAGGGGCCGGAAGGGCCCTGGGGAGGGGCTCGGGGGTCTCCCACAGGCTCCAGGTGCGGCTGCCGGACGGGGGCTGCATGTCGACAACCAAGCCCTAGAAGAGGAGCACGGACAGCAGTGTGCACAGGCCATGAGCAGGCACGCTGCCACCCCGGGGGGCTGAGCCGGGCGCCCCCGCTCTGCGTAGAGGGAGTGGTGCCAGCAAGGGTGTGCATGGGACGTGGGAGAAAAGAGTGTGCTGCCGGGACCGGGGGCAGGAGCTTCGTCGCTCCCTGCGGCAGCTTGAGAGAGAGAGGCAGGTGGGCGGCGGCCCTGGGGAGGACCGACGGGCCTGTGCAAGGCCTCCAGACTCAGCCCCCGTCTCGACGCCATGGTGAGGCCGTCTTCCTCCCCACGAGGACACTTGGGGGATCCTGGAACAGCCCCCCGCCCCAGGGAGGGTGCCACGGACATCACCGCTAACCACAGAGCCAGGGGGCCCAGTCCCCGCAGGAGAAGCGGGGCCTCTGGCAGAGGGGAGCTCAGTGGCCCATCGAAGCAGCCCTCCGGGGGGGGCGTCTGTCCCCTCCACTCCACGTTGGGGATCAGGTGGCCCAGAGCCTCCCTCTCGCTCAGGGCGGTCAGTCCCTGCGCTGCCCGCACTCAAGCCCCAGGCCTCGGTGTACAGCTCCCTGCCTTCACCCCGGCTCTCCTGGCTTCTCCCCTTTTCCTGGCCCGACAGCTGGAAAGCCAGGCACAGGCTGGGCCTCCGTGTCCCCACTCCTAGGTCCCCGCGCCTCGGCAACCTCGTCAGGCTTTCAACGCCATCCCCGTGTTGATGACTCCAGAAGTCCGGGTGCGGTCCGGGTGCCGGGTCAAACACAAGGCCCGCAGCGCAGCTCGCCGCCTCCTGGCCCCACCACGTTCCCGCCCCAGGTTTGCCCTGCGTGGCCAGGAACTCGGTCCCCATCTAGCGTGAAGCTCCGGCCAAAACCCGAGCTGTGCACTCTTGTCTTTGCCTCACAGCCGGGCGTCAGAACGTGCTCCCGGCACGAGCTCACTCCTCCCCGGCTGCTGGCCCGGCCGCTTGGCTTCCTGCTGGCCCTTACGACCCCTCGCCTGCCTGTGTCCTCGCAGCAGAGTTTAAGACAAACCAGCACAATCCTGGACTGGGTTTAAAGCCAAAGTCCTTCCCTGGGCGTGAAGCCTCTTAGCGAGTGCTCCCTCCCTCAGACGGCCCTCCCTTGCCCTCGTGGGCAGGGCTCCTTGCTGCCTGGGGCCCCGGGCCTCCGCTCTCTGGCCAGCCCGCTCTGCAGACGACCCCCATGTCAGCTCGTCAGAGAGACGGTCCCTTGCCACCCTGCCAGGAACAGTACCTTCTGGCACCGTTTCCTTATTTCTTCCGCAGCACTGGTCACCAGCAGATGCTGGGGGGGGGGGGGGGAGCAGTGGTGTCTCATGTCCCCTGCACTGGAAGGGGAGCCCGGGAGGACCGGGTCGCCAGCGTCTGCAGAGGCCCACCGTGGGCCCTCGTGCTACACAAAAACGGCCCACGGGGCGCCTCGCTGGCTCAGTCGGTTAAGCGCCTGACTCTTGGTTTCCGCTCAGGTCATGATCTCCGAGAAGGCCTACCCGGCCCCAAACTCCTTTTCCTGGGTCGACTAGGGGGCTGGTGGGCCGGTTAAGGGGTGGCTCCCCGGAAGGGTGAGGGGGGGCTTCCTGGGGGGATTCCCTCCCCCCACGGCCAGGGTCCCCGCAGGTATCAGCACCGCGCAGAGCGGCCCAAGAACAAGCACATTTACAGCCGGGAACAGTGCGGGGGAACCAGCCGCGGAGGAAACCACGTCTTCCGGGGGGAGGGGCTGAGCTGTGTCCCTTCCAAATTCACGTGGGGAACCCTGACCCGCAGCCCCTCTGAAGGGCACTGCGTTTGGAGACAGGCCTTTAAGGAGGGGATGAGGGTAAAATGAGGACCTTCGGTCCGAACCCAGGGTGGCCGGTGCCCTCGTGAGAAGAGGTCTGGACCCAGGAGCCCCGCAGAGGGACCGGGCACAGAGGACAGGCGGACCCCTCGATCTGGGACTTCAGCCTCCAGGGGGCCGGGGCTGTTTCTGCCCTTGAACCCCCGACCCCCTCCCGGCCAGAGCAGACGACAGAATTCCCGGCTGGCGCTCGGGCAGGAGTTACTTTTGCATTGTTGGCGGTTATCAAAGTAGCTTCCCCGGAATGGAAATCCGATAGGCGGGGGCCGTGTGTGGAGACTGCAGCCCCCCGGCCGAGCCGGCGCGGTCCGGGTGCGCGCCCGGGGACTCCGTGCCCTCCGGGGCTGCGCGCAGGGCGGGGCGGGGGGCTCTAGCCCTGCAGGGCCCCTCCCACCCTCCTCCGGGGCCTGAGTGAGTGGGCGGCGGGGTCTCCGCCGTACCCGCCCCCGAGGGGGCAGCGCGGGCCTGGCCCGCGGGAGCCCCGGCCCCTGGGGGCGCCGCCTGGGAGGGGACGGCGGCCCCACTCCGCGCTGGGGGCCTCCAGGCCAACCGAAAGGCACGTGGCTTTTGTGTCCCAGGTCCCAGCCTCTCCGGCCCCGGGGCCACTGCCCGGGGCGGAGGTCCGAGAGCTCAGGCCCCGCCCCCGCCCCACAGGCCCCGCCCCCGGACGGCCCGCCGCCCCCCGGGGCTCCCCGCCGCCGCACTGCCCCCTTCCTCCTCGGGCTGCCCTCGGCGCGCCCGCCACCTCCCTGCCGTCCCCTCGGCCCCCTCGGTCCTTCGGTCCCGAGGTCGGCATGGCGCGTGCGGCGGGGCGCGAGCGGCGGCTCCTGGCCGTCTACACCGGCGGCACGATCGGCATGCGGAGCGAGCAGGGCGGTGAGTCGGGGGCCTGGGGGGATGGGGTCGTCCTCCTGCCCGTGACCTTTCTCAGGCCGCAGTCGGGCACTGGGAGCCCTCGGGGACCGCGCTCAGCCCCTCTCCCCTGCGCTGTAGCTGGAAGCGCTCCGCGCAGAGGCATGCCCCCCACCCGGAGGGCCGGGGCTTCCGTCCCACCCGCACGCGCTTCCCCGGACGGCCCAGGCCTTCCCCTCCGGAGACAGCGGCCGGGACATGACCCCAGCCTTCCCCCAAAGTGCCTCCAGCTTCGGGGCTCCTGGCGGCAGTGGGCATTTCGGGGGAGTGTCTGGGGGCAGCAGGGGGCCTTGGGGCGCCACACATTTTGTCTTTGTCCATGTGGCCGTGGCTGCTGCTGGGGGGTGAGGGCTGGATTGGGGCCGTGGAGCTCACAGGCCACCCTGGGCAGGGATGCCCTCAGCGGGGGCCCGCAAGGGGCCGGGAGAGGAGGGCTGCCCACCAGCGTCCAGAATGTTCTGGCGTTCCCGTTCCCGGGGCAGGGGAGCCGCTTCCCTCAGCCTCAGGGAAACAGTGACTCAGACGCCACTGGTGCTTTCCCGGTGGGTCCAGCAGCCCCTCCTCAGTCCCCGTTGCTCCATCCGCGACACCAGCACTCCGTCCGGACATTCCTTGAGGCCCCGCCACGCAGGGCCCCAGGCCTCAGGCCTGTGGAGAGAGAGCCCTTTCTTGTCCAGGAGGGGCTCAGGCCCGGGGACGTGTGTGTCCGCCCTGCCGGCGGCTGCCGGGACCTCCGCCTCTCCGGCCCGGTTAGTTGGTGGGGGATCCGAAGCCTGGAGGCCCCGGCAGATGGACGCCGCCCTGCAGGATGCTGCTGTGGTCGCTGCCCCCACCCCCCCGCCCAGCCAGAGAGGGGCTGACACTGAGCCGGCGGCAGCGCGTGGAGAAGGTCACAGAAGCCGTGTGCCGAGGACACTCAGGGCTGTGGGCGCCTGTCGGGCAGAACCCTGCGTCTGGCTCCCCACTTCCCTGGAGGGCGGGGGGGGGGTCCCTAGAGCTGGGAGAGAGAGGGCAGGGCCGGGAGGGGGCAGCTGCCCTGCGCCCACCCCCCACGCTGCCCCTCCAGGGTTGGCGCGGGGCCAGTTGGGATTCTGTTGAGCTCAACACCCGGTTCCCACGGGTCTGGGCTGCGGGGACGGGCCGACTCCGACCCTCTCCCACCAGCTGTGCCTCCCCGCTCCGATTCTCCAGGGCAGCCCTGTGGTCAGAGAGGCTGCAAGCTCACCTGTTCAGAAGGTGAACTAGAGACCCTGAGACTCAGAAAAAACAGGCTGTGAGGGGTCGGCTTCCCGATGGGGCAGAATCTTCCAGAATCTGTCAGAGCCTGTGCTGACCTGGGGCCTTCTGGCCTGGAGAGGGCGAGGCCGCCGGGCACCTTCTGGTGCTCAGAGCGGCCCCCTGCCCTAGCCAGCAAGGACGCAGGTCTTTGCAGCTCCGGCCGAGCCGCTGGCTGGGGGGCAGGCGGCCTCCGGCCCGAGGCAGGGGCACCTCACCCGCCAGGAGCCACAGCGGCCTCTCCCCAGCTGCTTCTGGCTGCGGGCTTTGCCTTCGTGGGGCCGGCTTGGTCCCCGGCCCGCGACGGCTGCCGGTCCTCTCCCTTCAGGAAGGCTCCAGGGAGCCTGTGGCTTACGGCCCAGAGGACAGAGGAGGAAGGGGCATGGAATGTGGTCCCTGCTGTCCCTCTACGGTCGTGCAGCCCCTGACCCCCGGCCCCTGAGACTCGCACATTTCTCTAGCGTGTGACTGGCTCTCCGTGTTCTCGGGGGGCACACGCCTCCTGCCGGCTTTTTTGGCTAAGAATGTGTGTAGAGTGAACGTGTGTCTGGGGACCAGGGCCGCACCCCAGGCCAGGGCAAGAGCGAGATGGGGACGGATGGGGGAGCCAGGCCCCTGGCTGCCCCGAGCCCTGCTGGGGTCGTTGAACTCGGGACTCCAGGCCCTTCCCCGGAGTTCCAGTGGGAACCAGCATCAATGATTAACCCACCCGGTGCTGCAGACGGGGCTCCAGCGCGTGAGGGCGGCGAGGGGTGGCGAGGGACGCAGGCCAGCCACAGCGAATCTGTTTGGATCGTCACTGGTGGCGTTTCTGGCCTGCAGGGCGCATGGCGCCACGGATTGGAGCCTGCCAAAGGTCAGCATGGCCGGCGGAGGGCGGAGGCCGTGGCCGCTGGGGACAGCCCTTGACCCGTCCCTTCTCTGGTTCAGCTACGGTGTCATAGGGCAAGGGCATCACAGAAGGAAGTCAGATGATGACCCCAAGCCCAAGGCCGAGCAGCAGCAGGGCCTCGCCCCACACTGCCGAGGAGCCCCGGGGCCCCTCCCTGCCGGCCCCCCGCCCCTCACGGGCACTTAGGGGCAGAGCTTTGGGGCCAGGCGTCCGAAGGCACCGGGACAGCCCGGAGGGTCGCAGGTGCTCCTGCCACCCAGCCTTGTCACCAGAGGGGTGGCGTCTGAGCCCTCGGCCTGGCCCTCCTTCCTGAACACGGTTTCACATGCTCACCAATTCACGTTTTTGGAGCCTAAGCCATAGACGGTTCTAGGGGGACCTGCAGTCCTGGGCACAAACCGTCCCTGGTGGACAAGGGGTTTGTGGGAGTGGAGCCGTGTCCCCTGCCTTCAGGGCCCAAGGACGAGGCTGCCGTCTGGTTTTATAGGCACCTGGTGGCGTGCGGCTTCTCGCCGGCATGGTTTACCCCTGCGGCAAAGGGCTGCATGCGGGGCGGGGGCAGTGTTGTCCAAAATGCCCCCCCACCCGGGCTCCCTCTCTGGCTGGGGAGGAGGCGCCACGAACATCCACGAGCAGCCAGGGGGCCGGAGTTAGCGGGTGGACGTTGGAGGGGTTTTGGGCTGGGGAGGCAGCCTGGCAAGGCGAGCGGGTGGAGAGTGCGGACCCTGAGCCGGTGGGCGCTGTGTGATAACAGCGGGGCTGCTTCCGTTCTCTGTTTGGGGTCACGGGTTAAGCGGCTGTCCCAATACTCCACCTGCGCCGCCAGCAAGGTCACAGCCCGGCTGACACCTGAACCATCCACCAGCGTGAGACGGGGACAGATAGGCCTCTTACTTGTTTCTGCTAAGGATGTGTCTCGAGGAGGGGCCCCGCACAGCCGGCACACGGGAGACGCCCAGAGAAGTTAGCTGACCTGTCCGAGGTCATGGAGCCGGTAGGGAGCGGGCTAGAGCCACAGGCCAGGACCCCGATGCCTGGGAGCCTCTGCCAAGGCTCGTTTCTAGAAAACACCCCTGTCATCTATTAGGGCTTTCCTACAACGCACCACCGTTTCTGCCTAGTGCCTTAGATGCAGGTTTCTGGGGCACGGAGGCTGCAGGCAGAGGGCCCGGGCTGTGTGCATTGTGGGGGGTGTCGCATGAGGTCTAGTGAGGGTGCAAGGGCAGCCGGGGAGTACGTGGGAGAGGCAGCGGGGCCTTCCTGGAGGTGGCAGCCCGAGCTGGGGCAGCTGGGTTTGAAGGGGGTCGGGCCGAGGACATGCAGGCAGTATGTCTGCAGGTAAGAGCTGGTGCGGCCTCCTGGGAAGTGGGGGAAGAAGCGTGAGTGCATCGGGCTGCACGGAAAAGGCGGGGGACGGGGTGGGCTGGCCCTGGGTGGAGGGGCCCCTGGGGCTTTCCCACCGGTTCCGATGCAGGAGACCGTCGGATCTGCCACAGAGCAGCTGCCCATCCTCAGCAGATTCTGCCCTCCGAACCCCGGCCCCCTGCCTGGGCCTGGCCCCCCGCATGTTGGGCAGATGTCCCGATGTGGAGGGAGGAGCCAGCGGCCCCAGGAGTCAGCAGTGGCTGCCGGCCCTGACCCCACACTGTCCCCAACCCGGCTTCTGCCCACAGTGCTCGTCCCTGCGAGCGGCCTGGCTGCCGTCTTGAGGACACTGCCCATGTTCCATGACGAAGAGCACGCCCGGGCCCGCGGCCTCCCGGAGGACACGCTGGCACTGCCGTGAGTGTGGGCTCCGTGGGGCCCCCGGCGGGGACGACGACCCGCTGTCAGCGGGGTAGAGCCGTCCTGACATGGGGTGGCCCCTGCGGGGCCCGTGGGGCAGGCTGTGGTCACCGACGTCCTCTTACGCTTTCCTGGCTTTAGAACTGACCAACAGCTCCCTTTCAGGGAGCCTAGACTCCCCCCACCTGAGGGATCCGCAGCCACATGCGACACAAGCCTCTCAAGAGAGGCAGGGGCTGTCTCCCCTAGTGTAAGGGTCCCCCTGTTTCTTAGCTCTTGGCCAAGGCTGTCTGGTGTCCTCTAGAGCCATCAAGCTGAGAGGGGAGTCACCCTCCCCTCCTGGTCCCCAGATTCTCCTCCCACGGTCCTGGTCTGGCCCACAGCCCAGCCTCCCTCTCAGAGCTGGTTCTGCTCGGAGCAGCCTGTCCTAACCCCTGCTCGAGCCCTCCTGAGGACCAAGGCCCCTGCTCCTGGGGACTGGAGCGGGGGAGGCCGGGCGCTGTCCTCCGCCGCCGAGAGACTGTGGAGATGCGGAGCCCACTGAGAAGTCCCTGGGTGCAGGGGTCGGGTGGGGGGGGGGTTGGGGTTGGTGGAATGGGGTGGGGGGAGCGGGGGCTGGGGGGGAGCAGGGGGCAGAGCCGGAGCCCTTGTTCCGCCTCCCGCAGGCCCGCCGGCCCCGACCAGAGAGTCATCTACACGGTGCTGGAGTGGGAGCCGCTCTTTGACTCCAGTGACATGACCATCAGTGAGTGGGTTCAGATCGCCCAGACCATCGAGGTAGCTGGGGAGTGTGGGCGGGTTTGCGTGTACTGGGCGGGGCCAAGGGTGTGGGTGGAGCTGAGGGTACGGGGTGGGGCTGAGCGTGTGGGCGTGGCTAGGAGTGTGGGTGGGGCCGTGTATACTAGGCGGGGCTGGGGTGTGGGCGGGACTGGGGGCGTGGGGAGCTGAGTGTGGGCGGGCTGGTGGGCTGGGCAGTACCAGGGCTGCAGAAGCATTCCATTGGGTCTGGCGAGGGCGGGGGGCGGGCGACGGGGGGGGGGCGGGTGGTGGGGTCCGCCTGCCTGGCCTGAGACTTGGGAGCATCAGGAAATGGCAGCTTCAGGAAAGTCCTGGACCCTCGGCTTACATCTCAGCTGCAGAGCTCCTGAGGCCTTTTCCCCCTGCAAGCAGAGGGTGGGCAGCAAGGGCCATGTCCCCTTTCCGGTGAGGAAACGTCCTGGACAGCCGTCCTGGTTAGGATCCTGGGCTGGGATGCTCTCGGCTTCCCTGAAGGTTGACAGGCCTGTTCACCCCACCCACACCCACCCTGAAGGCAGGGACTTAGTGGATTTGGGGCCCATAAGAGGCGCAGAACTCTGGGCCGGTCTCGTGGTTTACAGCACCCGGTGCGGACCCCTTCCCTGCTGCCAGAGCGCCCCTCCGTCAGCTTTCCTCTCTACTCTGCCCAACTCGTCATCACCAGCCCCCCTCCTGCACAAGCCTGGGCTGTTACGGGCTGCGTCCCACCCCCTCCCACCCCCTCCCACCCCTCCCATGCCTCCCACGCCTACTGCCCCTTCCCACCCTCTCCAGGCCCAATTCTCACCTGCCTCCCTTAAGAAGCTTCGGAGGCTCATCACAGGGGCCCCCTTGCCTGCACTGGAGGCTGGCCGGCCCCAGCCCCACGCTTGTGTTCTTCTGCCTTGGGGCGGAGGGCAGCCTCCTGGGCCCCACCCCCTCTCACTGTGAGCAGGACAGTGTGTTTAGCTTGGGCCTGGCCCTTACGTCCCTGAGTGGACCCGCTAGCTGATGGGCCTGTCCATGGCCATAGCCAGGGGCAGTCTCCCTGGTGCGTGCCAGCAGTGTCCTCTGGTTGGGGCCTGACCACTTTGCTGAGCTCTCGCCACTGTCCTGGCCACGGTGTCCAGCCACCCCCAGACTCAGAGGGCCTTCCTGGCCTCGGCGGCCCCACCTGTGGCAGTGCCCCATGTGGCCAGCAGAGGGTGCCCCAGCCTGCTGCACCGCTCTGCAACCCCCGGTCAGGCTGGGCCCGGCTTGGCCATCCAACGGGCCAGGAAGGATGCTCCCCTCTGGAGGGGTTGGTCCCATTGGTTCCCAGAACTGTGTCCCATGCATCCACAGCCTGGGCCAGCCACCCTCCGAGCCCCAGCCTTGGCTGCCCTCTCGGTGGTGGCCAGAGGATGTCCTTGCGGAGGGGGCCAGCATGCCTGGGAGGCCTTCTAGGCTTTCCTGTACCTGGAAAGACTCTTCCCCACATTTGCCCGCCGGCATCCTGCCCTCCTGCCGGGTCCTGTTCCAGCCAGCCTCACCCACCGGCGCCCGCTGTGCCTTGTGCCCTTTGCCGTGTCCTCTCCTGGCCCTCCCGCCGGGCTGTGGGCTCACAGCTCATTAGCCCCTGCAGCTACCTGCCCAGGAGGCCAGGGTCCCACGGCACGGGGCTTCCCAGAAGTCCTGAGCTGAGTCCTGGCGTAGTCCTCCAGCTGACCAGTGCTCTTGGGAGCCCCGACTGGGCATCGCCTGGGGGAGATGCTGGCTGGAAGTCTGGGGCAGACCCTCCAGTGTCTTCCCGGTCGGCAGCGGCCAAGACCCCACCATGGCCTCCCGCCTCCCTCCCTCTGCGTCTGGGGCCCTTTCCTCTCTTCTCCTGGGGGAGCCCGGCTGGCCGCCTGTCCCCAGGGAGGACGCCTGCCTGAGCTCGCTGCCCCCCGCAGAGACACTACGGGCAGTACGATGGCTTCGTGGTCATTCACGGCACGGACACCATGGCCTATGCGGCCTCCGTGCTCTCCTTCGTGCTGGAGAACCTGGAGAAAACCGTCGTCCTCACGGGCGCCCAGGTGAGGGCCCAGGCATGAGGGCCTCCCTGAGGCCACAGGGCGAGTCAGCAGTAGGGGGGACCCCGGCCAGACCCTGGGCCTCTTTCTCAGTCCCGCAGCTCCGGGAGGCAGCGCCCGTGGGTCGGTGCCCGCTGGCCGGGCTGGGGAGCGCCCTGGGTCCTGCTGGTGCCGGTTCTGCTCTCCCGGGGTGGGCCACGGCGTGCTGTCAGCCTTGTCCTCTCTTCGTGCTTCTCACTGATGCCACTGTCGGGGGCCCGTGAGCCTCAGACCGTCTCTGCCCCCCCCCCCCCCCCCCGCAGGTGCCCATCCATGCCCTGTGGAGTGACGGCCGAGAGAACCTGCTGGGGGCCCTGCTCCTGGCGGGCCAGTATGTGATCCCCGAGGTACCCTCCCCTCCCTGCTGTGAGGGGCGGGGGGCTCGGCCTCAGGAGTGCGGGCGAGGGCCTGGGGACTCTCGGGTGGGACGTGCAGGGGGAGAGTCAGGCAGGGTTTTGAAGTTCTGCCTTGTGCCTTATGAGTGACGTTTGCTGTCACCATAAAGAAACTCGGAAAATAAAGAAAGCAGAAGGAAATAAAGCCATCCACGTTTTACTTCCCAGAGACGCTGCCGTGAACAGCGTGCTATGTTGTCTTCCAGATTATATATCTTTTTTTTTTTTAAGATTTTATTTATTATTTGAGGGTCTCCTGGGTGGCTCAGTCGGTTAAAGCTTCTGCCTTCGGCTCAGGTCATGATCTCAGGGTCTTGGGATCGAATTCCGCATCGGGCTCCCTGCTCAGTGGGGAGTCTGCTTCTCCCTCTTCCTCTGATGCTCCCCCTGCTTGTGTTCTCTCTCAAATAAATAAATAAAATATTTTTTAAAAAGATTTTATTGATTATTTGAGAGTGAGAATACGTGCACGAGTGGGGGGTGGGGCGGGGGGAGAAGCGGACTCCCCGCGGAGCAGGGACCCCCCCCCCCGCCCTCAGATCACGTGTCTTACACGTGTTCACGTTATCTGTACGTATACGTGGAAGTCTCTGTAGAAGTCAACCGTATCATCTAGCTGTGGGGCTGGCTTTCCCTGGTCAGCAAACCTCCTTCACATGGGCCACAGGGGACCTCACTGGACGCCCTCACATTGCAGGGGCCCCCGTGCCGCAAGGTGGGCACCCACGTGGGAGAGGGGATGCCCCCCAAGTGTGGGGCCGCTGTGTCCCCCCGTCCCCGGGAGAACAGCTCTAGAGCAGCTCGAAGACGGGGTCGGCACCGGAAGCCCAGTGCCCGAGCTCTGGAGCAGGGCCTGCTGGGACCCCGCTGCTCTGGGGAGGGGTCTCTCTCTGCGCCCTTGGGCTGAGTTCACGGGCTTCCTGGGAAGCAGCGTTGGGGGCAGCGGGCAGGTGGGAAGGGGAGGGTGGCAGGGCCCCCGGCATGACCAGCCCCCTGCCCTGCAGGGTGGAGGGACTGGGGCGCAGGCGCTTTGCGGGGCAGCCGTCTGCCCTGTCTGCGGGCCGCTTGCAATGGACGATCCGCTGATGGCAGGGGGAGGCTGGAGGGCACAGGGGCTCCCCAGGGCTGAGCCACGGCCTCTCCCCTCCCCTGCAGGTCTGCCTGTTCTTCCAGAATCAGCTGTTTCGGGGCAACCGGGTGACCAAGGTGGACTCGCGCAGGTTCGCGGCCTTCTGCTCCCCCCACCTGCCCCCTCTGGCGGTCATGGGCACCGAGGTCACGGGTAAGCTGGGCGGGGGCGGGGCTGGCAGACGGGGTCCTGGCCTGGGCTCCGTGCAGGGAGTGGGGCCGGGAAACGGTGTCCGGGGTTCAGGAGCACCCCCCGAACAGGGGTGAGCAGGCACTCTGTCCTGCCCGGGCCGCCAAGTCGGGGGTCCAATCAGGAGGCCCAGCCCAGGGCCTGGGGTGTAGCCCGGAGGAGGAGCAGGTTTGGGGGACCTGCCCTTCCTGCGTCCCCGCCCCTCCCCCAGCCACGTGACCCCGAGCCCAGGAGCCGCTCTTAGTGCCATCTGTGACCCTGCCACCTACCTTGGTCCCCCTGGGCAGGGTTCCTGTCGTGACCTCCTTCCTGGGACTTCCCGGGTGTCCTTTGCCTCCTGGGCCTGGCAGGCGGCCCAGCCCGAGGGAGCCCCTTCCCCTCCCTCGGGGCTGCTCTCAGCCGGGGCTGCTGGCCCAGAGCGCAGGCCTCATTGGCCCAGGGGGCGTCACTCCAGGGCTGTCCCCCGGGATGTCTGCCCTCCTGCCGTGTCCCCAGCGTGTCCTGGCCGCACTCTGGGTCCCCAGTGGGCATAGCCAGCCCCTCCACTCTCACTGCCTGGCGTCCGAGGGCAGCCCCCAAGTCTGCCGGTGTCGCTTCCTGATTGAGCTGAGTGGTCCTGTGCCCTGTGTTGGCCCCGGGTATCTGTCCCCACGCCACCTGCTGCAGCCTGTCCCCGAGAGCCCTTGGGGGGCGGGGGCTGCAGGGCCGGCAGGACCAGCTCTCCTCTGGGGGACCTTAGGGCTTCAGAGCCCTGCGGCCGGTGGGCTCCCCATGGCATGGGGAGGCGGGCTGCTTCTGCGGGCCTCGGGGGCGGGAGCCCGGGAGGGCTCCGGCGGCTCTTCTGCTAGGACTGCTGGCTTTTGCTCGGGGCCGGCCGGGCCGTGGGGGTGGTTCCAGGAGACTGGCATGGGGAGAGCCCCCGGGGGTCTCCTGGTGCAGCAGCCTCTGCGCCCCCAGAAGGAGGCACAGACCAAGACCAAGGGGGGAGGGGGCTGGGGCTGGGCCTCAACTCCCCCGGGCCAGGGGCTTCCTGGGGTGCCCGGCAGGCAGGATCTCAGGAGGCCAGGCCGGGCAGGGGTGCGGGGCGGGAGCCTCTCTGGGAGGCTGCTGATGGGGACTCGAGCAGGGGGTGCCGTGGGCGGCGCTACTGGCCGTCCCTGGAGAGCAGGTGAAGGGCAGGCTGGTCCCGGAGCTCTGAAAGCCCCAGTGCCTTTGGGCCCCCACAGGAAGCACAGGCGTGGGCGTGGCCGTCCCCTGGGTCCGCTGCCCGGGCCGCTGTGGGACCGTGGCGGCCAAGGCAGCAGGAGACCCGAGGCTGGGCTGTCTGGGCGGGTGGGGGGCCCACGTCGAGGCGTCGGCTCAGCCCAAGCCCTGACTGCCATCCTGGTGGTCTTATCCTGCTCCCACCCTCCCCACCCCGGGTGCCTCTGGGGCTGGTAGGACTGTCCACATGTCCAGGGCTCCCGGGGCCAGGTGGGGCTCCACCCGAGGAGGGCGCACGGGTGCGGGCGCCAGATGGGCTTCCTTGCCGCCGGGGGTGGCGGCGCCGAGCCCCTCCCGCCCTGGGGAGGAAGGAAGGGACAGGCGGCCACTCTGCAGGCCTGGCTCCCGTGGGGCTCAGGAGCCGAGCTTCTGGGGTGCCCCAGGCCGCCAGGCGCGGAGCTGCTCACTGGGGACCGCAGGGCTCTGGGCTGCGCCGGGCCCCGGGCAGACCCCAGGGCACGGGGCGCACTGAGGCAGGCCCTGAGGAGGGCGGGGGAGGGGCGATGATGCCTGGGCTCGCAGGGGGCTCCCCGTGCCCCGCACTCCTGCTGGGGGTGGCCAAGGACCACCCCCCCGCCCCCGCCCGGCCGGCCCAGCCGGAGCTATCCTCTCCTCACGCTATCACTTCCCTCTGCGAGGCCGTCATAGACAGGGCCTTGGGGGTCGGAGGGGCTGGGGGGACACAGAGCGCGGAGCCTCTGTGCAGAGGGTGGCCCGGTCTCCCACCCTGAGTGTCGGGGGCGGGTCTGCGCAGGGAGCTCAGCGTGCCCGACACTGCCATCCTCCTTCCTGTCTCGGCTCCTGGGAGGGGGGTCTGGGGGCTCTGGGGGCTCTCAGGGGCATGTCCGAGCACGCAGCAAGACACACGTGGGCTCTCTTTGTGTCTGTGAACCCCTCCGCGGCCATAATTCTTGCGTGATGGCAGTGCCCCCCCCCGCCCTGGCTTATCTGCGCCCCCAGATGGGGCACACGGCCCTAAATTCAAGGACACCCCTCGCTGATGGATGCCGCGGGCCCCTCCTGCTGCCCATCCCCCCGCACCCCTGATGCCGCGCAAGAGGACAGCGTGTGTCCAGAATGTTCCCTGGTTTATTATCGCACGTGAACTGCTCTGGTGGTGACAGCAGGAGGCCTGCAGGGGGTGGGGGGAGCCCTGGGCCGGGGTCCTGGAGATGCCCCCCAACGCCTTTCCTGGCCCTGCCCACGGGACCGGCGGTCTCGGTGGCCCTTCCCCACTCTGGGCCTGCGTTTCCCCGTGCTGGACGGGCTTCAGCGGTCGGTGCCGTCGGGACCATCGACGCCTGGCCTTGGCCCCCTCAGGCCTGCCTTGTACCTGGGATGGAGAGAGTGGGGTCCTGGGCAGGGCCCGGGGGTCCTAAGGGCTGGGAGGTGGGGCCTGCTGGCCGGCCCCCCTGCGAGAGTGATGCAAGGGGTTGGGGAGATCTTGGCCGGCTGGGTCCTGGCGGAGCAGTGCCCTTCCTGCCCCTGGGGAGACTGGCCTTCTAGGAGGCTCCTCTGTATGGTGGGTGGAAGGGGTACGGACCCCCGATACCTGCTCCTCGCTTTCCACAGGGTCTGGGGGGTCGGCCTCTGGGACTTTGGGGTGCACCGGAAGGTGACTTTCTTTCCCCAGAGCCAAGGGGTCCTTTCTTCCTTCGCTCACTCATTCTTTGACTTGCTGGGCTGTGGGACAGGTGCGTGCCCGGTCCGGGGCAGGCGAGGCTGGCTGGTCCAACCCCTCCCGGGACCCTGGACGACAGGCCATGTGGGGTTCGGCCGCTGCACTTCCAAGCCCACGTGCATGCTGTTCCTGTTCCCGGAGCGCCTTTCCTCCATCTCCCCTGCGCGCTTCCCTGGCGGCCCCGTCCCTGTGGGGCCCTCCTGGCCCCAGGGCTCCGTGCGCAGGCTGGGACTGCACCCCGCCCAGGACCGAGCAGACGGCGGGCACCCTGTGCGTCAGGAGCAGGGCCAGAGGAGCCAGGCCAGGGGTCCTGGCTGACCGGTGGCCCGCAGGTCCCCCGTGTGCACCTCTGCCCCCACAGTTAGCTGGGAGCTGGTGCGGAAGGCCGGAGGGAAGGACCCGCTGGCGGTGCACAGCAGCATGGAGCGGGACGTGGGCCTGCTGCGCCTCTACCCCGGAATCCCCGCGGCCCTGGTAGGGAGCTGCCCCAGCCCTGCACGCCGTCCCGCGGCTCCCCAGGGCCCACCTTCCCATCCCATCCCCTGCACTGCCCCTTCAGGGTGGGGGTGTGGGGGCCGGCCTCAGAGACGGCCCAGGCTGCAGGGAGCTGGGGCCGCAGCCACCAGCCGGGTGTGGTGTGGCCGGCCGGGCACCGTGGCCCCTCCGGGGGCACTAGGGATGGGTGGGGTGGTCTTTTCCCCGTGGGTCCCCCGTGCTCGTCTCGGGCCCGGGCCTAGCACAGGCATTCCGCCGTGTGGTGCATGAGCGAGACAGACGGGGGAGGAAAGACGGGCCTCAGAGTGGAGTGAACAGGTGCGGCCCTCCCAGAGAGATGGCCCGAGGTCGGGCCGGACGGCACTCCTGCGAGCTGGGACAGGGCCCCAAGCTGTAGCCCTCAGGCTACCCGCACCCCAACACCACCCCGCTTGTCCTCCAGGCTCTGGGTCCCTCGTGGGCTGAGGGTCTGTGATGGCTTTTCCTCCCCGGGGCCCTCCGAAGGCAGGACCCTCAGAGTCAGAGGCCTTCTGGGGGCTCTGGGGCTGAACTGCGCGGCCTCCCTGGGTCAGGTGGCCTCCAGATGCCGGCGCACGGAGGGAGCCCCGGGGCCTCGAGGGAGGCCTGCTCTGGGGAGAGCTGCTCCGGCCCTCGTCGTCCTGAGAGCAGCTGGGCAGGACGCGGGGGCGGCACCCGGGCTGACTTGGAGCCTGTGTGTGCTGGGCTCTTTCCCCAAATCCTGCCCAGCCGGGAGCGTCCCCTGCCGGGTTGCAGACTGTGTGGAGGGGACGCTCTGATCGTGGCCACACTGGCCATGGCCTTCAAGCCTTAGGAGGGGACGGGGTGTCTCCCGGGGGCCGAGGCGGGGAGCAGACCCTCAGGGCTCTCCGTGTGGCCTGCTGGGGGTCGGGACCTCGAGCCCGGGCTGCTTCTGCCTCGGGACGAGCCCGTGGGTTCCCACTGCTGGAGCCGGAGGCCAAGGCCCGCCCCACCCGCGCCCCGGCCCCGCAGGTCCGGGCCTTCCTGCAGCCCCCCCTGAAGGGCGTGGTCATGGAGACGTTCGGCTCCGGGAATGGGCCCACCAAGCCGGACCTGCTGCAGGAGCTCCGGGCGGCGGCCGAGCGAGGCCTCCTCATCGTCAACTGCTCCCACTGCCTGCAAGGCACCGTGACCTCTGACTACGCCGCTGGCAAGGTGGGGGCAGGGAGCCGGCAGCTGGAGAGGGAGGGCCCGGGCCCTGTGACCCTGCGCCCCATTTCCTGCTTGCACCCCTTTCCCCGCAGGCCATGGCCGGCGCCGGCATTGTCTCCGGCTTCGACATGACGTCGGAGGCCGCCCTGGCCAAGCTCTCCTACGTGCTGGGCCAGCCCGGGCTGAGCCTGGAGGGCAGGAAAGAGGTGCCCCTCGCGCCGTGGGTGTGGGGGCAGGGGTCACAGGGCTCCCGAGGGCGCGGGAGGGGCTCAGCTCAGTGGGGGTGTGCCTGGCTTGGAAAGGGGGCAGGGACGCAGGGCCTCCCCATCGGGGGAAAGACCGGCTCTGAGGCTGGGCTCCCACCACTCCTTGCTAACCCCAAGCTCAGATGGCCGGCTCTTCCGCCGTCTCGGGGGCCTGTGGTCTGGCACAGGCCGAGGCTCCTCAGACTGCTCCCAGGACGGCCCCCCGTCCCCCAGCCTTCCCGGGCACGGCCTCAGACGCGGCCAGCCCGGGGCAGAGGCCGCGGGGTCCTTGGGAACCGCGGGGCTGGGGCGATGGAGGGGGTGGTGGGCCCACAGGGACCCGGCTGGGGTCAAGCCCGGGCCTGGGGGATGGAGCCTGCGTTGAGGGGTTTCCCCGCCTGCCCTGGGGGTGCCCGTCCCGGAGGTCGCTCGGGGGCTCCTGGGTTCCAAGCATCCCTGGCTTGCTGTGCTCTCCTCCCCCAGCTGCTGGCCAGGGACCTTCGCGGGGAGATGACGCTGCCCGCGGGGGCCGAGCGCCGGGCCTCACTGAGTTGCAGCTCGCTGGGCCGGGGGGCTGCCCAGGTCCTCACCCTGAGCCAGGTACTGCCCAGTGGGGGGGGCGTGCGCACGGGGGCCTGAGGGCGGGGTCCCTGCCGCCACCGGCCGTGCCCTTCACCGTTCCCATGCCAGCAGGAGACCACCAGGCCTGGCCCGGTTTCGGGCCCCGGTGGAGGGCTTGGGTCCACGGCAGGGACGGCTTGTGAGGCTTCAGGGTTCAGGCCGGGAGGGGCGCCTGGTGGGAGCTGTGAGACAGTTGAGCGGAGTCTTCGCAGCGCGTGGACAGCGGGCGGAATGTGGCCCTGTCACCAGGGGGCCCAGACCCGGAGGCAGCAGGGGAGCCGGGGTCACACCTGAGGACCTGGGGTCTGGGGTTCAGGCCCGGCACCCCGGTGCTCCCGGGGTCACGCCGTAGGTGGCAGTGTCCCCTCTGCGGGGTGGGGGTGGGGGTCCCTCCCGGCGCGTGCCGGGGGCAGGCCGCGGGCAGACGGAGGGGCTGGGGTGCGTGTGACTGCTCTGCGGTGCCCGTGCTGGGGGCTAAGAGCACGGGGGGGCAGGCAGCGGGCCGTCTGGGGGGCCTACGCGGGCCCCTCCTGGCACCCTCGGCCGCCTGGCGTCTTGGGGAGCTCCTAGACGACCCGCAGCGTCCCCGGGGCTGGGGGCAGGCAGCCTGTAGGAGCTCTGCCCGGGGGGCGAGGGGACCAGGCACCCCGTCCCGAGCTCCCCCATGCGGGTGCCTTGTCGGGAGTCCATCTCCGCACCCTCAGCGGTGCGGCCACGGCTGAGGCATCGCCTCCCACCCGGGGGTGCACGGCCGGGAAGGACGGAGCCGGACGGTGGTCTCGGTGCCCGGGCGCCGCTGAGCGGACCACCCCAGGGCGCCGCTCTCTCCACGCAGGAGGCCGACGCCATTCGGGAGGCTCTGGTGCCCAGCCTGGCCTGTGCTGCGGCCCACGCTGGCAACCTGGGGGTGCTGCAGGCGCTCGGGGACCTGGTGCGGCCCCCGCCCCTCCGCAGGGACCCGCCCCGGCCACGCCAGTCCCGGGGAGGGGGCGTGGGACAGCCTTTCCCCGGGGCCCTGCTCGGCCCAGGCCCACTGCCAGGGGCACCCTGACCCTTCCCATCCCCTCTCCCGGCTCCCCTGACCCTGCCCAGCCCTCCCTCAGCAGGTGACGGACTGTGCACCCCCCAGGGCAGTGACCTGAACCTAGAGGACTTCAACGGTCGAACTCCTCTGCACGCAGCCGCCCGCGGAGGCCAGCTCGGGGCAGTCACCCTGCTGCTGCGGAGAGGGGTGGATGTGGGGCCCCGAGACGAGGACGGGCGCAGCCCGCTGCTGCTGGCCGTGGAGGGCAGGTGCCGGGGGCACCCCGCCGTGGGCGTGCAGGCTGGGCCCAGGGGGCGGGCCTGGGGAGGGCAGGCGGAGGGGCGGCTGCCGGTTTGCCCGGGGGAGCCGCGCAGGGCCAAGGACATCTGCTTCCCGGAGCCTCACCCACCCCCAGGCCGGCTGGGCACAGGGCCTGGGCAGGCGGCCAGCAGGGCCGGGAAGGACAGGCGTCAGGGCCTGAGGAGGGCCCCTGTCCCCCCCAGTCCTGCCTGGCATCTCTCTGCAGGCCGGGCCTTCCCTGCTCTGGCCGACCGCAGGTGGCCGTGAGGCGGGCGGGGCTCGGAGGGGGCGGGGGTCAGCGTTCTAGGGGCTTCTATCCGAACGGGGGCGTGGGACTGGCCGGGATGACCTGGTGGGTGGGGTGGGGCCGCGGGCTCCCCCGGCCCCTCCGGAAGCCCAGAGCGGTATGGTGTAGAGTGTGGGGGCGCCCGCGAGAGCGGGGGGCACAGCCCTCGTGTCTACCCCTTGGTTGGCTGCCTGAGCGTCTGCACCTGTCCCCAGGCCCCCCGCGTCTCCACCCGGCCTGCCGGTGAGTGCCGGCGAGCCTCGCGGGGAGAGGCTGAGGGGGTGTGAGCCTGGGGTGGCCAGACTCGGGCTCCGTCCAGTCCCGGGTGCCCCGCGCTGTGCGCCCTGTGCTGGGTGCGTCGCCGCTGGGGAAGACAGGGATGAGTCGCCCCCTCTTTACCAGACTCCGTGAGCCCGGGGCTCTCCGGGCGGGGTGAGGGGCGGCAGTGATCTGCCGCGGGTCCCCGGGCGTGGGTGCAGGGCGATGAGCTCACCGTCCGGTCCCGCCCCCTCATCCCTGACCCCCTCCCAGCACAACAGCCCCCCCAAACCTGTCTCCCAGCCTCACTCTCCTGGCCTCACTCCCGGCCTGGACCTGCCGTGCCCTGGAGGGCTCTTCGGGGCGGGGAGGGCAAGGCCTGGGGGGCCCCACCCTCCTCCCCGGGCTTCCTAGAAGTGGGGTGCCTATGCCATCTACCGTACGAGGACTCGGCGGGGGAAGGGACCCGGGCAGCGGCTCTGCTGTGAGTCTGCGTCTGCACGTCCTGTCCCCTGGCCTTGCCCGCCCGCGCCCCCACCCCCAAGCCCACACCCCCCGCGGGTGGCTCCGGGCTGGCCCAGGCCAGTTGGCCTCCGGAAACCCGCAGACGCTGGGGCCTGCTCTGGGAGCCTCCCCTTCACGTTTATCCGCCTCTGTCTCATCTCCACCGCCTCCGAGGGCAGGGTGCAGGCCCAACGGACTCGGTTTCCCCAGGCCCAGCTTGGCTGGGGGGGTGTGTGCGGTGGGGAGCGCGTTGGGCCCTTAGGATAGGGGCCGGTGGGCCGTGGCCTCACGATGCGGTGAGGAGCTGCTCGGTGAGGCCAGCGCCCCAGCACGGGCAGGGTGCTGCGTGCCTCAGACCCAGGTCGCCCCAGGACGGTTCCTGGGGGCATGGAGGGGCGTTGCCCTGGGCTGGGGGCCCCGGGGGGAGCCTCCCTGGTTCGGGGCCCAGGCGGGGGTCAGCGCGGTCAGCACGCCCTGTCCCCTGACAGGCATCGGGGTGTCATTGAGCTGCTGCGGGCCGCTGGAGCCCGCCTGTCCCCCCGGGAGCTGGAGGACGCAGGGACAGAGCTGTGCAGGTGAGGGAGCTCCCGGGGGGCGGGCGGTCTGCCGGTCCCTGCCCTCCCCAGCGCAGGCCTCGCAGTAGTGAGGCCTGGTCTCCGCCCCGGGCAGCCGGAGCCCGTGGTCAGCGGTCCGCCCCGGCCCACCACAGCCGCGGGCCGGCGGGCCTCGGCCTCACAGGCGCCCTCCGGGACCCCCGGGCAGGCCTGGACGGCTCGGGCTGGTGGGAGTCGGGGGCCCTGGAGGTCTCCAGCCGGGGTGCTGGCGGTGGGAGGGCCGGAGGACGGGGGCTGCAGAGCCCAGCTCCCCGCTCCAGTCGCGGGCGCCCCCTCCCTGGGCTGCTGCCGCGACTCTGCCTGGGGTCTCTCCGTGCCCCGTCAGTCCCCCGCCGGGGCTGGGGCGGAGCGCCGAGGAGGGCGGTGCAGGAGAGGTGCGAGGCCGGGGTGCTGGAGGCAGCCGCGGTCCGCAGCCCTGAAAGGCAGAGCCCCCAAGCCTGGGGAGGGGGTGGTGACCGTGGGCTCTCCCGCTGACGGGCTGGGGGCGAGGGGTGCGTGTACTGTCTACTCTCGAGAATAAGACCCTTGTCCCCATTGGCCGGCGCCTCCCCCACCTCCGTGCCCTGTGCCCCGTGCCGGCCTCAGCCCACCCTGGGGGTCCCAGTCGTAGATGTGGGGCAGGGTGGAGAGACCCCACTGGCCCCCAGCCTCAGGCCTTCCCGCCCTGGCCTTCAGTGTCCCCAGGGGGACACACCCTGCTGGCCAGGGAAGGCCAAACACCTTCCCAGGCAGCAGGGGGACAGTGGGCTCTCAGACGCCGTGGCGCGTTAGGGCCTCGCCAGCGAGGGAGGGGCCTCGGCTCTGGATTGTGCGGCCCCGGAGGTGGGCCTCGTTGGCTCCGGGAACGGGGTGGGGGGGGACACAGGCCGAGAGGGGCGGTGGCAGCCAGGTCCCAGGGCGTCCAGGACTCTGCCCAGGGGAGGGTGCGTCCACCCCGGCTGCGTGGCCGGATCTGGGGGCCCAGTGAGGCCAGCGTGTGGGAGCTGGCGTGGGAGGCTGGCGACAGGTCTGGGAGGGGCTGGCGCTGCAGTCTTGGATGATTCACCCCAGAAATCACTCGGGGCCACTGTGGGGGCTGTTCAGGAGTGATCGCCGAGGGCCCTTTGGGGATAGCTCCCCCCACGGCGCCCCCAGCCCCAGTCAGCACGCTGGCGTGTCCCTTTCCCCGCCCGGCCCCTGGGTGGGGGGTGGGCTCCCCTGAGGGCAGGAGGGTGCGCAGGACCCTGGAGAGGGCAGGTGGGCTGGGCCCTTCTCCCGGCGAGGCCGGCCACCCCGCCACGCCGCCTGCTGAGTCCAGGCCCCCCGCCCACACCTCCTCGCAGACTTCCCTCCCCACTCTGCCGACCCTGCCCCAGAGGGCTGTGTTGTGAAATACAAAGCTGGCACGCGGCCCTCCTTGTGCGGTGTGCGCACGCGCGTGTGTGCACGTGTGTGTCCTTGACCCGAGTCACCGTCACCCCCGCGGGGTGAGCCCCGCCTCCAGGGCACTGGTCAGCCCCCAGTGGACCCCGCACTCCGGCCCTGCTGGCCCGGGCCACTGCTGGGGTGCTGCGTGGGGCTGGCTTTATCACGGGCCCTGGGGCCCCGGCAGTGCCTTCCCCTCTGCTCCCTCCCCCAGGCTGGCGGCCAGGGCTGACCTTGAAGGCCTTCAGTCATGGTGGCAGGCAGGGGCTGACCTGAGCTGCCCGGGCTACGATGGGCGCAGTGCCCTGCTTGTTGTGAGTACCCCAGTGCCCCCGCTGCCCTCTCCCAGGCCACCTCCTCCAGGATGGCCTCCTGATAGTTCCATT
>CM052797.1:124913870-124947199 GCA_028533885.1 Nasua narica
GGGGGAGGCGGGGGGCGGAGGAGGTAGGGAGGGGCAGGAGGCGGGGGGCGGAGGAGGCAGGGAGGGGCAGGAGGCGGGGGGGGGGCAAGAGGCGGGGGCGGCAGGAGGCGGCGGGGGGGCAGGAGGTGGCTGGGCCGGTCAGGAGCCTGGCTGCTGGTCACGAGCTTCCTCCCACAGGCAGAAGCCGCTGGGAACCTGGGAGTGGTGACCTTTCTGCAGAACCTCGAGGGTGGGGTTGGTGCCCAGGCCGGCCCTCCACCAGGCCCAGTAAGTTCCTTCTGCCCCACACAGGACTGAAGCCTCCCCCTACGGCTGGACTCTGGCTTAGAGAATGTGTCTAAGGGCTAGTTCTGGGGATGGAGCCAGAGGGGGCTAAGATGGGTCATGGTCAGTTAGGCCTACAGAGCTCTTTCTGTAGATGGGGCACACATTGTGTGCCTGAAGGGAGCGAGCAGTCAGGGAGGGCTTCCCGTAGGAAGGATCAATCTCACACGTCCTGCCTTCTGTCCTATCAGGCCACTCTGTGACGCACCTTCTCACGGTACTAAAGGGGCCTAGCCACGGCCAAGAGGGTCCTCGAGCCTGGAGAGGACCTGAGATCCCTCTACTGCACGTCCCACCCGCCCACCCCGTGGGGCCAGCTCCCCGCATGGGGACCCACTGGGCTGGGTGCTCCCCCTGCCTCCCAGGGTGGGTGCGCCAGGTTCCCAGCTCACACCTCCTTCCCCTGCTCCATCATCTGACCATCCAGAAGGCCTGGATCTCAAGTCTGGCTGGATTTGCTCAGATCCTCGGGTCCCTCCCTGGGAAAGGCTGGGCCCCACTGGTGAGGTGCCCGGGCTTGCCTCTCTGCCCTTCGCCCATACGCTACCTGTGCCTGACGAGAGAGGTCCTGGGAGACGGCCCATTTTCAGGAAGTGCTACCTAGTGTCTAACCCGAGGCCATCGTGCTGCAGCATGAATGGGATCTGCTGGAGGATCACAGCCCCCCACCCCCCCGGCTCTGCGATGTGCCCCCACTGCTGGGACTGCTTTCCTCTGTTTCCGAGACTCGGCCTGAAGGTTTTGTGGGGCGGAGTGGTAATAAAATCTCTCTGGGGACCCCTCCCTAGGTCCCCAAGCCCAGCTCCGGTGGGTCCTTCTGGGTCCCAGGACTGTGGGTATGTGTGTGGGGACTCGCGCCCTGGCCCTGGGTCAGAGGCACCCTGGGGGTGAGGGACGCCCGGCCAGCTGTTCCCCGGGGCAGCACGAGGGAGGTGTGTGGGAGCCAGGCCGGCCCTCCACCGCCGTGCGGCCTCCCCGTGTTTGCGCAGGCTGCTCCCTGCGCCCCAACTACTTCGGTCTGATCCTTCTCCTTTCGAAGCTCGAAGCCCCCTCCTCCAGGCAGCCCCCACTCACATCTGTCTCTGCCTGACTCCCCCTGTACTGACTGGACCGTCTCGTCTCTCTGGTCCTCCGGGCCCCTCCCAGTCGCCGGCTGCCTGCCAGGCGGGGTCCAGTCCAGCCCCTTGTGCCCAAGGCCCCTATCTGGGGAGCCACAAGGGGGTGCCTGGGCCAGCCCGAGGTGCCTAGTTGTGACAGCCCGGGGGGGGGACGGTTCTCCAAGGCGAGTGGACAGCCCCGAGCCTTGTCAGAGGCCTGGCTGGGACTGAAATCAGGTGTTCAGACCCCCAGCTGGCGGTTCCCCATCCGAACTATAAGCAGTCCAAGGGGGCAAGGGCTCCCTGGGGCTCAGGCCCGCCCTTCCTTCCCTCCCCACCCGCCCCAACACGGTTCCTGAGCCTTCCTTGCTGAGCACGAGGGGTATGGAGGAAGGGAGAGGAGGCCCGGGGGGGAGGGGCTATCTCCATCCAGGTTCTCCACCACCCTGAACCTCTTTCACTGCCCTTGTGAGGGTTCCGATCCATCTGTTCATCTGTCTGGCCCCTGGGTTGGAGGCTTGGGAGAGCCGGGCCCAGCCTGAGGGCACGGGCCCTGCAGATGTTGGGCACAAGCGTGACCCCCAGGAGCCCGCCCTTGGCACCCGCAGTGCAGCTGGGACCTCGCCCAGGTGGGCAGGGCCGGGGTGCCTCCGCTCGCGCCCCCGGGCTTCTCCGCCTGGTTCCCAGGCCCGGGCTGGCACCTTGGCTGGCAGCCTTCCAGATTCTCGCCCAGACACGGGTGTGCCCGGGCCTTGCACAACCAGGGAGCACCGCATGAGCACGGCTGGGCCTCAGGAGCCTTTGCCCCGCACCCTGATGAAGGCCCCATGCGTGGGGGGAGGGGAGGGAGGGGGCTCCAGGCTTGACAGCCTGCGGGGTGGCTGCTGGCGGTGAGGGGGCAGAACGGTTGGACGGGAGCCTGGTGGAGTCAAGGAGGGAGGAGGCTGCCTCTCAGGTCCCCCGCGGTGAAGCGGGCCTGCCCCCCACCCCCCGCCGCCATGTCTTCTCTGTCCCCAACCCCCCGAGTCTCTGGAGGCACCCAGCCCTTGGGCTCTCCTTGCCGGGAGGGGGGGGGGTTGGGGTGGAGCCTACTGCCCACGGCCGCTCAGGACTCGGTGCTTCCCTCAGACCCTGAGGAGCCCCAGATTGTGAAAGTGGCTCACGTCAGCCCATAAGGCGGCACCCTCCCAGAGCAGGTGTCAGCCTCCAGGCTAGACGGTCCACCGCGCCCCGGGACGAGGACCCCGCCGGGGTAGACGGTCCCACTGGGTCCTGGGTGTACCATGGCGAGCACATGTTCATCAGGCTTTTCCCCAAGTGGGTGATTGACAGTGGGTGAGAAGTTTCCATAGCCAGGCAGGTTGGGGGAGCTCCCCGCCAGGGCTCGCAGTTGGGGGAGGCCCCTTCTCGGGCCCCTGCACACCCTTGTGGGACACAGAGCCCTACAAGGAGCAGCTCCTGGATGGGGCGTGTCTCTTGGAAAACTGTGCAAAGTCACAGACACATGTCTGGAAACTTCCGCAGGGCCGTTCTGTGTTCCTGGGAAGAGGCCGGTCTGCATCTGTAAGTCAGCTCCTCTGAGAAGCACGGGGGCAGTGGGGCAGTAAAGGGCCAGTCCCCTAGGTCCGCAAGCACAATGCGTGAGGAGAAATAGCCACGCGGGGACAATGTTGGAGGCCCACCTCCTGCCATGCACTAGCCTAGCTCCACGTGTCCCCGCGACGCTCCCCAGAGCGTACTGGTTCCTCGTCCTTCCCCTTTCAGAGCTAAAGAAACTAAGGCCTAGTCCTGTGCTCAGGTTGCAAGTCCGTACAGGGGCCTGGCCCTGGGGCACCCCCCCCCCCCCCCCCGCCTCTGGAAGGTGCCGCAGGGGACCTGGCGCAGGGCGGCATGAGTCGTGGGAGCAAGGCTGGGGGGGCAGTGCCGGGTAGTTGTGGGAGGCGCCCTGAGCCCGTGGGGTCTCCTCGTGGGGCGGCCCTGCTCACACGCTTCACGTCGGGTGAGGCCCGGCCCCCTGCGGCCCCTCTCAAGTCACCGGGATCCCAGGCTTATCTCTGGGAAACATCTCTCTCTGTCTCACTTAGGTCATTATCTGTGTTTACCCAGTGTTTTCTATCATAAAGTCAGACTTCTTAGTCGGGCCCCCAGGCCACCCCACTCCCAGCCACAGCAGGAAGGTCCCTGGCTGGGGACACCTCGAGTGGGAGCCACAGCCCCTAAGACTCGAAACCCTTCTCTCTCCAGCCCCCTCGGAGGTGGGACACAGTGACCCACCTTCGCATCGGGGGCCGAGTGTGTAGGGAGGGGGCTGATCCCTGGGACAGGGCTGTGCCAGGGAGCTGGGGACAGGAGAGGTGGTGATGGTGACGGGAAGAAACGGCCAAGGTCGGCTCCTGTTCCGCGGTCACAGGCCTCTGTGCCCCCATCCCATCCCATAGCGCGACGCTCAGGCCAGCGGACTCAGCAGGGGTGCGGGGCGCGGCGTCTTGGCTCCCCACACTGAGAGCTTCCGGCCTCTGACGAGTCCCTCTGTGAGTTTGTTTCTCCGATGGCCAAATGCAAAGAATAAAACTTTTGCCACTCACGTGGCTGGGGCGTGACAGGTGCACCACGCACGGCGAGTGTGAAAATGCCTCGTGTCTGTGGTAACTTGGTGGCTGCGTCCTGGCTTGGGGTCAGCGGGGGTGGGGGCCCCTGGCCTTCCTGGGCGGCTTGCGCCCACCCTGAACCTAGCCGAGTGAGTCTGACCAGAGGCCCAGGGTGCGAACTGGGGACTTCAGCGACACCTCCCTCCAGACTTTCTCTTTCCTAAAGCTGAAGCCCCCACTAGCCCCCAGGGGCCCTTGGTGGGCAGTCCCTGGAAGTCCCTGGAGGCCGCAGCAGGTCTCGCCCCAACATTTCCAGGTGACTAAGTGGGCAGGCCAGAGCGCATGGGGCTTGGGTGACGCATGCTGGGGTTGGGGGGTGCATAGTGTGGGCTGTTGGCCTGCGTGGGGGATGGGGGGCAGCATGGGGCTCCCAGAGTGGGTCCGGGGAAGGGTGAGGGTTCCGGGCCACCCTCCTTACCCTGAGAAGAGCCGGGGTCTGAGAACCAGAAACCGGCTAGGCCCGTTCCCTCCCTCCTCTGGCCCTCCGTCTAGTTTCACTTTCTCTTTGTTCCCCCCTCCCACGAAGTTCCCTTTGAAGTGAGAGGGGCAGGGATGGGCGTGTCCAGCGCGCGTCCTTCCCGCCCTCCGCCCCCCTCCCCCGGAGTGCGCCGGGCTCGGGCTCCCGCTGGCTCCGGGCCGCACCTGTCCCCGCCGCCCGGCGGACCAGCTCGGCCGGTGTCGTCACCCACCCCGCCCCCCGCGGTGAGTCTGGGTGCCCCGGGCCCAGGCCCGACGGAGCGGGTGTGGTCGCCGGGCCCGGAGCGCGGATCCCGGGACGCCAGGTGCGCCCCGGCCGGGCGCTGGAGGCGGGGACGCCGGGCGGGGCCGGGAGGCCGGTGAGTCAGGGCCACCCCCGCGCGGGCGCGCCGAGCAGGTACCCGGGCCGCGGACGACCCGCCGCGCGACCCGCCGGCCCGGGAGCCGCCCGGCCCGGAAAAACCGGTCGGGCCAGCACGGCGCGGTCGCATTCCGGCGGCGGGGGAGGGCGGCCGCATGGCTTAAAAGGCGCCGCGGCCGCACGGACGCAGCCGCTGGGCCACGCGTGGCGCTGGCCGAGGGGACGCGCAGCCGGGGCGCCGGGACTCGCGGGGCTCCCGGCGGGCGGAGCTGGTGCGGCGGCGGGACGCGGGCAGGGGTGCCGGGCGGCGGGGGCAGGGGCGCGGGGCGGCCGGGCTTTCTCTCCACAGCGCGGCTCACGGCGGACTTCACCCGGCGCGCTGGGTCCAGTGGTTCTTAACAGTTCAACAGTTCTGTAGCGCAATTGTGAAATGTTTAGGACCACTAGACCCGGCGGGCCTGGCGGCGACAGCGACCCGAATGTCCCAGGCGCGGCCCGGGGACAGGGGTAGGGGCACACCGCCTGGGAGGAGCCCGGCGCCCGGCTGCGTGCGCCCCCGGCCGGCCTGAGCCCCGCGGGTCCCAGCGCCCGCACGCCGGGGCCGGGGCCGGGGCCGGGGTCGGGGTCGGGGCCGGGGTCGGGGCCGGGGCCGGGGCCGGGGTCGGGGTCGGGCCGGGCAGCCGGGGGGCGGCGGGCGTGGCGGCGCCGGGCGCTGGGAACCGCGGGGTGCGGGCTAGCCGGCCGGCCCACGCTCCTGGCACGGGGCCGACCCCGGGAAGCCCGCGCCGCGCTCCTGCGCCCGAGGGCCCCACCCTTCTCGAAAGTCCGCCGAGTTCCCACCGGGACCTGATGGCGGGCCGGCGGGCTGAAGGAGCGCGCCTGGCCCTCGGCTCCCCCGGAGCCGGGTCGGGTGAGCCACGCGGGCTCGCTGGGAGCGTGGGGGCCTGCGCCGCGGGCGCCTCGGCTTCCTAGACGGAGCGCAGAGGCCCCGAGGAGCGTGTGGTCAGAGGAAGGACCTGCGGGACAGAAACTCGGGGAGGGAGTTGAGAGGCCACGCCCCAGGCAGTGGAGACGCCGCCGCCGCAGACCCGGGATGGGGGCCTGGGGCTCCACGGCCAGGTGGGAGGGGAGGTCTGTCGAGTGCCCGCGGCAGCCCCCGCACAAAGTCCTGGGAGAGGCTGGCACTGGGAAGGGCTGATCGAAGGGTCTTTGCATTCCCACCCCTCGTGCGGGGCGGGGGGCCTGCCTGGTCCGATGGTCCCGCCGCACCCTCTGGGGAGAAGGGGGGCTGCCCCTCCGCTCCCCGCTCCTCCGCCCAGCGTTGAGAGGAGCTACAGGGCAGACCCAGGGTGTGAGTTTGAGGCGCACAAGGCAATGTCCCGCTCGGCGGCCTTGGGCCAGTCACCTGCTCTGGCTGAGTCCCACCTGCACATGGGTGTGGGGCGGTTGATGAGAGGACAGGAGCTCTAAGTGGGGGGCTGTTGGCTGCCACAGCCCTCCAACCTGCCCCCGCGGGGTTGGAGGAGGAGGCTGTGTCCCTGGGAGGAGGTCTCCCTCCAGCCAGCACTTTCCGATTTTGCCCAGCAAACTGCTCTGGGGCCATCAAGCTCCCAGGACTCCAGAGGCTCTTAGCCGCCGTGCTGCCCCCAGACTGCCACAGGCAGTTGGGGGTCCCTTAATTTTACAGCATTCTCCCTGGGTCCTCTGCCTGGCCCAGGTGAGACTGGCCCCCCTGCTGAGGCTGGGGTGGGGGGCTGGGACGGGGTGCTCCCCATCCATAGCCCAGAATCATTTCGTACAGTGTGGGCATAGACGTTACAGACTGATAAAATAAATGTGTGCTCAAAGCTTCACCGTGTCCCGGGGCTGGCTGTCCTTTCTTCCCCAGACCTCACTGTGGCCCCTCTCTCTTCCTTCCACTCCCAGAGGAATGGAAATGAGGGTGGTTGTGGGTCGGGGTGACCCTGGGCCTCACGTTCGGGCTCGGCCCTGCCCCTGGCCCAGTGGTCTCCCAGCAAGCCTTCTCTTAGCCGGGAGGGACCCCTCTAGGACCCCACAAGCCCTTTCCCACCTCCCTGAGCTGGCCCAGGCCATATACCCTCTCTGCTGCATCCCGGAGCTTGCGCGCGGCCTTACCCGGTACCAGCCCCCGGCCAGCTGCCACCCGTGTCCGGCAGGGGGTTCTGGCCACGGGCAGGGCCAAGGTTGGAGGTACGGAGGAGCCTCCTCTGCTCCCCGATCCTGACTCACACTGAGTCCCCGGGTCTGTGGCTTCAAATCCCAGCTCTGCGGCCCACCAGCGAGGGACCGTGGCCAGGCGTCCTGCCTCCCAGAGTGCTATCTCTTCCTCCGGCAAGCTGGGGGGGGGGGGTACCCAGCTCTCAGGGCGCACAGGAAAGCCCACAAGACGGTGCAGCCAGGCTCCTGGGGCGCCGATGCGGGACTGAGCGGGGGCTTATCCCGGGGCTGGCATTCCCTCAGGATGGGCAGCTTGGTATGGAGGAATGGGCTGGGGTCTCACAGTTGGCCCCCTTGGTCCCTGGGGCCTCCAAGAACACAGGCAGCTCCTACTTTGGGTACCGTATTCATTCTCTTTGGTAACGGAAGCCCCACGTGTTCGCACACATGGCCGTCTGAGCAGTTTAGCGGGAGGCTCTGCCCAGAGCGAGGTGACGGACGAGGCAGCTCCCATTTCAGGCCAAACCGTCTGCCCCCCGCTTCCTCTTCCCCCTTTCCTGGCAGGACCCAGCCTCTGGTCCCAAGCCCGCTCTGGCTATGCAGGCAGAGGGCGGCCATGGGGACGGCAGAGCCTCCCTGAACAATGCCCGCAGAACCATCCCGGTTTGCCTGGAACTTCTGGGAGTCTCACGGTCTAGGGGCGACCCCCCGCCCCCGTCTGAGCAAGCTGACACAGTTGGTCGCTCTACCTGGGACCAGCTCAGGGGACACACCGCCCTAGCTCCTTGGACCGCTGACCAGCCTCTTCCACAGAGCAATAAAGCCCCGTCTTGTTCAAGCCGCGCTATTCTGGTCTCTATGAAGGTAGCTAAACCAGGATTCTGAGTCAGCGGCGTTCAAGCTTCGCCATGTGGCTGAATCACCGGGAGGGCTAGTGACGAACCCCAAGGCCTGGGCTCCACGGCCAGGATGGGCCAGGGGTTCGGCATCCCTACCGAGGTCCCCACCGATTCTGATAGAGGCCCGCGGCTGAGAACAACCATCTTAAGTAGGAGACCTCCTCAAGAGAAATGGGGTGGAAAAGGGGAGACAGACCCTGAGCCTGAGGCTTTTGGAGCTGTCCCGGGCTGCTACACCCCCGGGGAGCCCCCAAACAGCCTGCCTATGAGCCCTAGCTCCTAGCCCAAGGGCCACCCTCTGGGGGCTTAGGCCAGGCCCCCCAAGTGTACCTCCAGCCAGCTGTGCAGCTCCTCACGGCAGAGAAGGGAGAGGACAGATGGTGGCTTCTTTTAACTTCCCCACACTCGCGGTTACTTGGCGAGCTCGCGGGGAACAGACCTGTGCGCGCAGCCGTGGGTCTGGGTCCAGCTGCCACGGGCTCACTGAACTTCCACTGTGCGGATGGAGGGGGCACATGGCCAGACCCTCTGTCTTGGGGGCCATCCTTCTCTTCATTTCCCCCATTTATAGAGGTATAATTGATGTACACCTTCAAAGTGTACAGTCTGACGACTTGGAACATGTGTGCATACCCACAAAACCCTCACCACAGTCAAGGCAGTGGGCACATCCGCCACCCGTCAGGATGCGTTCGGCCCCTTGTCACTCTCTCCTCCCTTCCCCACTTCCCTGTCCCTGGAGCTTGCTTTTTTGGGAGATTCTCAACGCAAATTCACTATCTTTAATAGAAATCAGACTATTCAGGTTAGCTGTTCCTCCTCAGGTGAGTTTCTGCCATCTATGTCTCCCCAGGAATTTGTTTACTTAAGTTGTCAGGTTATGAACTTTTGCATGAAACCCCATTATCATCCTTTTGGTATCTGTAGGGTCTGTAGCACTGCCTCCTGTCCCATTCCTAATACTGGGGCCTGTGCTTTCTCTGTCCTGTCCTGGTCACCTTGGTTAGAGATTTGTTTGTTTGTTCATCCACCCATTCATTCATTCACTGACCTTCTGAAAGAACCAGCTTTTGGCTTGATCGATTTTCTCTATTATTTTTTGCATTCTATTTAATCGATTTCCACTCTGATCTCTGTTTTTTCCTTCTCCTCACTTTGGGTTTCTTTGCTCGGCTTTTCTAATTTCTTAAGGTGGTGGGCGTTAGGCCACTTGAACTTTGTTCATTGTTTATGGTATTTTGTTTTCTGTTTCATTTTGGATAGTTTCTGTTTCTACCTAGACTCTTGCTTCTTCTGCAGCAGCCAATTTGCAATGAATTCCATGAGCGTAATCTCCATCCTGGACATTATATTTTCCATCTAAGGAAGTTAGATTGGGTCTGTTGTATAGTTTCGTGGCTCTACTTAATGTATCGGAGCATTCTGAGCTTTTCCTGAACATATTGGAATATAAATACAAAAATAGTTTTAATGTTCTTGTCTGTTAGTGTTAGCATCTGTGTCATTTCTGGATCTGCTTCTATCGATTGGTTTTTCTCTCTGTTTGGTGACTTTCTGGTTCTTTGCATGCCTGGTAATTTTTGATTGGTTGACACACATTGTGAATTTTACACTGTTGAGTGCCGCACAATTCTGTATCCTGTAAGTGTGTGAGCTTTGTTCTGGGACGTGGTGAGGCCGACTGTGTCTGATCCTGTCTAAGATCACTTTCTTAAGATCGATTAGGTTCTATTAGGATCAGTTACACCTTTATTCTAGGGTAAAGTTTTCCCCAACAAGGAGTACATACCCCATGCCTTGTGAAGGCTGATTCCTTCTGATGGATGGGAACACACACCATTCCCAGCATGTATTTTTAAGATAAACGCTGGGAAAATATATGTAACATAAAATTCACCATTTTGACCATCTTTAAGTGTATTGTTCAGTAATGTCAAGTACATTCACAGTGCTGTGCCACCAGCATCCATCTCAGCATTTCATCTTCCCAAACTGAAACTCTGCCCTATTAAACACTAACTCCCCCCCACCACGCCCCCTTTCTACTTCATGTCTTTATAGATATAACGTGATGCCCCTAAGTACCTTATACAAAGGGAACCACACACTATTTGTCCTTTTGTGTCTGGCTTATTTCACTTAGTATAATGTCCTTAAGGTTCAAACATGTTGCAACAGGTGTCAGAATTTCCTGCCTTTTTTTTTTTTTAAAGGGCTGAGCAATGTTCCATTTACGGGTGGACCACAGTTTGCTTATCGCTGCACCCAACGATGGAAATTGGGGCTGCTTCCACCTTTTGGCTACCGTGAGCATTGCTGCTAAGGACATGGGTGCATGTGTCTGTTTAGCTCCCAGTGTGGTTCGAACCGCCCGAGGGCTTTCCCTCATCTCCTTCCAGGTGGCCCCTTCTCCAGCCTTGGGGGGTGGGGTGGGGTTTGCTTGCCTTCGTGTATCCGTCGGCACTCAGCTGAGGAGTCAAGGGCCCCTGGCAGATCCTCACAGCCATGTTCTCTTCTCTGACACCGCAGGCCTGAGCAAGCTTGACTTCCGACGGACAACTGCGGCCCTGTCGCTGTCCAGCCAGCCTGGGGACCTCTTCCTGGGTGCGCCCTCCCCATGCTGCATCCACGGCTCTCTCTCTCTGGGCCGCAAGCTGGGGCGATGACTGGGCTCCCCCCTCGTTGTTGCCCAGCTCATACGACCATTCACCTCTCCCGCCCGGCATCAGATGTCTGTGCACTGCCATTTCACATACCATTTCTGGTGGGAGTGTGACTCTGGTCCCCATCACTCGGTCTTGGCCCCAGAGGAAAGTTGCCCTTCTCCTTGTGACCCCCGAGGACAGTAGTAGCCCAGCCTCCACGTGTGGACTGCTGGTATGTTCCCACCGCATTCCTTTCCGGGGACAGTTCTGGCTGTCCCCAAGGCGTGCCGTGGTTGATGTGGACATACTTCAGGCCCTCACTTGCAGCTAGGCCACCCCGACACCGGGTCCCCCCACTCCCGGGGGCTCAGATGCACCACGTGCTCAGGGTGGCACCCGTGGTCCTCCATCACCTCCGTCCCGGTGTCCCGGTGCGGCACCATGAACAGACACGGGACCTCCCCACGGCCGAGGGCCTCTGGGAGGGGCTCCCCAGTGGCCGCTCCGTGGTAGAGCCAGCTCAGTCCCCGCCCAGGGAACTCTCTGGGTAACTTCTCTCCTGCCCTGAGACTCACCCACCACCTTCCCCGAACTGCAGACAAAATCTCACCGGAATCCGCCCCGGGCCGGACCGAGGTCTCGGGAAGACACCCTGACTTCCGGCCAAGGACACACCCCGTGGCCGAGGCACCATTTGTGCTTAAGCACGTGGGCTTATTTCATCTCTCCTCTTTGCTTTACACTAGCACACGCGAGGATTTAATTTTCCTTTGGAGCCACTGTGGCTTGGACTGAGAGCGCGCTGATGGATAGAGGTCAGTTGCTATCTTTGTAATTCCTGTTGGGATTTTCTCTGCGATTATTCCGAAGTATATTTCTCCTTTTATCTACATTTCTAAATTAAATCATTTTTTGAAAACTGAAATGTAAACATGTATATAATTTCAGAATCAAAGAGTAATTATGAAACTTATTGAGAAACACGGGAGCCTCCCGCCTCTGCTGTCCCTCTCCATGCCTGCGTCCTGTGTTCCCGCGACTATACTGATGTTTTCTGGTTCAGCTTCTGAATTTTTTGAAAAAATATTTACCTCGTTTAAAAAATTTGCATCGTTTTCTATGTAATTGTGAGTAACTTCGTGCTCTTTGATGTTTAAACCTTTGAAGTTTAAATGTTTCCTAATGTGTTCAAATACAGTAAATCATTTATTTTCTCCTTTCCTCCCCACCTTGCTCTTTCCCCGAGGGCCTCTCCAAAGCAAGCTCTGCTCTGTGTTGGGCAGGACCCACTGACACTCTTAACCTCCCCTCACCGCCGCCCCGAGATGCCCTTTGTTCTTTCTGGGTTGGGGTCCCATTTCCTTCCTCCCACAGCCTCTTGTTCGGTTCGGTTCCTTGTCTAGGGGGGAGCCCATCTGCCAGAAACTTTGAGAAAGGGGAAAAAAAATCAAAGGTCAAGATGTCTGTCTGTCTTTATGGTCCTTTCATGCTCGGTGATGGTGACGGGCTGGGCTGGGTGCAGAGTTCCTGGTAAAGAGTCATTTCCTTCCGAGGGCTGCAGACTTTGCTTGTCTCCCAACTTCCTGGGTTCCTGCTGAGCGAACGGTGCTTCTGGCTCGACCCCAACTCCTGCCCCCGCCTGCCTTTATGTGCGGGGCATGGGAGATCCCTAGCCCGTGGTTCTGGCATTGTTGTTTTTTAATTATCATTTCCTCACTCTGACTTTGTTCTCCTGTCCTGGAACTCCTATTATTTGGACATTGAACTTGGCGGCTCTAATGCTGTCATTGTTTCCCTCCTCCTCGTCTCTTTCCTCTGCTTTCCGTGAGATCTTCTGGACTTTGGCTTCCAACCCTTCTCTTGAGTTTTAGTGCTGTTACTGTGTTTTTATTGTCCAAGTGCTTTCCTTATCGCTCTCAGGATTGCGTCTGTGCTTAAGTTCCCGGGCTCCGGGCTGGATACCCGCTCCTCTTCCCCCGCCCCGCCCCCCGCAGCCATGGCAACCGTGGTCCGCGGTGCAGGGGTTCGGAGGGAGGGAGTGGCTCCCTCGGCGCCCCTTCCCCCTTAATCACGCGGCGCACACTGTTCTTCCCAATGCTGTGCACTCTTGCTTGAACTGCATTACACACGCGCACGTGGGCACACGCAGAGCCTACATTCAGGAGGCCGCCTTCATGCCCAGCCAGGTCCCTGCGGGTTCAGAGCCCCGCTGCGCTCCGCCCCTGCCCTGGAGGGGTGTCGGCAGTGTTCTGGATGAGCTCTTGAGGGGCAGGGAGGCCCATTCCGCACTGAGGGGTTCCCTGCATTTTCCAGGATTCCCCCCTCACCAGTGTCCCTCCACCCGTCACTGCCTGTCCCTGGAAGAAGAAGCAAGAACACGGGGGGAGAAGGAAGTCAGCGGTGTGGGACTGGGGGCTGAGGCCTGGGGGTGGGGTGGGAGGAACCCAGGAGGCTCCTGGAGGGAGGCTGGGACTCTTAGTGCACCCCTCACCCTCAGGGGTCTAGGGCAAGCCCCCGCCTCTCTCAGGGCTCAGTTTCCCTATCTGCGGAAGTATCTTCTTTTGGTTCCTGGTGTTGATTAGAAATTTCAAGATAGGGGCGCCTGGCGGGGGGGAGGCGGGGGTCAGTGGGTTAGAACCTCCATGGCTCAGGTCATGGTCTCAGGGTCCTGGGATCGAGCCCCACATCGGGCTCTCTGCTCAGCGGGGAGCCTGCTCCCCCTTCTCCCTCTGCCTGCCTCTCTGCCTACTTGTGTCTCTCTCTGTCAAATAAATAAGTAAAATCTTGAAAAAAAATTTCAAGACAGGTGATCTCTTACTTTTCCTTCCACCAGACTGTGGCCACGGGGCGCCATCTGCTGGCTGTAGGCGGCAGTGTCCCGTTCTAGAGGCCGCTGTGGGGCTGCGACCCCCTGGAGCCTGGGATCCGGGGATCCGGGGAGGCGGCGGCTGCTTCTGCTGCCTGTCAGTGCTTGGCCTGAGCAGGGCTCGGGGTGCCCAGACGCGAGGCTAACCCCGCTCTGCAGGGGGGCAGGCACATGGCAGGTGCGGTGGGAGTATCAGGGCTCAGGGACGGGTCCTGTCGGGCTGGGAGCCGTCCTGGAAGGGGGGCATCTGAGTCTGACCGCAGGTGGAGTTGGCCAGCTCTGCGGGAGAATTCCGGAGCTGAAGGCTTGGCTCCTGGGGGTGTGAGAGTGGCAGGGAGAGGGGCTGAGCCCAGACAGGGGGAGGGCCCGGCTGGCCGGCGGACGGCCATTCCTGGCGCAGATTTCTACCAGGGCTGGGAGCCCTGGCAGGCTGGGCGGGAGGGCCAGCGTGCTCCGTGGTCACAGTGAGGGCACTGGTTGTGGGCTTTGGGGGCCACTTGGTGCTGCTATGGGAAGGCTCATATCAGTAATGCTTCCATCTGGGCCTGAAAGTGTGGTCCAGGTCGTCACCCTGGCTGACCTGGAGGGGCCTGCAGAGTGGGCCTGGTCGGTCGACCCTGGAGGTGGGGGGTGGGGGGGAGGCGGAGTCAGTCAGAGATCCCTGCTGGGGCGGGGGGGGGGGGTGGGCCGCTGGGCCAAGGTGAGGGATGGGGAGACAGGAGCCCTTCTGCAGTTCACACAGGAGTTGGCTACAAACACCCTGCCCGGGATTCCGTCATGCCTTTGTTTCTCCAACAGATGTCAGGGTACCGGGAGACAGCTGATGTTCTAATGGGGCTCAAGAGAGGAAACGTGTAGGAAACGTTCACCGTGGGAGCTAAGGAGGAACAGGAGAGCACCCCAGGCCTGGGAGATGTTGGGAGGGGTGGCGGGCAGGGAAGGCTTTGCTGAGGGACCTACCTGAAGACTCCTGAGAGGGAGGGAGAGAGCCCTGTGGGTGTGTGGGGGGCAGCACCCCCTGCAGCCACCCCAACGTCTGTGGGCCCCGAATTTAGGAACAGCGAGGAGGTCGGCGAGGGCTTGCGGGGCACAGGGGCTCACAGGGAAAGATGGGAAGCGGGGCTTTTGAGCAGAGAGGTGGTGTGGTCTTCCCACCTTCTTAAAGGCTCCCTGGCTGCTGTGTGGAGAGCCCAGTGAAGGGGACAGGAGGGTCACAGAGCCTCCTGGTGAGGGCTGCTGCAGTGAGTACGATGTTGGCAGATGCTGGCGGTGGAAAGTGGGGTTTGACGCTGGACGGTGCTGCCAAGGTAGGGAGGACGGCGCGTCCTGGCGCATAGGACGTGGGGGCGGTGAGAGCAGGCAGGAGTCAAGGCCGACTCTAGGTTGATGGGACTGAGTGAATGAGCAGAATGGTGGAGGACCTCCCCCCATCCCCCTTTCTGGAGCCCATCCCCCACGGAGCGCAGGAGAGACTGGGGCGGGCCCTGCAGCAGCTCCGCCCCCTGCTGGCGCTGCCCGTGGTGCTGAAGCCATAGCGCCCGCTGTCCTCTGAGTGCTCCTGGCCTGGGGTGCCAGGCAGGGGCGGGCACACAGCAGGAGGGGCAGTGGGACGGGCACAGCGAGGGTCCCCGTTCTACAGGGAGTCTGCCTGACTGTCGGTCTCTCTCTCCACCCGACAGACCCCCTGACCCCACAGTGCACTGTGGGGCTGACCGCCTTGGGCTCCTGCATCTGTCCCCTGCTGGGAGCTCCCGGGTCAGGGTCCCGTCCATCCTCCACAGCTGCCTCCACAGCAGCACCCCTGAGGCCACGGAGGCCAGGCCCTGGGGCGAAGGGGGTGAAGAGGCAGCAGGACATAGGGGTTCTCGATCATGGGGGCACAGCTTGGGACAAATTCTGTCAGGTTTCCTTGCCACTTGGTGCCTATTTCCTCGCTTCCAAATGGGGATCACAAGAAGACGGTCACGGGGGTAACACGGAGTGTGGCCCACAGCTGATGCTAGCGCTTGCTTGCCCGGCAGAGCGGACTGCCTTCCCTCCAGGACGCAGGCGCCCCTGCAGCAGGGCTGGGGCCAAGTGGCCATCTTCTCCCAACCTGAAGCTGCCCTCAGAGCTGAGAGGCCTCCCTTGTGGACACGGCTGTGCGGTCACCCCTGGCCGCTCTCCCGAGGCGTCTTTCCCCTACTGCAGACACCAGCCCAGCCTCAGCAGGCGTGCCGAGGGGGGCCGGTGAGCCGACCAGGCCTGCGGAAGCATGGGGGGGGGGTCCCGAGGCCCCCTTGAGACGAGGGGAAAGTTCCTTCTCTCCCCACTCTTGGAAGAGACGAGTGCATCTCGGGGGCATGGCCCTCAGATCATCTGACCTCAGGCCCTCTGACGCTTCCTTATCTACTCAGATCCTCACCGCCAGGGTTACAATCCCATAGGAGTTAAAACCGCAAAGGGATATGAAGTGGAAGTGTAAGCTTCTTCCTGACGGCACCCTCTCCTCTTCCCGGAGGCAATGCCTCTTCCTGTCTCCTGGGTTTCTTCCCCAAAGGCTCCAGGCCTCTAGGGGCAGGAATCTCCAGAAAGACAAACCTGCCCTGTCCTGCAGTGTGTCTGGGGCTGCCCTGTAAGAGCTCCGGGTTCTGACTTGCGTGCAGTCACTGAGGGCCAAGCGCTAGACTTTGGTTCCAGTTTTCCTTCACCGCAAAGACCGCTGGTTCTCTCGAGTGCACCGTGGGGCGTGTCAGTCTTCTCCCCCGTGGCACCTACCTTCTAGGTCCCGCTCAAAGCCCATCCTCCTAGCACTGTTCCCGGCACCTCCTCCCCTTAACTCTCCAAGACCTTCCCCAGGGGCCCAGGTTATGTAGGCAACCTTGTCTGTCTTCCCAGCCCTCCCTGGGCAGAAGTCCCCCTGACCCTCTCTGTCCCCCATCCCGGGAGGGGGGTGCACACAGTAGGAGTGTGCCAGGGGGCCTGCCCAGCCCTCCCATTGCTGGCTGAAAGGACTGGCCCGTTGTTCTCAAGCCTGCCGTGGGGTTGAGCTGGAGGCCACCACAGGGCGTTGGGCCCAGGAAGGACTAGTCTGTGAGGCAGGCAGGGGCAGGAGGGCTCCTGCGGTCCCCGGCAATCCTGGGGAGATGCTGGCATGCTGGGCTCAGCGTTCCCCGCACCTGACACCGGAATCTGACCCCTCCAGCCCAGGGTCCTCCTGCCTCCCTGAAATATTGCCACGTGGGGTCTGATTGGAAGCTGAGTCCAGCAATTAATCCCGTCGGAACTCCGCTCAATTGCTGGGGGGTTTTCTGTTTTGCTCCCTTGGCCTAGATTTCCCTGGGGAGAGCTCTGACCTGCGCCGCAAGCTTGGTAAATTAAACGTTAAAAAAAAAATCTCCACGATGACTTTAATCAATCCACTGAGATGGCGGGCAGCCTCCTCCCAGAAAAGCTGGGTCCACTGGAGGGACCCCCACCCCGGGCTTGGGGTCTTAGAAGAGGGGCAGGACAGTTCCCCCCAATGCCTGCCCTGTGGGTGGAAGGGAGAAGGTGGGAGGTCCCCAGGGTGGCCTGCTGGAGCCCAGCTCCCCCTAAATCCAGACTTTAGGAGCCCAGAGGAGGGGGCTGGGGATGGGGAGTTGGGGGGGACTCAGGCCTCTCTTACAGCTTGTCCTGATCTCTGCCCCAGGGGCCAGGGGTGGCCATGGGGTGGAGAGGGGACAGTTCCTCCTGGGGCCTCTCCCCTGGCCCAAAGCCTGCGTGGGGGAGGGTGCTGGCTGTCGCTGGCCCTGTGGCCCACAGATAAGGTGTTGACCAAGTGTCTGTTGGGTGCAGTCAGGTGGAAACTATGTCCTTCAGTGGCCATCTGGGGGGGCAGGGGAGGGACCTGGGGAGCAGGAGGGTCTCCTGGGCCACAGGGGAGTTGGGGGTGGGCAGCGTCCATGGTTCTTCCTGGGGCCGAGGGGCTGGCCTGGCTGGCCCAGTGGTGGCACCCTAGTCAAGCTGTCAGGTCCTATCATCTGCACAGCAGGGTTTCTGGAAGGGCCAGCGCTCTGACCTCCAGCCCTGGACTGCTCTCCAATCTTCTCCCCCGTGGCACCTACCTTCTAGGTCCCGTTCAAAGCCCATCCTCCTAGCACTGTTCCCGGCACCTCCTCCCCTTAACTCTGGAAGACCTTCCCCAGGAGCCCAGGTTATGTAGGCAACCTTGTCTGTCTGCCCAGCCCTCCCCGGGGAAGAAGTCCCCTGACCCTTTCTGTCCCCCATCCCCGGGTGGGGGGGTGCACACACAGTAGGAGTCACGAAGCTGGCTTCCAGTTGTTATCTGGGCAGATCTACCCCTGATCTGTCCCAAACTCCGACCATACTTCGGCCTGGCCAGGCGATTAGCAGGAATCTTCCAGCCGCTGGGAGTTACCGGAGCGGCCAGAGGGGTCTCGTCAGGGGCAGAGAAGCTGCTGGTGGCGGCTGAATTGGGGTTCTGTCCACAGGTCGAGCCTGGGGCTTGGGATGGGGGCCTCTGTGCAGCCACCCTAGACAGGGGCGTTCCGGAGCACGGGCAGAGTGGCGAGCACAGAGCTACTGGGCTCCCCACGCGTCTCCAGGGACTGGGACTCCGCAGGACGGATTCGCGAGGGGAAGGGCTGAGATGTGTCCCCTGTCCACAGAGGTTTTCAGAAGTCGTGCTCAGCGCTGCCGCACTCCTCCCTCCGGGCCAGGGCACCTGGCGAGGGCCCACGAGGCAGGGAGTGCGGATCCAGCCTAGTACTGGTCCTCCGCCATCCTCCGCCGCACAGGAACTGGGCCTTCGGTTCCCCGCGCCCCTCCTCCTCTGGCCAGCACCGCCGGGTGTCTGGCTCGGCGGCCCGGCGGAGGGGGCGCTGTCGGCGCCGGCGGGCGGGGCCGGAGCGCGGGGGCGCGCGGCGCTGCGCGAGCGCAGGGGCCGCGGGCGCGGGGCGCGGAGGACGGGGGCCCTGGCGGGCGGCCCTGCGCGGTGCGGGGCGCGGCGGCGGCGGCGGGCGCGCGGCCAGTGAGCGCGCGAGCGGGGAGGTGGTGGCGGCGGCGGCGGCGGCGGCGGCGGCGGCGGCGGGAGGAGCTCCTGGCCGTTCCGCGCGCTCCGCTCCCGGCTCCTCCATGGCGCTGCCCGGGCCCCCCGAGCCGCCCCGCGGCGCGCCCCGCAAGGCGCCGAGCCTGCTGGAGATGGGGGCGCTCTGTCTGGACTCGGAGATCATTCTGGGCTTCACCAGCCACCTCCTGCGGCGGCGAGCCAAGGTGAGGGCCGAGCCACGGGACCTGCGGGCGGCGGAGGCGCTGTCCTGCCACTTTGCCGCGCGCGGCTCCCGCGGCGGAGGCTGGGGCGCCGGGAAGGAGGCAGCAGGTCCGGGGCAGCGTCCCGCACTTTCCCCATCAGTGCTGCCCCCATCTCCCTCTCCGCCTGAGGCTGTGTTCGGAGCCGAGGCAGTTAGTTGGCGCGGAGAGAGTAACGGGGACTCCGGGTCCCCCTGCGCGCCTTGCTGGGGGTCGGGGGTCTCGCGGCAGGTCCGGAGACCCCGAGGTGACTCCAGGTCCTGCGTGCACCTGCAGGTTCTGCGGGGCTGTGTGCGGGCCCTCTCCGGGAACCCGGGTGTGGGGTGTGCGTGTGTGTGCTTCCTCGAGCGCCGCGGCCGCGCGGACCCACTGAAGTTGCGGGCGTGGCCGGCCCGGGGCGTCGGACCCCGCGGCTCGGCAACAGGGCGTTTCTGCGGGCGCCTCTGTGTGTGTGTGTGTGTGTGTGTGTGTGTGTGTGTGTGTCCCAGACTAATTGAAGGGCGGGGAACGGTGCTGTTTGAAGGCGACGAGGACCCAGATCCGGATGGGCGCTGAGATGAGATAAGAGAGGGCAAGAGCTTCCGGCCCCGACTCGGGTGGAAAGGGGCTGGAGGCTGTGGGATTGCGGAGAGAGAGTGGGGAGCCCCTGCCCGCTTTATTCCCCCACCCCCGACACGTGGCAGATCAGAAATGACCCGGAAAGCCGGACGGGGAGGTGTTACGATCCACTGTTCATTTTGGGGGAGTGCGTGCGCGAACAGGGAGGACATTCCAAGTAAAAGGGTGGTAGGCAAAACGTCATTTGAGGGGCGCAGGCGGGGCGAGGAGCAGTCCGAATCTGTGTGAGGGTTTCTGTGCGCGGGGAGCGGCGGGCCGGGGTCTCCGACTGGACCCTGGCCCGCCAGCCGGCCCCTTCTCTGGCCGGGCTCTCGGGGACGCGGGGTGCCAGGTGTCTCTCGAGCCTCGGGGCGGAGAGCGCGCGGAGGGCAGCAGGGGGCGCTCGCGCCACGGGATTTCGGGCTGACGGGGAGCCGCGCCCTCCGAGCCCGACCCGGGATTTCGGGCTGGCGGGGAGCCTGGACCCGGAGCGGCCTGCGCCTCAGAGAGCGGCGACTCTTAGGGCCGGGCTGGAGCGGGAGCAACCGGTCGCCGAGATGGGGGGCGACCTCCCAGCCGGAGACAAACAGGCAATTAATTCCGGAGCTGAGTTCCCATCTGCCGGGCGGGCTGACAACAGGTCCCGCGCACGTCCCCCGGCCGCCGCGCCGCCTCCTGCCGCTCCCCGGGCGCGCGGCGCGCACACCCACTTTCCCGCGCACGCGAGGCCGCTCAGACACGCGTGCCCCCTGCAGACGCGCCGAGAAACCCATACTCGGACGCAGGCGTTGCACGTTCCGAGGCGCACACTGCCGCGACGCTCACCTACGTGCGGCTGTTAAACCCAGAGGGCGGCCCACGGCCCGCGGAGTGCGCGGGATTTGCGGGAGAAAGCGAGGGGGAGCCTGGGTCGGGGTTCGGCCCTCCCTCGTCCTCCCGAGCTGTGTGACCCTGGGCAAGACCTTTCCCTCTGCCGCCTCAGTTTCCTCGTCCGTGAAGTGAGGAGTGGGTCGGTGCGTCCCCGGAGACGCGCGGACCCTACTGTCCCGGCAGGGAAGCAGGAAGGCGCATGCGCGCAAGTGTACCCGGTGTCGCCGCGAGGCCCCCAGCGCCCCTCCCTCGGGCTGGGACTCGCCTAACAGGTTGGGGTCCTTGGAGTGGGAGGGGCCGCGCGTCGAGGCGGCCCCCCTCCCCCACGCGCCGCCGAGCGGTGGGCTCGGGCGGGGCGGGCCGGCCTTCCCGGAGCCCGGCTCCCCGGCCCCGCCCCCGGAGCCCCGCCCCCGCCCCCGCCCCCGCCCCCGCCCCGCGCTCGCCTCCCTCGCGCTCCCGCCGCCGCCGCCGCCGCCGCCGCCGCGCTCTCCTCCACTCGCCCGCGCCGCCAACTTCGGAGCGGCCGGCCGGACCATGGGGGCTCCCCCGGGCCGCATCACGTAGCCGCGGCGACCCCGGAGAGCCCGCGCGGCCCTGCGCACGCCCGGGCCATGGGCGGCCGCGGCTCCCCACTGTGCACCGCACCGCCCGCGGTACGCGCGCCCGGGCCGGGAGAGGGAGGCGGCGGCGGAGCGCCCCGAGCCGGAGTCCGGGACGCCGAGGGTGCTCGCGGGGTGCGCTGCGCCCCCTGGGGGCCGCGCCTGGAGCGGAGGGGGGGCGGCGCCGGGCCTCCTGCTGGGAGGGACCCCGTTCCCGACCTCGCGGGCTGGAAGGAGAGGGTGGGCGGGAGGTTGGGCCCCGCGCTCCTAACTTTGTCGAGCGCCTCACTCCGCGGCCGGGACGCGCTGCGTTCTGGAGTCACCGGTGCTGGGTCCCACGGTGGCACTGCTCGGGGGCCCAGGCTCACGTCCCCTTCCGCCCCCACCCCCCGCAGGTGGCCGAGGGCGGCCCGGCCCGCGAGCCGCTGCAGCTGCTGGAGGTGTCCCCCCGCAAGAGGCTGCCCACCGGGCCCGAGCAGGACCCATGCGGCAGCCGCCCTGCGCCCGAGGGCGCCGGTGCGGGCGCGGAGCAGGGCCACTCGGCGGGCGGAGGCGGCTGGTGCCGCCACTGCCACACGAAGCTCGCCGAGCTCAAGCGACAGGCGTGGAAGCTGGTCAGCGGGCCCGGGACGGCCCTCCGGGTAAGTGAACCTTCCTAGGACCGCCTCCTTCCGGGCTGCCATTTGGGAGACCCAGGGTCCCGGAGGGAGGCGACGTGCCACCAAGCGTTTTTTTGGGTAGTTCCTTCTCTCTGGGCCTCGGTTTCCCCTTCTGTAACGCGGTGTGTGTGAGTTGCAGCAGTTCATCCTAAGAGGCTCCCCAGCGCCATCGGAAGGGGGTTGGGCAGGCATTTCTCCCTGGAGCCACAGATGTCCCACAGCTGGAACCGCAGTCTGCGCCTGGGAGGGGGAAGGGAGAAAGGGGGTCGGCTAGGACTCCACCCAGGGCGGGACAGCTCCTGCCCTGCCAGCAGCAAGAGGTTACTTGGTGCGTGGGTGCCCTTGGGGCTCCTGGGCCCCCAGCCAGGTGTCTGGACATTGCACACCTGGGGCCAGAGGGCTCGGAGGACCAGAGGGGGGCCTGCCGCCATGACGGGGCCCTGCCTTCCCCCTTTCCCTGGGTTATGAAGAAGAATTGTGGGGGGGGGACCAGCCTGGGGCTTTGTCACCTTAGGTGGTGGCCACCCGTTTGGGAATGGAGCGCTGGGCCCCGTAGCCTAGGTGTTTGCCGGTGGAGGGGGCTCTGCCAGGTTCTCCAAGCGATGGGTTCGCCCTGGTCTTGGAAGGAGCCGGGACCATTGTTCAAGGAACAATGAGCCCTGGAAGTTCGCAAAGCCTGGGAAGGTGGGGGTCTCCAGAGGAAGCCCTTCCCGCCAGACCTTCAGTGTTTTCTGAAAGCGTTCTTGGGAAGTCCGCATAATCCCCATTGAATCTAAATATAGTTCTCTAAGGAGGCTCAGCAGGCCTGCCAGAGCGTGGGTTCCAGGGGGACCCATGGTGTTCCTGTCTTGGGGCTGGGTGGGGAAGGGAGGTGAGTGGTTTCCATGGCCCGGAGAGGGGACCTGTGGCCTGCCCTCTGGGGCGTGGGGCGCTGGGCCCTCTGGATCTGCTGCTCGGAGAGACCGGCAGCCTCCCAAGCTCTGTGCCCCCAGATGGGCTGAATCCGGTTGAAAGACAGCAGAGGACCTGCAGGGTCCCCTGAGCGGGGGGGGGGGGGTGTGGGGCCCCACCTGGGGGCCTGTCGAGGTCCCGGGGCCCCCACCTGGGGGCCTGTCGAGGTCCCGGGGCCATCTTATTACCCTGTTAGGGGAGACAGGCCCGGGAGAGGAGGGCCTTCAGCGACTGAGCTGGGTTTTGCTGGGGTGCTGGGGTGCTGGGCCTGTGGCCAGCTGGTTGCAGGTGGGGGTGGGATCCTGGTGGGGGGAGGGCCTCTCCTGGGGGCGGGGGCCGGGCTCAGTGGTCTCCTCCTGCCCCCAGAGTGCTCACCTCGCACCTGCCCTGGCCCACCCTGAGTTTGGCAGTACCCCTCAGTGCCAAGTGGGGCTCGCCCCGTTTCCGGGCCGCCGTGGTCCCCAACAGCGTGCTCACCCAGCAGCCCGGGGTCCCGTGCTTTGTTCCTGGTCTGCGGCCCCTCCCCCGCTGCGTTTCCTCCTTTGTCAGATGGCTGTAGCCTCCTGGGGCCCTTCTGGGAGTGGGATCCAACCTGGAGGGTGCTTTGCCCAAGCGTTATCCTTGTTTTCCCAGTGAGGGTGGAGGCAGGTCTTGGGGGCCTGCAGGCCCTGGGGCCGAGTCACCCAAGCCCAGGGACACGGGGGTTTGGGCCTGAGACCCTGCGACCTTGGTGGGTGTCATTGTCCCCAGCATCCTGTCTGACTCTCAGCCTGTGACGCGTCCCGCCTGCCCCAGAACTTCCTTCGGGGAGGGCTGCGGAGGTGGCCCTAGGACGGGCGCGGGGACCGCTTCTGCTTTTGGTTAGGGAGGTAGCTGGGGGACCTGTGTGGGACCGGCTTTGGGTGGGCCCAGTGCTCCTCCGAGCCTGGCCCGTGTCCAAGAGCCCCGGGCCCTGTTCGGAGGCCGACAAGGCACTGGAGCAGGGAGCTGGTGTTCTAGGATTTTCTGCAGGGGCCCTTTCTTATTTTTCATCATGTAGAGATGAACTTCATAAGGATAGCACTTCGGACACGGGCAGCACAGAGGGCACCGAAGCCACACAGTGGCCAAGGGGTGTGGAAGGGGCTGAGAAAGGACCAGGTCGGGGGGCTGTGGCTGTGGCCTCCCGGAGATGGGGGGAAGCTCGCGGGCGGGGTAGGGGGCCTCAGCGACCGTGGAGGAGCAGCCAGAGCTGTGAACTCAGAGCGAAGCCAGTCACTGCATCTGAGAGTCCCCGCCGCGGTCGGCCGCCTGGGCACCGGTACCGGGGACGCTGGAGACTGGGGTTGGGGGTCTGCCGACGGAGCGTGGACAGGATGAGGGCCGGGGCTCTGCAGAAGCAGCGGTTGTGGCAGACCCCCACGGGAGCGAGGGAGAGGGTGGGGCCTTCGGGGAGAGGTGACCCGTGCAGGGGTGCTCTTCCCGGGGAGCCTGGCTGGGCCAGCAGCACTGGGACGGGCCAGAGACTCCTCCCAATGGGTCTGTGGTCCAGCAAGGCCCCTCTGGGGGCCCTGTGGGTGGGAGCTGGGGGCGGGCGGGCTCCAGGGACGGGGTTGGAAGGGACACTGACCTGGACGGGGTCTGGAAGAAACTGGTGCCCAGTTCACGGTGATGGGTGAGGGCACAGGACGGGCAAAGCCAGGGTGCCGGTTCGGGGGGATGAGAAGGACGGAGGGGGCCGGTACTAAGCTAGGGGACACTCAGGTGGGCGGAAGAGGAAGGTCCAGCCTTGGACCTTTGAAGGAGATTCATGAGCCCCTGGCCGGTTTCTCAGAGGCAGGGCCCCTGGGAGGGGCACAGGGGGCTCGGAAGAGGGAATTGGCAGGGTGGCCCGGGGACACGGGGGTCCGGGGAGGAGACGGGTGTCTGGAGCAGAGCCCGCAGTGGCCAGGGCCCCGGGAGGCTGCGGGACAGTCCAGAGCCCATGGCTCCAGGCCACGGGAGAGTCCTGGAGGGGTCACCCGAACACAAGGCCTGGGGAACCCGGTGAGAGCAGAGGGGGGCGCACTGGGGCGGCCGGGGTCAGTGAGGGCTGCCCAGCCTAAAGGCCCCCGTCTGGGTGTCTCCTCCACACGCAGGCCCACTGCCCTTCCAGGCTCCGGTAGCACAACCTCCGAGGCGACAATCTCCGAGGCTACACCCTGGGCAGGCAGAGCACGTTCCCTCCCCGTGCCCCCCAGCGGCATCAGGGCACAGCGCTCGCCGCTCCCCACAGAAGACCTGCCTCAGTGGGGACCGCGGTCACCCTTGCTTCCCCCATGGGGAAACTGAGGCAGGCGCGGATTGAAGAGAGGACACAGCAGCAAGGGAGAGGCAGGCCACCTCAAGGCTGGGCAGGGCTCCGACTGCCCCACTCGAGCCCCAGTGGCGCCAAGAAGGCAGCTGGGTCCTATGGAGGTGGTGGCTCTCCCAGAGACCCCGTGACATTCGCCGTGTCATTTCTGCTGCTGAATGGATTAGCGCGCCTGGCGGGGGAAAGGGGTCGATTCTCATTTAGCTCCTGCAAATCTCCGGGTCACCCCGGCGGGGGTCTCATCGTCCTAGCCCCCGTAGGCTCCAGGGCCGCTGCTGCTGGGCCCTCACCGCTGGTGCAGCCCCCAGGCCTTGGCTCACTTGCACCGAGCTGGACCGCGAGTCTGAAGGTTCCTGGGGAGGGTCACGGGCCCGCGTCCTGCGCGCCTCGGGGTCACCTGACCAGGCTCCTCAGGCTGGCGTCCTGGAGACCCCCCTGCTTCTCTCTGCGGTCTGGTTCGGGGGGAGGGGGTGGCAGCCCTGCCAGTTCAGCATTCCCGTCACTCCCCCCGCCAGGAAGCCTTCTGGGCTGTGTCCTCGGCCCCCAGCTCCGCTCGCACTGACTTGCGATAGTGGGGTCCCGGGTCTGCTGTCCCAACTGGCCTGTGGTCCGGGGAGAGCAGGGGCAGAGCCCGGCTGGCGCGGGACTTTGCTGCCTGCTCTCAGAGTCCCCGAGCCCCTGTCCCGAGCCTGGCCTGAGCTCTGCCGGTTCCTGGGCCACCCTGTGCGGGGAGGGGGGGGTTGTCTGCCTTGGGGCTCCACAGGCCGTGCCCCGGGGGCAGCCCGGGAGGTGTGGGAAGGCGGGAGCTCCCTGGGGCCGCCGGCTGGGCCGTCTCCGCAGGGGCCCGGATGACTCAGCTGGGAAGGGATGGTCTGTGGGGCTCAGAGGCTCCCAGGCCACTGGGGGGACCAAGCCTGGGCAGCGTGAGGGAGCTGGCCGGGGTGCGGGCCCTGCAGTCCCAGCCCTCGTTCCTCACGGGAGGGAGTTTGTTTGAGGGGCTCCGGCTGCGTTCAGAGGTGGGGCTGAGCCAGGGGTGTGCGCGATGGTGATGCGGGGGGCGGGGGGTTCGCTGCCTCTCCGGTGGAGAGGAGCAGGGTCAGGGAGGGCTGAGTCCCTTGATCCCCCTGGGTTAAAAGGGGCAGAGTTTCTCCTTTGGTGTCATGTTTTGTGACTGGAGGACCGCCACGGGGCTGTGTGCAGCCTCCACGGGGCCGTGTGCAGGGCCACGGGGCTGTGTGCAGCCTCAGTCTCGGTCCTCCTGGCAACACCCCAGGCTTTGGCTCTGGGGGCTGGGCGGGGGCGGGGGCTCGGCCGGGTGTCCGGCGCCGGCAGATTTACCGCGTGGCCCAGGGCCAGGGGCTCTGCGTTCCCCTCCGACCCGGTGTGACAGATGCTGGCCCGCGCCGCTGCCTGTTTCTGGGTGGAACCTGCCAGTCGCGGGCCCCGCCCCGTACCCTGCTTGGGGTAGGGCTGCAGGGTCGGCCTGTCCCTAAAAGGCCCTGTCCCCCCTTCCCAGCTGCAGCGCAAGGCCACGGCCCAGCCGCACACACCGGGTCTGTCTAAAACCCAAGGGATTGTCTGGAAGCCGTTTCGGCGTGGCTTGTTTGGTGGGTGCCCTTAACATGGCCACGGGCCGTCCCGATTTCATCCCTGGGGTCCCCTCCCCTGAGCCCTGTCCCTTCTTGAACCTTCCTCACTTTGAGCCCCAGCCTTGTTGCCCAAGCTTGCTGGTCCAAGTGCCTCGGGCTCAGGGTAGTGGGGGGAGTGATGTGGTTCCCGGCGGCGTGGGGTGTGGACGTGGGTCCATGGCCCCCGCGCTCTGGCTCTGATCCAGCCTGCCCAGTGGTCCAGTGGGAGGCCTGCGGGGGCCTGGCGGTGGTGCGTCTGGGTGCTGGGTCCCGAGCTGGCGTTGGGACCCACCCTGCCTCGTGTCTGTCTTCTCCATTGGGTGACCGGCCAGGAGGGCCTGGGGCCTGTGCTGCGGGACGAGTGGGACCCCTCGTCTCTCCGAGCGCCCCTGAGGCCTGGTGAGGAGAGGAGCGTCAGGGTGGACACCCAGGGTACCTGGCGTGGGGGGCCGTGCTTTGGACAGGGTGGTAGGGAGCTGTGCCGCCCGGAGGGCAGATACCAGCAAATGGCCAGCAGGCCTCTGAGCAAAGCACACTGAGCCCGACCGCCCTGCGCGGGGAGGGAGGGAACAGCAGGTGGAGGGCTGTGGCGGCCAGCCCAAGGCCACTCACCCTGGCTGCTCTCCCCCCCTAGGGTTTGTGTGCGTAACTGAAGTGCTGTGGGCCTGGGAGAGAGGGCTCTGCAGAGGGGCGTCTCGGAGGGCCTCCTGGAGGAGGTGGCATTTGCTCTTGATTAGAATCAGACCCACAGAGATGGGGTGAGGGTCCCCCGGGGAGGGAACATGAAGAGCTCCACGATGGGGATGGCTGGAGCGCGCATGGAAACTGCCCTGGGCCGCCAGGATGGGCTCAAGGGGCGGGGTGTGGTGGAGGGCAGTCACACTTTTTGGGGCCTGGTGTGTCCTGGGAGGTGCTTTGATTCAGCAGCTGCAGCCTGGGGCCGCAGGCAAAGGTCCCCAGCAGGAGAACGTGAGGGGCCGGCTGAGGGGCGGGGGCTCCATCCCAGGTCTGGACCTGCCCTTCGCTCTCAGGGGCACCCAGGTCAGCGCCTGGCCTCCCTGGGGTTCCGGGCCCTCCTGAGTGGCACCGGGGAGCGGGCCCCACCCTAGCGGTGAGACTGCCGTGCCCGTTGCTCAGATGAGAAGGAGGTCCCTGGGGCTGCAGCCACACCCGCAGGGCTGGACTGAAAGCCACATCCGGGTGAGCACCGCGCTGCCCCACGGTGCATGGAGCGCCTCCTCCGAGTGGCGACGCTCCGGGACGCCAGCCCTCCGTCCCCTGCCCCCAGCCGAGGCCATCCTGCTGGTCCTGCCTTTGGCCGCCAGGGTCCCCACCGCCCTTGCGTGCCATCGTGGCGCTGGGCGGAGGACAGGGGAGGCCATTGAAGGGAGGGGGTCTCAATGAACTAGTGTGTGTCCCGAGCTACCCAGCTGGTGTCTGGCACGGGGCCTCGGGGACAGGTGCCGGTCCGTGCTGGGTGGGCCCCTCCCCCGCTCTCCCCACGCCGGCCTCTGGAGAGGAGGCGAGCGAGTGTCAGCTCTGGGGCCTTCGGAGCTGCAGGCCCGGAGTGGTCTCTAGGGTCCTGGCTGGCAGATGGGGGAGGGCCTGGTTCAGGGGTCCCTAGGTCTTCCTGCTACACCCAGGGGACGTGGGCAGGCAGGGCCTCTGGCGGATGGGCCCTTGGGAAGGTGCCTGGCCGGTGGGAGGGGCCGGGGAGGGGCCCCCCCAGGCCTCAGGGCGCTCCTCCAGGCATGGCTTCTGGGCCGGCTTGTGCTCGTAGAGGCTCTGCCAGTGGACCCCCTTTCTAAGACGGGGTGATCGGCTCAGGGAGGGCCGTCTTCCTTCCTCCCGTGGTGGTCCCAGCTTGGGGCTCTAGTCAGCTCCTGTCCCCCCGTGGGTGAGCTCGGTTGGGCCCGGGCGGGGTGAGGCCTCCCCCCGGGGGGACGCCAGGGCAGCTCGTCTGGGAGAAGTCACTCTGGGCCTCCGATGCAGGAGAAAATGGAAGGATTATTTAAGGCAACTCGGGGACCCCAGAAAGGAGATGAAAAATGGCAAGTCGTTATTTTTAAGTGTGGGGAGGCTTCCCTAACCCCAGCGGTAGGATGGGCAGGTGGTGTGCAACGCTAAATTGAATCAAATTAAGAAAAACATTTTCCAAATGCAAGTAAAATATCTGTTTAATTAGAGTGGAGAGGAAATGAAAAGTAATATTTTGCAGTGGGGTAATCACCGTCTTTCTGAAGATTCTGGGCTCCAGCGGGGTGGGTGATGAGTAGCATGGCCGCTGGGCTTCTCGGGGGTCAAAATTCCTGAAATTGGGCCAACGCCCCCTCTGGGGCTCGGGCCTGTGGACCCTGGGAGCTGCGCGGCCGGGCCTTACAGCCCCTCCCACCTGAGCCTCTCCCCTCTCCCCTCCCACCTCCCTCCCAGTGGCTGGGAGAGGAGAAGGGCTGCCCCCCGCCCCCCAGCGTACTGTGGTCTGGGGGCTGCTGGCCTGTGGTGCGAGGAGGTCCTGGAGGGGGAGGGGGCGGGGCCGCCCAGCTTTTGTCCCTGTGGAGGCTGCCAGGGGTCGCAGGTGCTGTGGAAGATGCCAGGCTCCCTCCTTGGAGTCCTGAACACCGGGCCGGGGGGCCGGGGCCCGGGGGCCGGGGGCCGGGGGCCGGGGGTGGGAAGCTTGCTGTTTGCCAGGTCAGCAGACGGGAGGGCTTGGGTCCTGCCGGTGCGGTGCCACCAGCAGGTGTGGGGGTGTGGCTCTGGGTCCAGCGTGCAGGGACCCTCTCGTGGGCTCAGTGGGCTTGCTTTTGCCTGAGCAGCGAGGGCCCCGCCCTGCCCCGTGCTGCCTGGCCCGCTGGAGGGCTCAGGGTCGGGGGGCTGTCAGCCCCACGGGGTCTCTGTGTGGTCCCCCGGGCCGGGGTCTGTGTCGGTGTCTCGTGTGTGTGACATGGGCCCCTCCCCGCCCCCCGCCAGAGCAGATGGCACGGTTCCCTCCTGGGGCTTCGATGCCCAGGGCCGGAGGCCTTGGTGGGGCGGGGGCTGAACTCCTGATGACACAGCTGGCAGGGGGGTTTGCTCTGGCTTCCTGTCGCCTTGCCGCCCCCCCAGGGGCTGGCCGGGGTGCTGGTGGGGGGCTGGTGCGGGCTTGGGTCAGTAGGCGCCCCGCCCCCTGCTCTGCCTTTCCTTCCTGCCTCCTCTGTGCCGGCCGCGCGAGGGGTGCCACGGGGTCTCCCGGAGGCCTGAGGTCCCCAGGCCAGGCAGAGGCACTGGAACAATAGGCAGCTGGGTCTGGCTGGGTGGGGGCCGGGGGTGGGGCGGGGGTGCCGAGGGGGCTGGGTGGGGCTGGGCTGCCTTTCCAGGCGGCTAATGGCTTTAGCAGGCCGGGCTTCCTTCCCCTCACACCGTCCACCCTCGGCAGCCTCCCGCTGAGTGGAAAAGCCAGACTAACCAGAGCCAGGCCCTGGAAAACGGGCACGGGAGTGACACGGACCGAGCCAGGCCCTGGGCGGCCCCGCCTGTGGCTGGGGGACCGGCGTCTGTGGCCCCACGTGCCAGCCGCGGCGGGGGCTCCGGCCGAGCTCAGCTTCCTGCGGCGGGGCGTCTGCTCCCCGGACGGACAGGCGGCGGACCTCGCCGGAGAAAATCCGGGCCTTCCGGAGGGACCCGCGAGTCGGGCGGCTGGTGCGCCAGGCCTGGCCTGGGGCCACCCTTCTGTGGGAGCTGATCCGCCTGGGGTCCGTGGGGCCAGCTGTGGTCTGAGGCAGAGGCCAAGCGGGGCCTCCTGCGGAGGGGACAGCAGGGCGGCGCCCCGTCAGTGAGGCCGCCCTCCGCAGCGGGTCCCCAGCATCTGTGGGCAGGGCCGGGCGGGCCGCAGTTCGGGCCGGGGAGCCTGGATGGAGGAAGAGATGCCCCTGGTGGGACGGGGCCTCGGCTTCCTCTTCTGAGTAATGGGGGTATTGGGGGAAGCTGCCGGGAGTGGCTTGGGGCCAGGTAGAGGAAGGCTCCCGCTCTGCGGAGTTGTCGCAGGCCCCTGCTCGGGTCGGCGGCAGGGCAGCTTGAGGGCCAGCCGGGTGGAGACATAGGCCCGCACTCGGGGTCTGTTCTTGTGAGGGCCCTGGGGAAGTCCGGCATGGTCATGGCCACAGCTGGGCCGGCCACTGCCTTGTCGAGGGGCGGCCCTGGGCAGGCACCTGTGGCTGGGCCTTACCTCCCAGGGGAGGGGAGGATGCGGAGGGGCGGGGCTAGGCTTAGAGCCTGATCCCCGTGGGGCTGCCCCAGGCAGAGCCTGCTGGGGCGCTCGAGGGACAGGGCGTGGGCCCTGGGACTAGGACTCTAGATAACGTCTTTCTGTGAGGTTTCTTCTGAGGGTTGGCTCTCTCTCCTCCTCCCTCCAGAGGCGTCACCTCTTCCAGGAAGCCTCCCCGACCTCCAGGCTCTGGGCTGCCCTGGCTGCCGTCCTTCGCCCTTTCTGGGCACCAGGCTCACAGTTAGGGAGATCCGTGTGTCCCCCTTGCGCGGGGCACAGCGGCAGCCACCACGCCCCACAGGCCCCAGGGGCCACGTCCGTGCCCGTGGCTGGACGGGGTGGTCACGGGGCCCCCACCTCCTTGCCAGCTGGCCCTTGTGCGTCCGTCCTCAGGCCTGCTTGGCTCACCCTTCCCGGTGTCGCTGCGAAGCCTGACTTCCGCGGGCACGCTGTGGGGGCGCGGGGCCGCAGTTCACTTTCCTGCAGATCCCGAGCGGGGCTGCGAGCAGGGGAGCCCCTCATGGCTCTGGATGGACGTCACTCTCGCCAGGGGCCTCGGGGCGCCGAGTGCATGCAGCGAGGCCATGATGGGGGGGGCGGGGGAGGGGCGGTTCCTGCGCTGCTTCTCCAGCCCCTGGCCCGGGCTGCTGGTGGCCTGGCTATTGGGGGGGGGGCGTGCTGATGCCTCGTTAGCCGAGAGCGAGTGTGGTAATGAGGGCGGGAGGAGGCAGGGGGCTGTCGGGGGTGCCGCGGGCCTCCCTGTGAAGCTCAGACAATTGTTTTCTTGCTGGGCTCGTGCCGATGAAACCGTTCGGGGCTTAATCATCAGTTGGGGTGATGCAGCGGCCGCAGCATGGGCCGGCCCACGCCCTGGAGCATGCGGCCCCAGGGGCAGGGGCCCGGGGCCCGGGCACTGACCACTTTATCCCTTGTTCCCTCCCCCAGGACCCTTGCCTGTCTGCGCTGCTCCTGGACAAGCTGCCGGCCCCCGGGGCCCTGCCTGCCTGCCGCCCGGAGGCCGAGCGCCGCTGCGACGTCTGCGCCACGCACTTGGACCAGCTGACGCGGGAGGCCCTGCGGCTGCTGCAGGCGCCCGCCGGCCGTGAGGCCCCCGACGCCCCCCATGGAGGCCCCAGCCTCGTGCCCTCCAGCCCCGGCGCCGGGACCGGCCCGCGGGATGCGCCTGTGGGCCCGCTGGGGAGGCAGCCGGGCCGGACGGGCCCCGACAAGAGGAAGGGGCTGGCCTGGCCATCTGGGCCCAGCGTCCAGGTGTCAGTGGCCCCGGCCGGCCTGGGTGGGGCCCTGAGCACTGTCACCATCCAGGCCCAGCAGTGCCTAGAGGGCATGTGGAGCGTCTCGAGGGTGAACAGCTTCCTGCCACCGTCCTGCCTGGTGAGTCTGCGGGCAGGGTGGGTGGCCGGCCTCCGGGGGCCACTGGGGGTAATCCCTGAGGGGTCCCTGTCCACGTCTCCGCATGGCCCACGCTGCGCAGGCTCAGTGGCTCCCCCTGTGTCAAGGGGCCGTGCCCATGGGGGAGGCCTTATCCGGCCGGCTGGCAGGCTCCGGGTGGGCAGGGGCCTCCCGCGTCCCCCAGGGCCTCCCTTCGCGTGGTACCCATGTACGTGGCCAGGGAGGGTGTTGGCCGCCCCTGCTTCTGAGGGCAGGTGTGGTCCCGTGGGCTGGCGGGAGGGCTCCCGGACCCTCCTTCTCAGGGTGAGTGGCTGTGGAACATCTTGTGAGGAGGGGTCCCCAGCGGCTCTCATGCCAGGTGCTCCCCCGAGGCTGTGGCCCAGCCGACAGAGCTTGGAGTGTGGGTGGTGGAGGAGGTCTGTGTCCACTCCGTGGCCTCTCAGGAGATGCCTGTTTTCAGTTGGTGGCAGAGTGCCCCCCACAAAGACTCTCGGGTGCGCCAGATCGTCACCCACACCAGGGGGCATGGCCTCCGAGGGACCAGCTCTGGGCACCAGTGGGCACTGTGGGTGCCATGACTTGGGCCACGTGTCCTCAGGCAGAGCCCTGGGCCGGTGTCACCTCCATGGGTTGGGATGGAGCCGGCCGGCTGTGTTCCCACCGGCTATGGCGCTTGGCCTCTGGTGGTCTCTCCCAGTGTGTGCTGTGCCCCCAGTTTCTCATCAAGCAGGAAGTATACCAGGATTCGAGTCGGGATGCGGGTCTTCTGGGACACGGGAGGGAGCTGGTTTGGGTTTGGGTAGTACGTGAGGCTAACTATGTGGGGGCTGTCCTGGGAAGGAGGCTCTGCCCGAGCCTCAGGGGATACCTTCTCCCAGGGGTCTGGGCCCTGGCGGTTCCCGCCTCTGTCGCAGAGGACTGAGACTGATAGCCTAGCATAGGGCTCCATCAGGCAAACAAGTAGGAAGGACCTCCCAAGCAGAAGGAACCCTCTGTGTAGAGGCCCAGAGATGTGAAGCCCGAGGCCTCCCTGAAGGTGTGAAGCCTGAGGCCTCCTTGGGGGTGTGAAGCATGAGACCATGCTGAAGGTGTGAAGCATCTAGGCCTCCCTGGAGGTATGAACGATGTGGCCTCCCTGGAGGCGTGAACCATGAGGCTTCCCTGGAGGTGTGAAGCCTGAGGCCTCCCTGGGGGTGTGAACCGTGAGGCCTCCTGGAGGTGTGAAGCATGAGACCATGCTGGAGGTGTGAAGCCTGAGG
>CM052797.1:124956576-124996372 GCA_028533885.1 Nasua narica
GGGGGGAGTTGGGGGCGCCCTGGGGTCTGAGTCCTGGATATGCGGGCATGGGCCGTGCAGCTGTGGGCGCCCGCTCCTGCTTCCCCATGATTCGGTCATTGCTGTTTCTGTGAAACTGGGGGGTCGGGAATCGGTTATGCCAGGTGCGAGCCCTCTGGTGCTGCTGCCGCCTCGGCGGGGGGCGGGGGGTGGATGTCGGGGATGGGACGTGGGGGATGAGGCGGTGGGGAAGGCGGCCGCTCACGTGGGCCTGCTCTGTCCCCAGTACGCGTCCAGCTCTTCAGGCGGGGACAGCTCCTGCGAGGAAGGCCGCGCCCGCCGCCCCCCGCCCCTGCGGCCCTTCCACCCCTGCTCCGTGGCCCCGGACCCCGGCCGTCTGGCCGCCAGCTCTCCCGGAGACCCCGACTACTCTTCCAGCAGCGAGCAGTCCTGTGACACGGTCATCTACGTGGGGCCCGGCGGGGCGGCGCTGTCGGACCGGGAGCTCACCGACAACGAGGGCCCGCCCGACTTCGTGCCCATCATCCCGGCGCTCAGCCGCCGCCGGCCCTCCGAGGGCCCAAGGGACGCCGACCACTTCCGCTGTAGCACCTTCGCGGAGCTGCAGGAGCGGCTGGAAGGCATTGATGGCAGCGAGGGCCCCTCCGGAGCCCAGGCCGGCCTTGCCTGTGGGGGCAGGAAGCCCTCGCCGCCTGCCGCCGCGCCCAGGAAGGCGGCGGGCTCCCCGCTGGCGGCCGGCACGCCTTGCGGCAGCCCTGCTCCAGACACCTGCCGGGTCGCCCCGGAGCCCTCTAAGGCCTGTGCCGACCCGAGGGAGCTGCTGGTGCCGGACAAGGCCGCCGGGGCCGGGGGCAGGAGGCCACTGCCCAGCCCGGCCCCTCCGCCTCCGTGGCAGCTGGAAGCCAGCAGAGCGCCGGAGGACCCCGGGGGAGGCAGCGGGGACGGCGGGGTGCGGACGCCCCCCGTGGGCAGGAGCGGGCAGGCGGGCAGCCCCCGGCCCCCCGCACATGGACGCCGTCTGGAGCGGGGCCTGCTGACCACCACGGTGACGCTGCAGCAGCCCGTGGAGCTCAACGGAGAGGACGAGCTGGTGTTCACAGTGGTGGAGGAACTGTCCCTGGGGGCACTGGCCGGCTCCGGCCGCCCCGCCAGCCTGGCCAGCTTCGGCAGCGACTGCTCTCTGCAGGCCCTGGCCTCGGGCTCCAGGCCGGTGAGCATCATCAGCAGCATCAACGACGAGTTCGACGCCTACACCGCGCAGGCCGCGGGCGGGCCCTCGGAGGGAGCGGGCTGGGCTGGGGGCAGCTGTGGATCCTCGGTCAGCTCCTGGCTCAGCGAGGCCAGCGTCTGCACGGACGACCGCCGCAGCCCCGCGCCCCAGCCTGCCTTCCGGGCTGGCCTGGACTCGCCAGCAGGGCCCGACCCCCGGGGCACCCCAGTCCCAGGCGGCTCCCCGGACGAGGGCAGCTGTCGGTTCCCGGAGCACGGCAGACCGGACAGTCCCGGCCTGGCCCGGAGTCCTCGTCCTGGGGACGTGGCTGCCGTGGCCCCCGCCCGACCTGGCAGGGAGTCCCTGGCCGTGTCCCCGTGGGGGGCAGCCCCGGCACAGACCATCCACTCCAGCCTCCCCCGGAAACCGAGGACTTCCTCAGCGGCCGGTCGTGCAGGCTGCGCTCGCCTGGCCCCGAGCCCCCCCGGCCCTGGAGGCCTCTTCGAGGACCCCTGGCTGCTCCGGGCAGACGGATGTGGCCTGCGTCAGGGGGCCTCGGCCGGCAGAGCCCCCAGCCCAGCCCCGGTGCTGGCTTGTGCCCGGAGGGTAGCAGATGGCTGTGAGGTGGCAGCCGGGGTGGCCCAGAGGCCAGAGGCCGTGGCCCAGATCCCCCCCCTGCGGAGGGGGGCCACCACGCTGGGCGTGACCACGCCCGCCGCATCCTGCAGGGACGGCTTGGCCACCGGGGCCGCCTGCCTGGGCACCCCGAAGGCTGCCCCCGGCAGCAAGAGGAGCGTGGCTCCCAAGGGAGGCCTCTTCCCGAGGCCCGGCGGGGCGGCCCCCCCGGCCCCTCCTGTGCGCAAGTCCAGCCTGGAGCAGAAGGGCAGCCCGGCCCCGGCCGCACCCCAGGCTAGCGGTCTGACCCGGGCTGCGGCTGCTGCCCTCCCGCGAGGGGAGGAGGAGGCCAGGCCTGGGGGCCGGGCTGACCACTCCGCCCCCAGGGCCACGTCCAGCCTGAAGGCCCGGGCCGGCAAGGCGGAAGCCGCGTGCCGTCCCGGCGCCCACGGCTCCCTGGAGCGGTGTGAGGCCCTGGCGCACGGCAGCGGCAAGGCCAGGGAGGCTCCCGGGAGGCCCGCCCGGGCCGTGCCCAGGTTGGGCGTGCCGTCCACCAGCTCCATGCCTGGGCCCGCCCCGACCTATAGGAGCAGCCCGGCCAAAGGTGTGGGGGCCCCCAAGCCTCCCGCTGGCGTGAGCAAGGGTCGCAGCCTGGCAGTGGGTGGGTCGAGGGCCCTGGGTGCTCCGGTGAAACCGCTGACCCCAGCGGTGGGCAGGACCCCTGGCGGCCCTGTGATGGCTCCCCGGGCGGCCCCGCGGGCCGTGGCTGGCGTCGGGGCTAAGGCCAGCCGGGGCACCATCATGGGCACCAAGCAGGCGCTCCGGGCCGCCCACAGCCGCGTCAACGAGCTGGCGGCCAGTGGCGCCCCCGGCAGAGGCGGCCCCTCCTGGGGCTCGGCCGACTCGGACAGCGGCAGCGACAGTGGCGTGAACGTAGGGGAGGAGCGGCCGCCCGCGGGCCCCGCACTGCCCTCCCCCTACAGCAAGGTCACGGCCCCGCGGCGGCCCCAGCGCTGCAGTAGTGGCCACGGCAGCGACAACAGCAGTGTACTGAGCGGCGAGCTCCCGCCCGCCATGGGCCGCACCGCGCTCTTCTACCACAGCGGCGGCAGCAGCGGCTACGAGAGCGTGCTACGTGACAGCGAGGCCACCGGCAGCGCCTCGTCCGCGCCCGACTCCATGAGCGACAGCGGGGCCGCCTCCCCGGGCGCCCGTTCCCGCAGCCTCAGGTCCCCCAAGAAGAGGGCCACAGGTGGGTGTGGGCGCGACCCCAGGGGGTCCTCTTCTGCCCCCGCGCTGTCCCCGGGGCTGGGGCCGTCCTCGTCGGAGCGGGCTGCTGAGGGCCGGCGGGCGCGGGTCATCCTGGTGCGTTGCAGGGAGCCAGGGGAGGCCTTGGGTTTGGGGCTCCTGGCCTGGTGCTCCCCTGGGCTCAGGCCTAGCTGCCCAGGAGCCCCGCAGCCCGTGTAGAGGGGACCTGGTGGGCTGGGCCAGCTCGTGGCGGCGGGGAGTGGGCAGCAGGGGCGGGGAGCAGGGAGGGCCATTCTGGGAGACGGGGGTGGGGCACCACTCGGGCCTGGGGGCCTGGCGGGTGGGCTCAGGACCCAGTGCGGGGGAGCCAGCCGGAGTAGGGAGTGATGACCTGGGCCTCAGTGGGACGGGGGTATTGAGGGCTGTCTCTGGGAGAGGCCGGCTGAGAGGCTGCCCCCACGTGGGGCCGCTGGGGCAGCTGTCCAGGCACGATGGGGTCCGTAAGGGCTGGGGTTTTCTGGACGAGCCCCTGGCTGGGTGCTGAGGGCTGAGACTGGGCCCCAGCCCCCACTCACCCTGCTCCCCGGCTCCCTGCCCCAGGTCTGCAGCGGAGACGGCTGATCCCGGCCCCCATGCCCGACGCTGCTGCCCTGGGCCGCAAGCCCAGCCTCCCCGGGCAGTGGGTGGGCCTGCCGCCGCCCCTGGCCGGCTCCCTGAAAGAGCCTTTCGAGATCAAGGTGTATGAGATCGACGACGTGGAGCGCCTGCAGCGCCACCGCCCGCCCCCGAGGGAGGACACTGCTGAGGTCAGGGCCGGAGGGCGCTGGGAGCCTGGGGTGGGGGCTGGTGGGGAGAGGCCCTGGGGGTTGGCCCAGCAGCCAGCTGACCTCGCCTTCCCCTCTGGCCCGCAGCCCTCCCAGGATGTGGAGAAGGTAGGAACCAGCCCTCCCAGCCCCAAGCCCGTGGTGGCCACCGCTGCCCACCTTGGGCCGAGTGGGCGGCCGGAGGGGTCCCGTGGAGCTGCCCCACTGGAGGGTTTCCCACAGCTGTGCCCCTTCGTCCTGGGCCTTGGCTCTAGGTTGGCCCCGGCAGGCTGCCCCGGGAGTGCCGGCATGAGCCTCACCTGTGGGGCGCCCGGGGCCGACCCCGCCCCCTTTCGAGGCCCCCCTGCACGCGTGTTCGGGCCCGGAGGCTGGAGGAGGGGGCCACGGGCAAGGCCCGGGACGCTGGGAGACCCCGGGAGGAGGCCGTCCTCCAGGCTCGAGCACCCCGGCCGCCCCTTGCCCCCCAGGGTCGGGCGTGCACCAGTGCCGGGCGGCGGCTGGCGGAGCGCAGGCAGCAGCGGCTGCGGGAGGTGCGGGCCAAGCACGAGCACCTGTGCGGGGAGCTGGCGGAGACGCAGGGCCGGCTGATGGTGGAGCCCGGCCGCTGGCTGGAGCAGTGTGAGTCCCCCCGGGCCACCCCCGCCCGCCGCTTCCCCCGAGAGCTCCGGCCGCCCTCGTCCCCTTGGCCCAGACAGGGACCCCGACGCTGGGAGGGGAGAGACGCCTGTCCTCGGCCCCTGACCCGCCGCCCGCTGTCCCTCCCCAGTCGAGGTGGACCCGGAGCTGGAGCCCGAGTCGGCGGAGTACCTGGCGGCCCTGGAGCACGCCACAGCCGCCTTGGAGCAGTGCGTGAACGTGTGCAAGGCCCACGTCATGATGGTCACCTGCTTCGACATCAGCATGGCCGCCCCCGCGGGCCCGCCGGTGCCGCAGGAGGTGGACGTCTGAGGCCGGGCCCTGGGCGCGGGGAGGGCACATGGGATGGAGCAAGGACGTGACGGGGGTCGGAGGGGTGAGAGAGCGGAGGGCCCGGGGCCGGCCCGGCGCGGGGGGGCTCCGAGGGGATGAGCGCGAGGGAGGGGCTGGCCAGGTGGCGTGGACGGGGGGGACGGGGGAGTGCGGGAGCGCGCCAGGGACGAGGCGGTCACCATCCAGACAGCGACGCAAGTGCCTTTAACCTTGAATCGGACTTCTCTCTTTTTGCATTTGGTGCTAAGGAGTCCAGACACCAGCAGGCGGTGTGCTCAGGCCGGGGCCCGGGTGGCGGCGGGGGGCCGTCGGGGTCAGGCCAGGCCCTGCCCAGCCAAGCAGTTCTGTGTAGCAGGAGGGCCCTGGGCCCGGCCGGCCCGAGGGTCAGGATGCAGGACTCTTCTTCCTTTATAGCTGTTTCCTCTGGGCAGAGCCGGCCCGGGGGTCGCCCGCCCCCGGTCTGCGTCGTCCTCGCTGCGACCTTCCTCCCCCCTGCGGGACCGGCTCTGCGCTGAGGACACGGGAGGGCAGCGCCCGTGAGGCGCCTTCTTCTACGGCAGGAATTCTTACCAAAACCACAAGCAAAAAACAAACCCAACACATACACAGTGGGGGTAAGGGTTTTGTAAAGGTTCTGTTAGGGTCATATTTTTATATCATTTTGCCTATAAACGCGGTATTTGCAGTGGGGATTTGGAGACAGATGATCTATGTTTTTACGGTTTTCTACGAAGGCATCCCTCGGGCTGGGCTCTCGCGGGGGGGGGGGGGCGCCCTGGGCGCGGGGGAGGGTCCGTGGTGGGCGCTTCTTGCCAGTGCAGACCCGGAGGGGCTTGCCGACGTACGTGCGTTCGTGTCACGAAGGGCTTTGTTTTCTGACCCTTGTGCGTTTTCGAGGGGCGTCCAGACCTGTGTACAAATGTGTAGATAACACCTTGCTACAGCGTTTATTTGTGAATAAAAGACACATCCGTTGTTAACATGGCTCCTGAGGTCACTGGGTGTGCTGCCCTCCGAGGGTCCTGGGGTGACGGGACAGCAGGGGACCTGCCTTCTGCCTGTTGGCCGTGCGGGGACCAGCCTTGCAGACGAGCGGGGACAGGCCCGATAGACCTCCAGCCGGGCTGGGACTCAAACCCCATTCTGTCTCCGACCCCCTTCCTGAGCTGCTCCGTCCGAGTTGCCCAGCTCTTGGGGGTCCCCAGGCCGAGGCAGGGATCCCGGGGCCGGGCTGGCGGGGAGCAGCGTTCTCCGGTGGGCTCCCGGGCCTTTCCCGGGGGTTGTGTTTGCTGGGAAAACTGAGGCAGGTACTGGCGTGGCCCCCGCGAGCCTCACCTCTTTCCTTCGGCCCTGCCTGTCTTTCCGGGGCACGGGTGAGTAGATACACTGGACACACGGGGCCCAGGACCCCCGGAGCTGGCAGGCACCCCCGCCGGGCAAGGCCAGCCTGCCCAGCCCGAGCCTTCCTGCGGGCCTCAGCTGCTCTAGCCAGTGCTCGAACTGTGGTCCTGCGCAAGCCCGGCTGCTGCCCCCACCCCATCTGGGAGCCCCCCAGACTCTGGTGCAGGCACCGTGGCCCCTTGCAGCCGGCGGGGCCCTTCCTAATGAGGTCTGGGACTCCCCATCCGGCATATCATACCTTGTGTGGTCTCTGCTGTGTTCCCGGCCTCCACGGGGCCTCGAGACGGTGAGTCATTGCTGCTCTCTCACATCAGGCTCAGGGCTGGGCCTCAGTGGGGCCTCAGGGGATACTTGCTGGAGGAAAGAATGAATGAATGAGCATGAGAGTCAAGTGTCTCTTCAAGGGGGAGGTCCAGCTGGGGGCAGAGGCTGGTCCGAGACCCCACAGTGTCCCAGTTTGCAAAGTGCTCCCTTGGACCCTCCCTTCGTCCCTGGCACCGAGGCCCCTGCCCCAGACCGCCGTCCGCGCCCTTGGCCCCCGCCTCCGGGATCGGGCTCCCACGTCCCCCGGGGCCTCGAGGCCCAGACCAGCCCCGGGCTCTCCCTCTCTCTTCTGAGGCTGGGTCTGGCCCCCAGCAGGGGGCCCGGCCCACCCCACGGGCCTGGGGAGATAGAGCCTTTGGGGACCGGACGTCCGAGGGCGGGGCTGAGAAGTCCACCTGGTCAAGGCTCCCGTGGCCGGGTCCAGCTCTCTCTGTCCCACGATCTGACCTGCCTCTGGCCGCGCTGGCCGGGCCGGGGACCCCTCCATCCTGAGGGGCCAGGGCGGTGCTGGGGTCTGGGGAGCTGGGGAGACCGGCTGCGGTGCCCGGACCGCCGTGCTAGAGCAGTTGTGGGGGATGCCGCGTGGGTCCCCTCCTCCTGCAGAGAACACCTCGTGCTCCTTCTCCCGGCCCTCCGTCCCTGGAGGGGCCCTCTCTGCCCTTGACCTCCTCTGACTCCCACCCAGCCCCCGTCCTGCTGGAGGGTCTCTGCGGGGCCGGCCCAGGCTGGGCACAGCTGACCGTGGGGACCAGCCGCTGCAGCCTGCTTCCCGCAGCGCAGGGGAGCTCTGGGAGGGCGGAACCCCCGGTCCTGGGCGCAGCCTGGGAGACGGGGGCGCCTTTCATCTGGGACATCAAAGCCTGCCGCCCTGTCATTACAGGCTGGGAAGCCGGCTGGGGAGTGCCCATTTTATGGATGGGAAAGCCGCCGCTGCCTGGGACCCAGCTCTTTGACCGAAGCCGAGGCGGCCCCGGGTCAGGGCCCCTGTCAGGGGTCTGTGGCCATCTTGGTTCTGGAACAATGGAGCCCCAGCGTGGGCGCGGCCGCCTCCAGCTCCCACTCCCGTGTTCTTTCTTCCTGGCCGGGGGAGGGCTTGGTGCAGCGTTCCCAGGGTCAGGGAGAGAGGGTTCTCTGTGGGACCAGAGGCAGCCAGTCCTGGAGGGGGCCGTGCAGGCCAGGGGAGGCCGAGGCACCCGCCTGGGCCATCTGGGGACGAGGACGGGAGCGGCATCTCTCCCGGCCTCGAGGCTCCCAGGGTGAGGTGCCCTCCTGACTCACTCTGCGGGTCCGGGCCTGCTCTGCCCGCCCTGCCCACCCCAGCCCCGGGCACTGAGAGGCCACCTGGGAAGGCAGGGCCGGGTGGAGGTCAGGTGGGGCTACATGCCTGGGGCCGGGGCCTCAGGGACCAGCCAGGGGGGCTGGGAACAGGCCAGGGCCAAGGTGGGGGGCAGGCGGCTGGGGCAGGAGTGGAGCGCTGGCCTGCAGCCCCAGGCGGTGCCCCCCCGGGCCCGGAGCCTGCCCCCTCCTTCCTGGGCCTTCCTCTGGGCAAAGGGGCACCATGACCTCCCTGCCCAGGGGACCAGCCAGGAGCTTCCGGAGTGTTGGTTCTGCGCCTTATCTTCTGACCCCGCACACAGCCGTGGCGGCGGGGAGGGGGAGGTTGGCTGGTGGGGTGACAGCGGGAGGGATGGTGGCCGGGTGTGGTCATCACCATGGCAACAGGGATGTTGAGGAGGGGGGTGGCAGGGATGGGTGAGTCTGGTACCTTCTGGGTCTCTGCCTGCCTCGGCCCCTCTGTGCCTGCGGGGCTGTCTCCTGGCCCCTGGCCCCATGAGGCCGGCTGTGGGGCCCCGTCCCCTCCTGACCTATGACCCCCGGGAAACGGGCTGAGGTCACACCAGCAGCCTCTGTGGGCTCCCACTGGGCCTCAGCCCTGCAGCCTGGGGGGGGTGGCTCGAGGTGATGCGTCCTAAATCAATAGCAGGGTCCACCGTCCAGGGACCAGCCTGTGCCGCTGCCCGTCAGGGCCCTGGGCTCTTTGCTGAGGTCTGGGGCGCAGAAGCCGCCAAGGACAGGGGAGCCTCAGTCTCCTCCGCAGACGTGGAGAGTGGGTTCACGGCGGGGATCTCTCCAGCCTGGGTCTCCCCCAGTGCCACCCCCCCCCCCCGCCTCCAGCTACCCCGTGCCATCCAGGGGCCACGGGCTGCCTGGGATGCCCCCTCCAGGGGCCTCTGAGCTCCCCACCCCGCATGGGGCCTCCCTGCGGCCCTGGGGGGGGGAGGGGGGGCTGCTCTCACGGCTGGAGACAGGAGCTGGGGGACAGAGTTGGCCCCGCCCCTCCCCAGCAGGAGCCCGAGGGTCCTGGGGGCCGGGGTCACCCTGCCTGGAGGCTGCTGCGGCAAACAGGAAGCGCGGAGGGTGACTTCCCCTCCTGGTACTGTGTTTAGATCCAGGCCCCATTTCCACACAGGAAGCCTGGGAGGCTGGGAGGGGGCCGGGAAGGAATTCCCTGGGCCAGCCAAGGAGCCGGCTTCCTGTGGGCCAGGTCTGCAGTGCGCGTGCTGCGTGTGTGTGTGTGTGTGTGTGTGTGTAGGGGGGGCCCTCCAAAGGCCCGAGAGAAGCGTCCCCACCTTGAGGCTGGGGGCCCTCAAGGCCTGTGACCCCACTCCGTGTTGTGGTTGGGGACACGGAGACCCCATGAGACCACGACTGGGCCGAGGGTCATGGAGTCTAGTGCGGCCTGGCCCAGGAGGCTGGTGGGAGCTCGGGAACACTTGAGGTCTGGGGGAAGGGCCTTTGGGGAGGGGTGGGGGCGGAGGGCGAGGCCCTCACCCGGGTCTGTGCCTAGAGCCAGGAGCCAGTCATATGGGCCCTCCCTCCCTGCGCACGGTCCTGCCCAGGGTCACCAGGCCCCAGGCCCAGCTGTAGCCTGGGCACCAGAGCCCTTCCCACCTGGTCACCGCATCCCGGACTAAAGCACACAGGCCCCTCGGCCTTCTAAACCAGTGTCCCGGACATCCGAGTGTCCACTACTTAGCTGAGTCCTGGAAGGCTTCCATGTGTGTGCCCCTGCCTCCCTCCTCCCCTCCCACTTCTCTCCTCTCCTCCCCTCCCTCCTCTCCCCTCCTCTCTCCTCCCTGCCCTCCCCTTCTCCCTTCCCATTCCTCTTCCCTTCTCCTCTCTCCCCTCCTCTCCTCCCCTCTCCTTCTCCCCCCTCCCCTTCTCCCCTCCCCACCCTCCCCTTCCCCTCCTCTCTCCTCCCTGCTCTCTCCTTCTCCTCCACCTTGTGAAATAGGCCCCCAGAGACAAGTGTAGAAGGTCATACGCACCCACCGTCCAGCCCATCAAACCTTTGCCTTTTGCTTTTATTCGTTTTAGAATCACCTCTTAACCTAGAAGTTATCCTAGATTCGCAGAAACTCTCGGAGGGCAGGAGGAGCTCCCCTGGCCCGCACGCGCGGTCCCGCGGAGGGGAGGGAGGGTATCTATAGCTTGTCAGCAGCCGAAGCCGATTTTTGTGCAGATTTCGCCTCATGTTCTCCTGGTCCAGGGTCCCCCGAAGAGCGCGGCGGGAGCACCTCCCTGGGTTATTTGGAACCCCCCACAAGAGGCCAGCTCTTCTGTCTCCGTTCCCCCCTCGATGCCTTCCGTGAGCGCGGGTGCCGAGTCCCCGCGTCGGGTTACGGTCCTGTGCTGGTTACTGTGGCTACAGAGTCCTTTCGGCTCGGGCTCCGGGAGCCCTTGTCGCTGGCTGGCACCGTGGTTCAGGTCCTTCAGGTCCTTGAGGATCGTGGAGAGGACTCTGCGCCCTCCAGGGTGGCCCAGCATGGAGCGGGGTCCCTGGCGGGCCTGGTCTCTCTGCGGACTCCTCCCCAGAGCCCGCAGGCCCTGGCCCTCTACCGCGACCGCCCCGAGGCCTCGGGTGCTGGGGGGTGTGGTCTCGGAGCGTCCAGGTGAAGGGGAGCACAGGCGGCCTGGGCCCTCCCCTGGGGCTCCCTGCCGTGCCTGGGAGACAGGGAGGCAGCCCGGGGGCTGTGAGCAGGATGCCCCCCACCACTCACGTCTGAGCAGCCCGGGAGACCTGCAGCGGCGGTGGGGCCCCCGGGGCTGCCTGAGGCCGGGTCAGGCCCTTCCGTGGCCATGGCTGGCGATGAACTCAGGGTCTGCCTTTGAGGACGGGGCGTGTGGGAGGCGGCCTGCCAGCTGGTTGGTGCAGGGGGGCGTAAGTGCAGGGGTGAGGCCACGGTGCCCCGTGGCCCGCGGGGGCCCCAGGGCTGGAGAATGGGCAATGACGTCTTTGAAAACCCGCAGGGCGGCGCCAGGTGAGGTCACCCCATGCCTGTCTTGACGCCGTCATCACTTGGGCAGCATGAGGTCAGCCGGGAGGTGCCACCGGCCCCGGGGCAGCCAGTTTCCCCCCACCCCCAACGGGTCTCCCGGCACAGCCTTTTCGGACACCACGGTCTAGGTCGATAAAAGGGCTTCACCTGCCCCCTGAAGAAGACACATGTGCCCCACAGAGAGGTAAGCCCCAGGCTGGGGGCCTTTGAAGGGGGCCCCACACAGCGGGGTGGTGAGGGCCAGGGTCTCCGGGAAAGGTTTCACCAGCCAGACCCCTGGGGATGGGGCCCAGAAAGGTCCCTGCACTGCCGCTTGTGCCTTGATCTCCCCTCCTGCAGAAGGAGGTGCTGCCGGGCCGTGCTCGTCAGCCCCAGACATCGAAGACAGGTCTCCCGGATTTGGAATAAGTCCCTCCTGTTTCTCCGGCCGCAGAGACATGGGGCCGTATTTCTTGCAGCCCTCGGTGGCCGTCCGGGCCGGCTGATGGGCCGGCAGAGCGCGGGTGTTCTAACTCCAGCACCCAGCCCTGATTTGTGGGCCTGTCCGCGCTCGAGTGGGGCACGCCAGCGTCCTTATGAGGCAGGGGGAGCCAGGGTGAGAACCAGGGGCGGGGGCGCGGCGGGGCAGGGGCGGTCTGCGGCCTCAGCCGCCGCACCTTCTGGCCCTCTGCACACCCACGTCCCCGAGGGAGCTCGCGCCCTTGCCTTCCACAATGGCTTCTGGCCTCGGGTTTCTGGAGGCGTCTGGGGGTTTCCAGGGCTTTCTGGAGGCTGAGCAGGACTGGCTCCTTCAGAGACACAATGCCTACATGTTCACAGGTCTCCAGCCAGTGCTCTCAAGCCCCTGGCCACCCCCACCGGCCCACTCCGAGGGGCACAGCAGGCAGCCAAGCCCGGGACTTCCCAAAGACAAATGTTCCGGGCTCGGCCATGTGCGGCCAGCTCCCGCCGGGGTCTCCCCTCTCTCGGGCCCTTTGAGCCTGGAGCCCCCAGCCTGAGGGAGACGCCCAAATGGCACATCCTGCTCCGCAGGCTCTGGGGCCCTCAGAGCAGCGGAGCCGAGGGATCAGAGCTGGGCGGCCGGCACGGGGCCGCCGTCTGGGCCGGGAGGGCAGGTGGGGCTGTGCAGTAGTCCCCGGGCTCCTGGCCGAGAGGGTCCCCGTGGGAGCAGCGGGCAGGGCCTTCCTGAGTTATTTCCTTACAAACCCCTCAGCGGTCCCCAAGGCCACCCCCGAAGGCCCCCAGTTAGCCCTACCCGCGGGGTGGGGGTGGCTGGGGGTCTTGGCGGGGCAGGTCCCCGGTCTGGCCGCGGTGGGAGTGGACACACAGGGGTTCCTGGGGACAGTCCCCGGACAGGCAGCCTGGGCAGGGAGCCTGGCTGGCTTTGAGTCCTCCCGGGGGGGGGGGGGCGGGGGGAGAGGGTGGAGACTCAGTGTCACAACAGGACCCAGGGGACCAGGTGGGGACGTGGGGTCAGGGTGGAAAGGGGGCTGGGGGAGACGTGGGGGCTTGGGCTTACTCGCTTCCCGCTGTGCCGATCTGTGGGGAGATGGAGCCCCGGGGGAAATGTGTGTTGGGCCATGCAATTTGTTAATAAGTCGCCCAGGAAACTAGGTCCCGGCGGGAAGCACGCCTGCCCCAGAAGGCCGGATTTATGAGTCGGTGCGCATTCATGCCCACGCACGAGCACACACACGCACACACGCGCGTGCAGGGCCGGCGGCCCCGTGCTCCGTGCCCGTCACGTCCTGGGATGCCCGGTGGGGGCGAGGGGCCCGTTCCCCAGCCCGCCGCCCCTAGTTCTTCCCGTCGAGTCTGCGGGAGGACCCTGGGGTTGGTGGCCACAGATCAAACCTGCTCCCCGAGCCCTGGGGGCCCCTGTGGGGACGGCTCCCCGCTGCCCGGAGGGCATGCCGAGCCCGGAGCCCCGGTCCCAGTGGGACGGCCCTTCCCGGGGCCGGTGACGGGCGCGCTGAGTTTCGGAGTGAGGAGCATGTCACAGAGGGGCAGAGGGCGGGCCGGCTGGGCGTCCCAGACTCGCACTGCTGGACGCCCGGGGCCGTCTGCACGAGAAGTCCAGATACCAGACCAACCGGCAGCGGGGGCCCTGAGCTGCAGGCAGCGGGAGGGAGGTGGGGGGGTCCCTAAGTGTCACTGAAGAGTCCACCCGATGGGCCGTCCAGGCTGACGGCCTCCGAGCCGGTCCCACCACCGGCCCGAGGAGCCCTGCTTCCCTCTGCGGTGGGGGTGGGCACCGTCCCTCGCGGGCGGGGGGTCTAGGCTCCCGGCAGCCTGGGTGAGGCGAGCTGTCCTTTCCCAGAGGCCCCCGGGGGCGGGGATCCTGGGGCTGGGAGGAGGGGGCTAGGGCGGCCGCAGGAGGGGGCTGGGGGTCCCAGGACCGAGCAGCATGAGGGCGGCTAGCAGGCCGGCTGGGGCCTGCTGGTTTGGGGGCACTCGCCTTTTAAAACACGATTCTTTCCATATTCTTTCTCCCGGTGTGTTTGTTTCTCTAGAAATGATGCTCTCCGGGGTCCCCGCGGCTCTCCGGGCAGAGGGATGCCTGACTCAGGCGAGGATTGGGTGCGGCTGGTCCTGGGGGTCCGACCCAGTGCCCTGGCGACAGCCCCCCCGGGTCAGCCCTCAGCTGGGCGAGCTTCCTTCAGTCCTGAGCTCACTTTGGAGAAACCAAAGCCCTTCTCGGCAGAGGCCCTCTGCTCCCTCCTTCGTCCCGCAGGCCTACTGTGCGCCCGGCCCTGGGAGCCACAGCAGGGTAGCCTCCTTCGGCAAGGAGGGGAAACTGAGGCACAGGATGGTAGGCACTCCAAGGAGTCAGCACTGGACCCCAGCGTCCCCAGGTCTCCATCTCCACCATTTCCTATCTGAGCCCCCTTACCTGTGTCTGCTTCCTCTGTCTCTCTCTGTCCCTCACTGACCGGCTCTGTCCCCGGCCCGTATGGAAGCCCTTGCCAGCCTCGGTCACCGGCCCCAGTGCCCGGCTGTGGGCGAGGACCAGGGAACCCAGGAGTCTGCTTTCCAGGCCTGGTCCCGGCGCTTCGATCCCAAGGTGGCTTCTCCCTGGAGTGGGGCAGGAGGGGGCGCGGGGGCCGTGGGGACAGCTCCTGCTCAGGCTACCGGTCTCTCCGCCTCTCTCAGGTAGTGGGGCCCTGGGGGGCCCTGACCGCCCCCCCGGACCCTCTTGAGGGCCGCTCCTGAACTGGGGCTCGGGCCTCGGGGCGGTGTCTCCCGCCCTCGGTCCAGCGGGCTCTCTGTGTCCCCATCCCGGGGCTGGGTCAGGACCGGCTGCCTCAGCGGGAGGGGGGCGGGAGGGGAGGCCCGAGGCAGGCCTGAGTGAGGGGGCTGTTCCTCTGTGTGGTGATGGAAGCTTCCAGAAGCTCTTCCTCTGCTCTAGACTTTCACCCTGAGCTCTGCTGAAGCCCTCAGCTCCCATCGCAGGCTGACCTGGGAATCTTGGCGGCCTGCCTCTGACCTGCATTCGTGACACCACCCTTTGTGGGGGTCTGTGCCCGTGAGGGTCGGGGCCTGAGGCGAGGAGGATGTACTGACCCGAGGCAGAGGGTTTAGGGACCCGAGAGTCTGGGGACATGAGGGCCTAGCTCAGGGCCTTGGGAACCTGGAGTTCGGTACGGATATTTTCTTTTAGAAGCTTCCACTGGCCGTGGTCGTCCATGAGCTGGCACCGTCCAGGCCACGCAAAGGGCAGGTGGGCCCCGGCGGGCCTGTAGCCTCTTCATCTAGAGTCCTGGGCAGCCTGGCCCAGACCCCCGACAGCCTCCCCAGAGGCGCGGGCCAGAGCCCCGTGGAGGCAGCAGGAGTGAGGCTCAGGGAGGGGCAGCGAGGGAGGGGCGGGAAGCTTCCAGGTGGGATGTGGGTGGAGCTGGCAGGTTGGGGGGAGGGGGCAGGGCTGAGACCCGCGAAGTCCCGGGGCCCCCGCTTGTGTTCGTGCTCAGCTGTGGCCACCTCGCGATTCTCGATTCCTGGCCCTGGGGGAGTCGGGCCCCACCTGCTCCCTGCCGGGAGCCGGCTGCCCTGGACATCGGGCAGCGAAGACCAGTCCCTCCCTTCTGCCTCCTCCCCCCTCCCCCTCCACTGAACCAGACCCAGAGGTCGCAGGTCAGATGTTGGGGACTTCTGGCGGGGGCGGGGGGACAGGCTCTGGTTCCAGGGGTCTCATTGAAAGCCGCTGTGTGACCTAGGCAAGCTCCTAGCCGTCTCTGGTCATCGCTCTTCGCCATGGTGAGAGGAAGACCACTGGCCCTTGATCTTTCTGCTTTGAAGCTGGCTCTGGTCTGTGACCTTGGCCCTCCAGGGCTCGGCCTCCCTGGGGGGCGCCAGACTGAGAGAGCAGAGGAGGGCTGCGGGTGAGGGGCTGCAGCGGGGGGATGCGGGTGGGCATCTTGACCCCGGACGAGGGGCGCTGGGCCGAGGCTCCCTGCCTCCTTTTGGGGGAACCCCATGGGGTCCCAAGGGTTGGTCCCCCAGCAGGGCCGCCGTAGAAAGAGCTGTAAATCGCAAGGCTGCCGACTTCACCACGGACGCAGAGGGAGGCGGCCGTCAGCGCGGACCTCCTGGGTGCGGCAGGCCTGTCCCCGCCCCAAAGCAGCAGGAGGGGCCTCCGAGACTCGGCCAGGGTCCCAGGGAGACGGAGTCGGTGACCGGTCCCAGTGCTAGCCCGGCCACACTGGCAGGGTCCAAACCCTGCCGGCTGTGTGACCTCAGGCTGGCTGCTGAACGTCTCTGGGCCTCGGTTTGCGCCTCTGGAGATGGGACGCACGGCCCCCCGCCCCCCAGGGCTCCGGAAGAACCTGACCTTGCCGAAGGGCAGGGGTCTGCGTGTCCGCGTGCCCACGGGCAGTGCGTGTGGGCCCCGCTCGGCCAGCAGCTCGGAACCTGGCCTGGGAGGCCCGCCATGGAGGGGGGAGTCCGGGCGGGGGTCCCGCGGCCGTGCCCCCTCTGGGGTGACTGTGGGTGATGGTCAGGGCCCTGGAATCGGGCTTCTGCCCTGGGCTGTACAAGGTGGAGCGATGCAGGCCCCCAGGAGGGGAAGGCAGAGGGGCTCCCGCCTGCTCCCCTGAGGCCAGTCGTCTGCCGGGCTTAGCCCTGGAGGCTGGTTTCCTGTCTCCTCCATGATCCTTGGGGCCTCGTGTCCCCAGAGCAGCTCAGCTGGCGCCTGGCGGGCCACAGGACCGTGGCGGGGGGCACACGGCTGCAGGAAGGGGTGGGGGAGCTGCAAGCAGGCGCTGACCACTGGCGGTGGGTCAGGGAGGCTGAGGAGGAACTGGAGGACAGAGGCTGCGGGAGAGGGAAGGGGCTGGGATTTGGGGGGGTGGGGTTCCCCATGGCGGTGTGGAGGGGCTGGGCCCAAGGCGATCAATGGGAGCTAGAGAAGTGGAGGTGGGGACACAGCTCTGCCCTGTATGTTCCCAGCCCCCTCCTCCAGGAAGCCCCCCAGTCCCCAGCCGGGCCTAGGCCCTCTCCCCCTGCCTTCCTGCCTGTGCCCTGGGGTCTCGTCCAGAGTGAGGGGCAGGAGCAAGGGCGGGGCCTGGGATGACCCCTGGCCGGCTGGGGCTCGCGGTGCAGGCCCCTGCGCTCTCCCGGGGGCGGCGGGGGTGGGGCCCAGACTCGGGAGCCCACCGACATCCGCTCACGCTCAGGCAGGCGGCATCACAGCTGCGGGTGCCAATATATGGGGTGCGGACGCCGGAGCTGGAGCGGGGCGATTAGACTTGCAAATGGACCCACAGCCCCGGAGCGGGGGCCCAGGGTGAGACCCCAGCCCTGCTCGCAGCGCTGTCACCCCAGTGCGAGATGGGAAACCAGGGCTGGGTGGGGGCTCCTTGCACAGGCCCGCCAGCACCCCCGCCCCGACACCAAGGTCGCCGACAGGCCTGGTCTCAGCCGGAGGGGAAGGGGCGGCTCCCCCCTGGCATCTGGGGCCCCCCACCCCTCATCCCCCTCTTCCCTGAATGCTTCTCACTTCCCCCCCGGGGGGGTGGTCCCTGCTCTGTTCCTTTGGCGGGCCTCCTCTGGTGGGCTGCACTCTTCCCAGGACCACCTCACCCCTGTAAGGTGTGGCTTCTCTTCTCGTCTAGACACTGGGGCCCCCAAACACCAGATCTGTGATTCTGCTGTCCCCCACCCCTGCATCTGCCTTTCCCACTCCCCAGACCCTTAGGATTCAAATCTGTGCTCCCCCAAATCCACCTCTCACTGTACGCCCCACAAAGTGCCCCTTCCCCCAGCTGGGTGTGGACGGGGCCCCTGACGCCCCAGACCTGCCCCCACAGCCACACTCAGGCTCCCTGTCCCGGCAGAGGGAGGAGCACAGGGGGTCTCGCCGGCACCCCGGCCAGAAGGTCCTCCCGGCTCACGACTCGGCATTTCTCTCAACAAGACGACGGAAGGGGCGCCGGGCTGGTTCACCGGTGAAGCGTCTGCCCTGGGTCCTGATCCCGGGGTCCTGGGATCAAGCCCCGCGTCGCGCTCCCTGCTCAGCGGGGAGCCTGCTTCTCCCTCTGCCTCTGCCGTTCCCCCTGCTCGTGCTCGTCCCCTCCTCCCTTTCTCTCTCTCTCTCAAATAAAATCTTAAAAACAAAACGCCCAAACAAGACGACGTTTATTTCCTGGGAAATCTGGTCCGCTCCTCTTAGCCTGCTGTTGGTCATTGCCATTTGCCGACTTGCTTCCCGACAAGGACCGCACTTCATGGCCCGTCGGACGCCTGCCTCACGGCTGCGCTGAGTGCCTTCCGCTCTTCCAGAGAAACGTGGGACCGCACAGGATGCTCTGCTGCTCAGCTTGGGCCCAGGGCGCTGGAGGACCAGGGAGGGTGTGGGGCGGCGGGGGCCGATGTCACGAGACCCAGCGTCTGCCCCCAAACCCGACAGACGCGGAATGAGACAGGCGGGGGCAGGCGGCTGTCTCACCACGGCCCCTGGCTGTGTGCCTGCAGGTCCCCGTGCCAGGACCTACCTTCCCGCCGGTGACCTACAGTCTGGCAGGGGACAGAGGCCGGGAGAGCCAGCAGAGAAGGGGTTTGGGGGGCTCCGAGGAAGGGAAGTCCTTCTCCCCTGGGGTGAGGGGTGCTGCGGGAAGGCTTCCTGGAAGAGAGGGCGCTCAGTGGAGCCCTGGAAGGTGAACAGGAGTAGACAGGCTGAGGGGACAGCCTGGACCAAAGGTTGGAGAGGTCATTGCCGGGGATTTGCTGGGTGAGGCGGGCGGTTCAGTGCGTCTGCTGCCTCGGCTACAGGGAGGTGCTCTTCCCAGGCCCCAGGACCTCATTCCCTCCTCGGGGCGGGCCTGCCCTGTGGCTCCGGCTCCCTCCATCCACCAGGGGACGGGGCCCCGCGGGGAGCGCGGGGCCGGTGCAGAGCTCACACTCAGTGGGCGGCGCCTCGGGGCACGGTCGCGCCCACGGCCGGTCCTTTCAGGAGCCTGGCGAGGTGGGAGGCCTTGGACGGCGGGGTTGCCAGCGCACAGAATTTGTTCCTTCGCGGGTTCTGGTTGGTTCTTCCTTCATTCGTGTGGGAGAGGGGGGCAGAGGTGGAGACCGTGCTGGGAGCCCGAGGCCGGGCCAAGCCTGCGGGGACCCTGGGAGCTGGCTGGTCAGCAGAGTCATCATTAAGTACGAGTAGGAGGAAACTGTGCTCCAGCCCCTGGGTGGCACGGAACACTGGCCAGGGGCCCGCCCAGTGCCGTCCTAGCCCCGAGCCCAGAGCCGTCCCTGTGGAATGAATGACATCTGCACGACCGGAGACCGTCAGCGGTGGGGACGCCGCTTCCTTTGTTGGTTCCTGAGCCGCCGCGTGGGGACCGCGTGGGGACCGCGGCTGGCCGGGCATCACGGAGGGTACCGCACATTCGCTTGTCACCTGTAAGCTGCACGAACAGATTGTCTATAGCGGTGACGTGCGTAAAAGTCGGGGCCCCAACGTGTGTGTCGTGGGTCCTCGGAGCCCCTTGTGGGCCACTGACCAGCGCACCCGCGGGGCAGGCCGGGGGACGGGCTGCTCGGCGCCAGAGAGGGCACGTTTGGGGGCGTCCAGGTTGGGAAGGAGACGGTGAGGATGGGCGGGTGGCGGCTGATGTCAGGGACACAGCTTGCCAAGGAGAGGGGGCAAGACCTAGGAGGCAGAGGAGGACTTGATCATGGCTGGGTGGGGAAGGGAGGTGAGGCGGCAGCGCGCCCACCCTGCCCCGGCTCTGGCCAGAAGGGGTCGGCGGTGGTGGGGCCCCGATCTAGCGGCTTGCGTTTCCTTTGTGGAACGGAGGGTGGCTCGCTCCCAAAGCATGTTCCGTCTGATTCATGTTGGGGGCGGTGGCCCATGCTGTCGGGGGCCCCGAGACAGGCTGCCTGCCCGCCCTCGCTCCGCCCCCCTTTGCCCGTGGCCGTGCCGAGCGCCAACCCGGGGGGCCCCTGACAGGAGCGGGCGTCCGCGGCGGAACACCGACGCGCTTGCCACGTGGGGGCACGTCGGCAGTGCTCTCCACGGGGCGGCCTCCTGGATCAGACGGGCCCTGCCTCCCGAGAGCAGGGTACCCCCGGGAGGAGGAGGGCGGACAAGGGTTGACCAGCTGAGCCCGGAAGGTTTGCTGCACCCACGGAGACCTAGGCCGCAGGCAAAGAGGGAGGCAGGTGCAAGTGCAAGTTTGGACCCATCGTCCCACTGGATGAAACGGAGCCTGGGGTGCTGGCCCCAGGTCTGCCCCAGCTTTGCTCTCCGTGATGCTGGGAGGGCCTCAAGCTCAGAGCCTCGGCCTCCTGGTGGCCTCTCAATATGGAGAGAGAGGGTGCAATTGCCATTCCAATGACCCATGGTCATGTGTCCACTCATTCATCCATTCGATAAATATCTATTGAATCCCAGGAACTGGTCTTGGAATGGTCCTTACCATCCCGGGGCCACCTACTCCCATATGCCCACCTGCCCATCTACCCAGCTGTCCTCCCTTTCTCTCATTCTGTTCAGCACTGTTTACCCCAACCTGTCTCTCTACCATCTCTTAGGTCCTTAACACCTGGCTATGTGTCCAGCTATCTACTCTCTATTTGTCATATCCCCACCTATCTATTCAGCCATCCACTCCTCCATCTGCTCGTCCATCCATCCATCCGTCCATCCATTCACTCGGCCATCAGTCCATCCATCCGTCCATCCATCCATCCATCCATTCACTCGGCCATCAGTCCATCCATCCGTCCATCCATCCATCCATCCATTCACTCACCCATCTGTCCATCCACTCCTCCATCTGCTCGTCCATCCATCCATCCATTCAGTCTGCCATTCGTCCAACCGTCCATCCATCAATCCACTCACCCACATATCCATCCATCCATTCATTCACTCACCCATCCATCCTCTCACCCACCCATCCAACAGTAATCAGTAATTAGGGCTCCTTGACGCTTGACTCGGGGCTGGGATGGGGCACACCTATGAGGTAGACAAGGTCCCTGCTCTTGAAGACCCCTCAGCTTGCAGGAGCAGCACCTGTGGTGAATGTGTTTGCAGGTCTGTGGGCATCTTAAGTTGTTCAAGCCACTGGGGTCTCCGTGGAACTCGGGCCAGACTCTGGCCGACGTGTGCTCCAGGTGAGATGCTGGGATGGGCGCTGCTGCCCCCAGGGCACCGACTCTGGGGACTCCTGGGTTGTCAGTTGAGGCTGCCTGTGAGAGAGTGGGCCCCGGCCCGCAGCCCACCCCTCTGTTGCCCTCTCTGTTTCTGCAGGTTTGAGAAGAAACCCTTCAGGAGGTCATGGCCAAGGTCACCACTGAGCCCAGGCCACTGAAATCAGCCCCTGGCCATAGGCCAATAGCTTTCCATTCGGAGCAGATGTCCCTGACTCCCAAAGGGCTCCAGAGTGGTGGCCGTGTCCTGAGCTCGCCGCCAGGCCTCCAGGACTCTGGAGCCCCGCGCGGAGGCAGGGTCGTCTGAAGCGGGGGGATCGGCATCGGGCAGACCCAGGCCTTGCTCTGCTGCCTGAGTGTGTGACCTCAGGCAAGTCCCTCGACCTTCTTGAGCCTGTTTTCTTATCTAGAAAACAGGGCAGCTATCCCGAATCCATGTGCGGAGCTGACCACATGGGCGGGTGGGTATCGGGGTCACACGAGGGCCCCTGGGTGGCTTGGGGAGGGTCCAAGGCCACACACGAAGTCTGGGGACCGTGGCTCAGTGGGCCTCTCTGCTCCCCCCAGACGTGCAGGACTGAAGGCGGAGATCTGCCCTGCAATGGCGTGGGCCGTGGGTGCCGTCCACACGTGCCTGTGGACGGGGTGGGACAGGCGTCCACGGTGAATATGTCAAATCAGGAAACTGTGCAGTTAGCGGCAGTCGAGTCAGGCACAGCCACGGACGCGGAACCAGGGACCCCCGTCCTCACAGACACAGCGGCAGGGGCGGTCGGTGCGCATGAGTGGGGACACCGAGGTTCCTGGCCGACGTGGCGTGCCTCGGGTCCCAGGGCTGGCAGGTGGCTGAGCCTCCGGTGCCTGCTTCTCACGGCTGGGCACGCAGGCCCCCCGAGCTGCCCTCCGCGGGCAGGTGGCCGGGCAGACGAGCTGGCCAGGAGACACACCAAGGCAGGGCGCGGAGGCAAAGGAGCGGGGACCCTGCGCCATCTGTCTCCCAGGTGATTTGTAGGGAAACCGACATGTGAGTGCATCCCGAATTACGTCTGGATTGTTACACACGTATCGCGAACAGACCTGTTCCTAAATTATCTTTTATGGTCACCGGCAAGTCCGCGGGCGGCGGGCATTCGTATCCAAACCCAGCTGTTACTTGTGGTGGCGGACCCCGCATTCATTATTGACGCGCCCGGCCACCTCCCCTCCACCGCCAGTCAGCATTCATGGTGCAGCCGCTCTGCAAATATTGATTCTGACCCAAGTTGTGTTTTCCCCTTAACATTATTATAATGAGGGATGAAAATCAAACTGCCCGCACTGAAGCTCGATCATTCTTCTGTGCCGTTCCCCATCGATCTTTCTTTCCCCAGGTTGTACCATAAATTATTCCATTCAATTAAGTAAACTCACACATAATGGCATTTTGCAAACTGAATAATTTATGACTGCGTTTGGCAAAAGCTGGTTTGGGGGAGCAGGGAAGGGAGGGGACTTGGTCCCCGCATTTCGGGGGCTGGTGGGGCTGGGCCTGCGGAGGCCGGTCTGGACCAGGGCGGGGGGCTGCAGGGGCTGCGTCTGCGTCCCCCGGGGGCCCGGGCTGTGGGGGGCGGACCAGAGAGGGCTGGGCCCTGGGAGGCTTCGTGCAGGAGCAGCAGACCCGTTCGGGGTTCGGGAGGGAGAGAGAGAGAGAGGGCGCATCCAGCCCAGGGGTGAGGAGCGGAGAGCTGTGCCCCTGCCCGTCTGCTCCGCCTGGACTTGGCCTCAGCCCTGCTTCCGGCAGCATAACCTGAAGTCGCTTGCTCAAGGCTGCCCGAACAAAGCCCGGAGCGAGGGCTTCCTCAGCAGACGCGCCCCAGTCCCCGGGCAGGGCTGGCTTCCCCCGACGCCTCTCTCAGCTCGTAGACCCCGGTCCTCCGTCCGGGGACCCCGGGGTGTCTGCGTGTCCAGATCTCTTCTTCTCCTAGGACACCGCTCAGAGGCACGAGGTCGCACTCTGAATGCCTCCTTCTAGAGCAGCCCCCTCTTTAACAGCCCCGTCTCCAAATACAGGGGGTCGAGGCCTCGCTGGTGAACCGGGCACACAGCTGAGCACATCCCAGCGCCCCCGTGGCCAGCGCGGCCCTGTGATGGGCCTTTGGCGCCCGGGCCCAGCTGGTCTGCTCCAGCCGCTGGCCTCCTCGGCCGCCTCTGCCAGGGAGTCTGCGGCGCGGGCCCCCTTGTGCGCAGGGGCCTGGCTGCCCCGTCTTCCCCCTGCTCCCTAACCTCACCCCTGCCCCCGGGCCCCTATTCCCCAGGCCTTAGCCGGGAAGAAGGACCTGGGGTACGGGTGCGGCCAAAGCCCTGGATGCTCCCCTGGGCGCAGGTGGGACGAGGGGCTCCGAGCCTGGCCCAGCACCGGTGGGGGCGCACGCTTCCCAGGTCCGCAGCCTCCGTAGCCCCGCACTCCCACCGCCGACGCTTCTCCTGGTAGGGGTGCTCTCTGCTGCCTGCCCCCCCAAGTCCGATGGTGGCCCCAGGGCGCTGTAGCCTCATTGTCTTGGTCCCTATCTCTGTGCAGGGCACCCGCGCCCCTCCCCCCTCCAGCTGGTCCCGCTGCTAAAACTCCAGACCTGGCATCCAAATGCCCTTCACAGGTGCCCCCTGGACACCCCGGGGGCCTCTGTTTCAATGCATCCCACAGAGAACTCAGGGCCGCCCGGCCCCACCGCCCTGCTCCCCGGGTCCCGGGTGGGGAGCACTTTCCTGCGGTCCGGGTCAGGGAGCCGGTTCCCCCTCCCTGGCCTCATCAGCCCCAGGGCTCCCGCGTGGCTGGGCGGGTGGAGGTCCCCCGCCCCCATTCTGGGGCGGGGCTGAGCTGGGAGGCCCACTGCTGGCGGCCCTGATGCCGCCGGCCCGGGACCATCTCGCTGCCTGTGTCTCGTCCTTGCGAGGGGAACAGTGGCCCCTCAGAAGTCCAAGGCCAGAGAGTTGTGGGCCGACGGTGACGCAGAGGGTGCGGTGGTGTGGGGAAGGGGCTGGCCCCCTGTGGCGGGGGTGGAGCTGGTCTCTGCCTCACCCAGGGTCCAGCGCCCACGGGACAGGCGATCTGCAGCTAGACGGCCGGGGGCCCGCTGCAGCCTGGGGGCTCCCGTGGCCCTGACGTTTCTCTCCAGGGGCTGGGGGGCGGGGCGTGGGGATTGGGAGAAGCGGGGTCACTGTTGGTGCTCGTCACAGCGAGAGTCTGTGCTGGGTCAGCGTCCTGGGGCCCCAGAACCCGGGCAGGGAGGAGCCTCCTCCGAGCGTCTCTGCACGACCGGGAGGCCGAGGGAGGAAGGCTCCGGCCAGGACGTGAGGAAGATCCCATGGAGTCACGGGCATAGAGGGGCCTGCCCCTTGCTGAGGACCAACCTCAAGTTCTTGTGCACCAAGAACCCAGCGGCCTGACCTCCCCGTGGAGCCCAGGGCCCCTCCTCCCGACACCACCGAGGCCGCAGAGGCCGGCGGGGGTCCTAGAGAGGGGCCTCCCCCTGTAGCAGGGGGGCCGGGAGGGAGAAGGCGGGGGGTCTCTGCAGTGTGGATGGGGCTAGCCCCTAGCCCTCGGCCTCGGGCTTTGCTGGGCGTGGAGCTCAGGCAGCCGAGGAGGCCCGGGGCCCGGGGGTACCCACTTCCCGTGGGTACGCGTGTATGGGGATCGCGCCCCGCAAGCCACTCGGCCGAGAAACGCGTGTGAACCATTAGTTATGTAAACCCCGGGCCTGCGACAGCCACGTGGTGGGTCCTGGGCGGAGAGAGGAGCCGTGCTCTCCAGCACCCACACGGCGCCCACACGGCGCCCACACGGCGCCCACACGGGCCCCACACGGGCACCCACACAGGCCCCACACGGCGCCCACACGGGGCGGGCGGCGGCCCCGGCAGGTGCACTCCTCCACAGTCATCTTGGAACGGGTTGCTCGCTGCCCGCCTGGCCTCGGCCCCGTGTCCCCTCCTGACTGGTCTGGGGTGAGCAGAGGACTCGCCGGGTCACCAGCGACGCCGACGGGCTGGGGGCGGGGGGAGGTGTGCAGTGCGGCTGGGCCCGCGTGTGGCCCTGGTCGCCCTCAGCCGCCGTGTGGCCCAGCCTGGTGGGCTCCTGTGGGGAGAACGCAGGGGTCCCCCACCATCCTTGGTGGTGCCAGGCTCCCGTCCAGGTGACAGGCTCCTGGGCCCTGGCTTCGGGGCGGGTGGGGACCTGCTGTCCCTACAAGGTTGGCGAGGGCAGGGGTGAAGCTGCCTGCTCCGTGCCCCCCACCGTCTGTAGATGTCCGGGGGGCCCGCTGGGTAGGGCCGCTCTCCGTCCTGTGCCCAGGGAGCCGGGTGCTGGGGGATCGGTTCATATCTTCGTTTAAGACGCCCGGCAAGTGCAACTTAGATGGCACTCGGGTACGGAGCAGCGGCCTCCCGGCTCGTCCTGGGGCAGGAGGCACCAGGAGGGAGCACTTGGCTTCTCCAGGCCCGAGTCTTAAGGGCACGAGGACCACAGGGGCGTCGGAGGGCCGCGGACCGGCAGATTCAGCCCGGCACCACGGTGGCTTGCCTTCTTCTCTGTGTCATTGGGATTCTTCTCCACAACAACCTCAAGTTGTTTTGAAACAGATGATAAAAATTTAAAAAATTTAAGTGTAAAGGATAACCCCTAAATGTCTGATTAAAAAAAAAGATTTATTTATTTGAGAGAGGGAAAACAAGGGAGGGCACTAGCTGGGGGGGCAATGGGAGAAGCAGGCCTCCACCGAGCAGGGATTCTCGACGCGGGGCTCGATCCCAGGACCCCGGGATCGCGACCTGAGCCTTAGGCAGATGCTTAACCACCCAGGCGCACTAGTAATTGATTGTTAACGTAAGATTTCATCTCTAAGGTCCGCTGACCCTCCACTTAGCCCGGCAGAGGCAGTCTGACCGCTCGGGGTGCAGACCCGTCCCCAGAAGCCCGTCCCAGCAAGTGGCAGCCTCCCGTCCCTGCTGCTCTGACCCAAGGAGCAGGGGGTGCAGGCGGCCTGGAGGGCGGGGCCCTGGCTGTCAGGGGTCGGGCTGGGGACACGGTTGGGAGGGACGGCTGATGTCTGGGCGTGCGAGGTGGCCCAGGCACGGGCCAGTCAGCGGGGAGCAGCCTGACCCGAGGTGCCCCCGGCAGGTGCTGGGACCTCTGCACCAAGGACCATACACTGGTTGGTCTCTGTCTAAGCTGGACGGTGGCGCCCAGGCACCGAGAGTTCTCGTTTCCAACCAAGACCGTCGCAAGGCTAGAGCGAGACGCTGGCACGTCACTGGAAAATCCGCATTTGGAGAGCATCTCCACGAGTGTGCAACGGCGTGGGCGAGGCGAGCGTGCTCAAATGCTCAGCCTCTCCTTCCCATGGGGGGGGCCCAGCGCACGCCAGGCCGGTCCTGAGGGCTTTCCGGGAGCGAACGCGTCCTGTCTCCCCTGGTGAAGGGAGGGGGAAGTCCCAGGTCCAGGGTTGGCGCGGTGGGTTCCTCCCTCCCAGGATGTAGACGCCGTCCTCGCCCCCTGTGCTCCCCGACCGGTCGTCTGAGTGTCTGTGTTCTGACGCCCTCTTCTTATGAGGACACAGGGCTTGCATTGGGGAGCACCCCAGTGACCTCATTTTAACCTGATCCCCTCTGTAAAGACCGTGTCTCCAGATATGGTCACATTCTGAGGTGCCGGGGGGGACGACTGCGCACGCAGGTTTCGGGGGGAACACAGTTCAGCTCACAAGGCTCGAATCTGGCCACGTTGGCTGAGCAGCCCCTGGAAGGTGCATAATACACTCCACTCCACTCCCCTCGTAGGCTCCAGCCTCCTGGAATGCTGGAAGGCCTCTTCCAGGCAGCCTTCCTGGGATCCCTCGGATGAAGAGGAGTCCCTCCTCCTTGTCACTTTCACAGGCTTTGTCTGTCCCTTTCTTGGGCACCAAACCCTTCCTTCTTGAAATCTTGGACGTTAATATTCGGGCCTCGCCTCTCATCCCCTCCAGCCTGGGGCCCTCCCCTGGGCCCCGTGACCAGGACCCGCAGATGGCCCCGTGCCCAGGCGGGGCTGGCCTTGCCGACTGGTCCAGGCTGGGGGGGGGCTAGGTGGCAAGGGTGTCTTGGAAGCTGGAGGGCGGGGCCGCCCAGCCTGGGGCGGAGTGGCCTGGGACGCCCAGCGGAAGCCGGACAGCACAGTGGACACCGGAGACCTTGACCGGCTGCCCCTCGTCGCTGCTCCCTTCTGCTCGGATGTGCTCGAGTTCTTCCTCGGGGGGCTCCGAGGGGGCACGGGAGATGCCGCCTGTATGCGATGGCCTGGCTTTGTGGGGGGCTGGGGCTGGGAGTCCCTCTGGGTGCCCACTGCTGCTCCCCCGGGCATCCCGCCTGGTATGTCCCCGCCGGAGGGCCTCGTCCCTGCACCCCCCAGGTGCCTCATGGGACCAAGATGAGCTCAAGTCAGCACGACGTCACCAGGCGGCGTCCCCCCATCCTGCAGCCGCGAGGTCGCCACGCACTGCTGGGACGGGCGCGGTGGAGGCAGAGGGCCGGTGCTCAGCCTTGCAGGGCTCCCGTCCTGCTGTGACAGCGGGGCACATGGTGGCGGGAGGGCGGAGGCCGGGTCCCTGGTGGGCGGGCAGGTGGGAGGCCCCGTCAGAGCAGGTGTGGCCAGGAGCAGGAGCACAGCCAGGGGTGAGGACGGCTCCGCGATCATCCTGATTGACCTCCCTGCTGGCCGAGGTCAGATGCCCACTTATACGTGGGGCTGAGCCCGGTCTGAGGCAGCTGGTTTAAAGGCTGTCCCTCTGTCTCCCACGTCGTGTCTGCTCTAGGCTCACCACACGCTGATGTCTGGGGTCAGGGAAGACCCACCGGCAGTGGTGAGGAGGCCATAGGGACATCAGTGCTGTGATCCTGGAGGAGTGAACAATCGGGTTTACTTGGGGTCAGGCCTGGAAGGCTGCTTGGAGGAGGTGGCAACTGAGCTGAGTCTTGGCAGAAGACCAGAAAGGGCAGGCCCTCTGGATGGAGGGACCAGCAGGAAGTGGGAGGGCCTGCTGTGGGCCTGGGGCCACCGGAGGGAGCGGAGGGGCTGGCCGGGATGCCTTTCTGGGGTGACATGGGAGAAGAAGGGGAGCAAAGCACCATTCCCGGTTCTGGGCCGGCCTGGGGGGAAGGCGGGGGCTCCCGAGCACCGAGCTAGGAGAGCGGGGACAGGCGTGGGCAGGGCTCAGAGTGAAAGTGTGCGGTTGGGGTGACAGGTCTCCCTCCACCGGGAGACAGGGGGCCCGGGGGCAGCGGGCTTGGGGGGCGAGGATCCAGGAGTCCGGGCCCTGGGGGGGCAAGGTTCCCCACAGGAAGCCACAGTGAAAGACCCTGGAGCTCTGCGTCTCCCGGCCTGTGTCACCGAGGAGGAAGGGACCGGCAGGCTGGACCACAGCCTGTCGGCGGAGCAGTACCGGGGCGAGGGGCAGGGGGCCGGGCAGACGGGGCTGGCCCTCGCCGCACAGACTCCCCTTCGGAGGACCCGTGGCGGCCTGCCCCTGCCCAGCCAGCTCACCCCTGGGCTCGGGGCTCAGAAGGCAGTCCCCAGACAGCCCCAGGATGAAATCCCCGGACAAAGGATTAAGTCGTTGATGGGAGTCAAGCTCCAGGGAAGCCACTAAGTGAATTTTGCTGGTGGATCAATTGCGTAGTGGCTTCTGGGCTGGCTGGTGGTGGCCCCTTCTTTCCCGCCATGCCCCCCTCTTACTGGGGTCCCTTAGCTCTGTCCGGCTTTTGTTCCTCGTGGGGGCTGGTGTCCTGAGGGTGTAGAACCTGGGAGGCAATTCAGGGTGATCTCCTGGCTGGAAATACCGTTAAAGAAAAATGGGTCTTGGGCCATCTTTTAGTTTTTCCATTAAATCCCGTTCTTTTCCATTTCACTAAACGGTTTTCTAATCCTATTTGTGACGTGCCTGTAGGCCGCAGATAAAAACGGGACATTTGCATCGGGGGAAGTGAATGGTGCTGAGCAGCATCTCACCTAGACAGCATTCAGTGCTTCAATGCCCGCGCGCTCCCCGGGTTCACGATTCTTATCCGGAGGTTTGAGCGTTCAAAGCCAGGTAGGGCTTCCCCCCTTCTGCTAACTACTAGAGATAGATTACATTTAAAACAGATTTAATTTGCCAGGTTGTCCCGAGCATGAACGGAGAGTAAATTATGCGTGTGAAGGGAAGTGTGCAGCCTCTGTCGGTCGTGCAGGGCTCTCCGGGGCTTGCAACGGGCACAATTGATAGTTGACGCTCTCGCGCTCTGCCTGCCCTCCCTCTGTCTGCCCCAGGATCCTCAGTTAGCTCCGAGGGCGCCTTTCCCGGAGGAGCGCCGGCAGTGCTGCCCGCAGAAGCCCTGGGCAAGGCCGTGGGGGTTGGGGGGCGCTCGGCCGTCCGCACGCCCCTCGAGGCCGGGGACGCGTGCAGGTGGCACGGAGCCGGGCATTGCTGGCCCCGAGGCCATCCCAGGGCTCTCTTCCTTGTGCACGCTGGCAAGAGGGCGTCCAACCTGGATGTGCCCGCGTGTGTGCATGTACGTGTGCACAGACACATGCGTGTGCAAGGCCACGTGACTATGTGCGCACGTGCACATGCTTGTGCACACGAGTGTGCACACATGGTCACGTGTCCGGCGTGTGTGGGTGTGCACATGCGTGTATGCATTCCCGTGTGTGCACACGCGTGTATGCATTCCCGTGTGTGCACACATGTGTATGTGTGCACACATGTGCGCATGCCTCTGTGTGTGTGTATGTGTGCATACACGCGTGTGCCTGAGAAAGGCTCTGCTCTCCATCGATCCGGTTAGGGGTTAGGGGGCCCTTCCGGAGCCTGCAGTGTGTCTCCCCATGTGCTCATGGGAGGGGGCGAGGGGTGGAGGGGGGCGGGTGTGCTCCCGGCACTTCCCAAGGGGGGCGGCGGTAAAGCCAAGGGGAGAGCTCAGCCCAGCCACAGTGGGAGCAGAGGTGCTGGGATGGCTCGATGGCATTTAAGACAGTTACCTGAGGCCTGGCCTCCTGAAGAAAGGGTGTGGGGGCAGCAGGGGTGTGGCCGGGCGCTGGACAGAGAAGATGTGGGTAGCGGCGAGCTGGGGACCCTCAGAGAGCTGGCGAGGCCTGTGGGAGGGGCCGGCAGTCCCAGGCTTCTGGCTGGGAAAGCACGGCGGGGCCCTTGGGGGCTCGGAGCAGGGCGAGCAGGAGTGTGAGCTCCTTGGAGGTGGGCTGGGGCCTCTCTTTTTGCCCCCCCATTCCCCTAAAAGGAGATGGCCTAAGACACCCCCAGACAGCCCCCGTCGGGGACAGCCGTGTGCAGGTCAGGAAGGGGGCTTGGTCCCCCGACGGTCGGTGGGATGGTGGATGCCCGCTGAGACATCTGCTGAAACCCCCCACTGGCTTGGGGGCGATAGATCCACCCTGAATCCACCCTGAGAGCCCCCCCTTCTGGAGCGACAGACGAGGCTGTCAGGGTCTGAAGAGCATTCACGGGGTCCCTAGCACCCCCAGCTCCCGGCCCACACTCTCCCCTTCTGCGACCATGCGATCACCCTGGGGACCAGCCCTATTCTGGGCCTACCAATTAGAGCCTCTTATTGGGGGCCTGGCCCAGCCCGGGCACCTGGGCACCCTCTAGGGACAGGGACAGGATTAGGGGCCCACGCCCGGCCCGATCTTTGTTGGGGGATCAGCGGCGGGTGCTTTGGGAGCCGGCGGCAAGGTCTGTCTGCTCCTGGGGCCTCCAACTATGGCGCCTCCTGGGAAGCGGCGGGCAGCTGGCGAGGGAGTTCTGGGTCCTGGGCCATACAAGCGCCCCCCAGGCTCCCTGGCCGTTCCCCCGCTGGAGTCTGAGCTCAGCCTGGGGAGAGAGGAGGGTGTGGCTGGGGCTCAGGGCCAGTGCCGGTGCCCGTCCCGGTGGCCCCAAGTCCCTGAGCTCCCAGGTCGGCCCCAGCTGGTGCCTCGCGAGCTGAGTGCTCAAGGACCATTAGCGCCAACCAGACGTGCTGGGGCTGGGGTTTCTCTGATCTGGTTTTGGGACCTGAGGAGCCCCGTGGGGGGCCCCACGGCTAGAGCCGTGGGTGCCAAAGTGGGGGGGGATGCCCGAGGGTTGGCCTGGCCCATCCCTGCAGACCTCACGAGCGGGTCCGGGCTTACCCTCTCGTCTGGCCCTGCGTGGACGGACACGGAAGGCGGGGGGTCCTGGGGACGGGGGAGCGTGGCAGGTGTGGAGGGAGGGCCCCTCTCTGCCTGTGGGGCCCTGTCTGCAGCCTGCCGTCATGTTTCTCCCCTGGGCCTCGGCTCCCTGGCCCCTGAACGTAGGGTGTTTTGGGGAGGGCCTGACGGGGAGACGCTAGACTCCCGTCCTGTGTGGCCGCGGGTGTCACAGAACCTCTGGGCGGGGGTCACCCTCAGATAGCAGAGCGGCGGGGGGGAGGAGGTCCGCGCCCCTGACCTGCCAGCCCTGCAGGGCTCCGCAGGGGAGGTGGAGGGCCGAGCTGGGCCTTCCTGCGGCCCCGGGCCCCACTGCGGGGCTGGGGTGCGCGTGCCCTGACTTCCTTCCGATCGGAGCTGCCTGAGCTCCGGCCTCTCTCGGGAAGGGCCCTAAACCAGCGTCGTGCGGCGCCTTCTCTGCCTCCTCCCCGGCTGTTGCGTACTGATTTAGGATCCTCCCTGGGAGGGGCCGAGCTGGCAGAAGGGCCGGAGGAGGTGGGCTCCTCAGACCCCGGCTCGCTGGCCCCCTAAGACCCCCGCGGCTGAGACGTGTGCCCGCCACACACACGCCTGCCTTCTGGCACAGCTGGTCCCCGCCCAGCGGGCAGCGGGCGCACGGCGGCCACCAGAAGCTGGGACAGCTGTGGGTTTTATGGGGAGAGCCTGCGGTCCTCTTCCTGCTGGGCTCCGGCCAGGGGAGCCGCAGGCGGCCGCCGATGGGGCCTGCGAGCCAGGAGCGCGCCCAGAGCCTGGCCGTTCAGGGCCTTATCTACACCACTCCGGCCCAGCATGGCTTAGCCAGCCCACTGGGGTGCCCCCGTCCCGGGGGTGCTTGCCTCCCTCCGACCCCGTGGAGGCTGACTGCCGTGGTGTCAGCTGCTCCCGCCCCCGTCCCACCAGCCCGCCCGGGGCCCTTTGGGGAGGCAGAGGGTCTGTCTGTCTTCGCAGGGCGGGCTCCCGCCCAGGCTGCGCGTGGGGCCTGCGAGAGGACAGGCCAGGTGACAGTCACACAGCGCACGGGGGCACCTTCTGGTTGAGGACAGGCCCGCGCTGTCCCCGCGGCAGACGGGGGATGGGCAGGACCCCCGTGTGCTGGCTGGGGGGCCAGCGAGACAAGGGACAAGGGCACCTGGGCCAGGATACAAGACACAAGCACAGATGATGCTGGCGAGGGCATGAGAGGCGCCAGAGAAAGTTCTAGAAAGAGGAAGGAGCGGTTGCTTGAGGCAAGGAGACTCAGGGAGGTCTCCGGGAGCAGTCTCCCCATTCTTGGTTCCCTCCCTGGCCTCCCGGCGCCCCCCGCCCAGCTCTGGCTGTCCAGGCCCCCGTGCCCCGGCCACACCTGGAGGTCGGCGGCTGGAGAGCTTCCGTCTGTGGCCAGCCCAAAGCCATCCGCGGAGGCCGGGGCTGCGGAGGCACAGCTGTCTGCGGGTTCCCTCGGTGCTCAGGGCAGGGGCCCCGGCCACACGCGCCTCAGGATGGCAGGGAGGGGCTCTCCTCAGTCCGCTGTGACCCGCCCGGGGGCTGCGGGCGGGGGCTTACGGGGATGATGGCCACTCATGATGGAAGGACGCTGCGGGTGGCTTCGTGGCTGTCTCACGGGGCTGGACCGGCGAGACCCCGGGGACCCCGTCTCCCTGCTGGGGCCCACAGGGAGGGCAGGCAGGCTGTCCCCTGTCTTGTCCCGTGTGCACCTTCAGGGACAGAGGGCTGGAGGCCGACACACTCCACCCAAGTGTCATGGACACCCCATCCACACGGACAGAAAGAGGGGTGTAGCCGGGAACTTAGTGCCGGTGGAGGGGTAGAGGAAGCAGCGGCCAGTCCCCCTGACGACGGAAGTGTGGGGGCCCACGGGGTGCGGCTGGGGTGAGTTAGAGGAGGGGGGTCCGCCCACTGGGGGGGCATCCCGGGCCATGTCTCTGCTTGAGGCCCCCCTGATCGGGTGCCCTCACTCCCCCGCCCCCAGTCGTGGGCTGGAGCGTGGCTGCCCAGGCCGCAGAGGGGAACCCCTGAGCTCTGTGCCCTGCATCGCAAGGATCCCGAGGGCCCGGACCCCGAGACCCTGCTCGAGCAGCCTCCAGCTCGAGTCCGTCAAGGGGCGGCGTTGGGGCCATCTGCACAGTCGTCCAGCGGCGCCCGCACAGCGTCTCGGGGCCACGAAGGGCTGGGCCCATGCTCGGCCACCGTGTGCCATCTTGCAGGGGAGCAGCCCCTGCCCAGCCTCCTTCTTGGTCGCAGAGTGGTCCCCCAGAGAAAGCCTCGGAGCCCCACCCCGCCCTGACCCTGCTTGCTGTCGGCATCGAGCCGCGTTCCTCGCCTCTCCAGGACTCGGTTTCCCCACCTACCCAACGTTGAGCATTGTTCTGGAAAGCACGGACCCGGGGAACACCTCTGTGACCTGGTCCCATCGGGGGACAGTCTGGCCACCAGTGAGGAGAGCACGAACAATGTTCGCCCTGAACACAAGGCAGGGGTGCAGACGACAGTGTGGGGCAGGCGGGGGCTCCTCCCGGGGGGGCCTGGGAGGAGGCGTGAGAGGCGCATGGAAACCGGCCAGCCTGAGTCCTCCTGCCGACCGCAGGAGGGGCGTGCCGGCCCTCCTCAAAGATGGAAGCTCGAGGCAAGGGGGGACGCTGCCCCTACCCGTGTGGCTTCCTGGAGCTCCCTGGCCGGCTCGTGGGCGCTGGCCTTGGACACAGCGCAGCCTGCTGCAGGGAGGGGCAGGCGGCCTGGGGCTGGGCTGCTGGGAGGCTCCTTCCCTGGCATGCTCGGTGGGGGTGGGGGACCCCCAGCCTGCCCCCCACCCCCGCCTTGCTGACCCTGAGGCAGCCCAGCCCTTCCGCACACACCTGCCCTCTGAGCCTGCGATGCCCGCTGCCCCCGAGCTCCTGGCCGGCAGACCCTGGGCCGGCAGCGAAGCCCAGAGAACCGCACGTGCTCTTTCGGCTTTAACGTGCCCGCCCTCAAAGGGAAGTCCCTCCCTTCTCCAGGCTGCGCAGTTCTGCCTCAGTTTCCTCCCCGGCACGAGGGGCGAACGCTGGAGGGGCCCTGCCAGCCTCTCTGCCCGCCTCCCCACCACCCATGTGTGCGAGTGTGCTGCTGCGGCGACCATGGCGGGGGTGGGGGTGGGGGGCTTCCCGAGGGTCCAAGCCGACGTAGCCCACTGACTCGGGAGGCCTGTTCTCGCCCCCTCTGTCCTTCCGTGTGTCCAGTCCCGAGGCCAGCCCGCGTGCGGAGTCCCAGCCTGCCGCGTGCGGAGCCAGGCGGGAGGCCGTGTGGCCCCGGGGACTCGCCACGTGACCTGTCAAGGGCGGGAACAGCAGCCTCTGGCCGGCCGGGGTCGCACCTCTGCTCCGTCCTCGCCTGCCAGGGAGGGTGGGGACCGCGCTCTTCCCTTCCGACTGGAGGGATCTCCATAGAAACCCAACAAGGTCTAATTAGACACAAGTAAGTGCTTCCCAAATGCATTTTAATTACCACTCTGCTTAAATAAATGTCAGGCTGAGGATTCAATTGCCTCGCGTGTGAACCAAATCGGTGCCTCTCCTTGCCAGCCGTGGGTACGTTCTTGCCACTGTTTTGTGCCAGGGCCCAGCAGGACCTCGGAAGTGCTCCAGGAAGGTCCCCATCCGGCCCAGAGGCTCCGGGAGCAGTGACGGGGACCCCAAGGCACGCAGAGCGAAGAGTTCTGGGAAGCGGAGTTTTGGGGGTCCGTCGGCGGGGCGGCAGGCCGGGGCTGGGGAGGGGCTGGGCGGGGGTCACAGCACAGGGCCGAGGGGGCTGGGGGGCCCCACAGGGGCAGCTCGGGCTCCAGAGCCAGGCTCCCAGCACCGCAGGCTGACCTGCCCTGGGGGGCTCGGGTCACGGAGCCGGTCGGCGGGCAGCGTGCGCTTCTCCAGCCCCCATGTCGTGTGCGGGGGCCCCCAGCCGCCCCACCGGGCTGGGCCCTGCCCAACCGATGCGCAGGATGGGGTTCTGATCCCTGGGAGAAGCTTAGAAGGCGACAAATCAGCAGAAAGTAGTCCCTGGGCTGGAGGCAGAATTTATTGTGGCGAAGTTGCTCAGCAAGTATTGTCGGCTGTAGGAATAGACTTTCCAGTACATAAATCCTGTGGCGTCCGCCTCGCAGATAAGCCCGGCCCATCTGTCTGGAGGAATTCATGAATGACAAAGTGAGCGCTGCGTGGGGACACTGCGGCCACCGCCTCGGGCGCTCGGCGCGTCTCGGGTCTCCGGAGTCTTGGCTCCGAGGGCACGGAACTTCGGCGTCCGTCCCCGTCCCCCCGGCAAGAAGGGGGACACGCAAGGCTGGCAGAAGCCCGGCAACTCAGAGGGTGGCCCTGGAGCCCGACCTGGGGGGGGGGGCCACTCCTGCAAGTTACCAGTTTTGTGAGTGAGGGCTGGTTGTTTGTCTCCCCTGCCTCGGTTTCTTCCTCGGTGAAAGGCTGCCCCCGTGCCCCCGATCTCCCGGTGTTAGGTCGGCTTCCCTCCGAGGTGCCCCTGAGACTCAGGGCAGGTGGAGAGGTTGGGGCCCAGCCCCGGATCGCTGACAGATAAGGGGGAGCAAACCAACAAAGAGGGGTTTGGGTGCAGAACATGCCAAAGCTCCCCCCGGGAACTGGCTGGGGGCTGCTCCTGGGGGCGTGGCTGGGGACCCTTCAGGTGGAAGGCGCGGGTCGGCGGGCCGGCGCCCAGCCGCTGAGGGACCCACCACATCTGCTCTGGCGGCCGTTCAGGGACCAAGCAGATCTGGAGCGTGAGGGATCCCGACGCACGGCCCAGGGGCGTGGAGCGGGCAGCCCCCTGCAAAGTGGGGGCTCCATAAACCTGCGTGAACTCCAGGGCCTGCGGCGCCTGCAGATGGGGGGGCAGGAAGCCAGAGAGAGCAGGACGTCAGTGCCACACGACGAGGCCCCGAGTTCTGCCGCCGCCCCCGAGCCTGGGATTGGAGTCTCCCCGGGCGTCCGGATGAGAACCCGACCCATCCTACAGCGTGGTCCAGCCCGAGCAGGGGACCTAGCCTCGCTGGACATCCAGCCTGCCGACCACGGGTCTGCCACACATGTCTTTCTCAGGCGCCGAAGTAGTGACAATGTGCCACGTGGCCCCAGAAACCTACACTCTACCCCGAGGGGAGCTTTTCTGGAGAACACACCTCACGCTCGCTTCCTGGGGCTCCTGTAACAGACGTCCGCAACCCGGGAGGCTGGGGACAAGAGAAACGTCTTCTCTCCCAGCGCTGGAGGCCCGGGGTCTGAAATCAGCATCACTGCAGTCAGGGTGTCTGCAGGCCGCACTCCTACCAGAGGCTCCAGGGAAGGATTCTTCCGGCCTCTTCAGCCTCCTGGGGCTGCAGGCTTCCACCCCTCGCACATGGCTCCAGAATGCCCACGCTCGCCTCTGGGGCCGCCAGAAAACCCGGGACAGCGCAGGATAACCTCCCATCAAGACCCTTCCCTCGATCCCCTTTGCAAAGGCCTTTATACCAACTGAGGCCACACTGAGAGTTTCTGGTGATGGGACCTCCTATCTTCAGGGCCCCCATTCAGCTTCAAAGACCATCAAGTTGCCTGACGGATTTTCTATGCAAGAGAGTCAAACCCTGTTTCCCGTTTTCTCTGTAAACACGCCCACGTCAGTCTCCCTCGTCTGCACCCTTCTGCGGGGACTGCTGGGCGTGAGGTCGTGCCCTCCCTCCCGCGGGAGTGGGTTCTCGCTTGCAAGTCAAAACGGGTCAGGAAGGCTTGGTTCAAGCTGTGTCCAGGTGCGGCTTTTTCCAGGAGGGTTTTGGCTGTTGTCAGTTTTATTTGGTGAGGGTCCCTTTGAACGGGACAAAGGCTGGGCGTGGGCTTGGACTCGGGCAGAGAGGAAGGGACGCGGGTCTGCTGTGGGAGACAAAGAGCGGGTTAATGGGAACCTGCCTTTCGCACCTCCAAACGGACAGCCCACCCCACCCGCAGGGACCCCAGGGGGAGCCGAAGCAACGTGCAAATAGCACCCTGTTTGGGAAGCCCACTCATGTGGCAAGGGGGGCTCAGGGTGCAGACAGGTGGCAGCTGGGATTCAGGACCTGGGAGCCAGTAATGACTGGAGAGACACCACCGTCAGCCCCGGGCTGGGAGGGATGAGTGGGGGCGTTTTGACCCTCCGGGGCGCGTAGGGGCTGTCAGAGACCGCGGGCCGTGCCACGTCTCGCTGCCTGAGCCCCGGCTCTCCGCAGAGATGCTCCCTACCCCGTCGGGGGCACGGAGGCGCCAAGTCCCGCTGGGAGCACAAGGAAACTCGCCAATTGGATTTCCAATTGCGAGAAGCATGGGGCAGGCGGGAGGGGTCAGATGGCTCTAGCTCCCCTGTCTGTCCGCGATGGGGGGAGGGGCCGGGCTCGTCTTCCCTGAGAACACGGAGGAGACAAGATGCCGGGTTTTCAGTCCTTCCAACCACAAACCCCTTCCTCGTCAGGACTGGAGGGCAGGAAAACCCTTTTCTTGCTTGTTTCTAGGCCAGAGAAAGTCCTGGAGGTGGGGGGGGGGGCGGCGCTGCCAGCCGGGCTCGGCGCTCACGAGCTGGGATGCCGCTGCCTGAGCCCGGCCAGGGACCCCCGCCTGAGTCTGTCACAGTCAGGAGCCGGGGCTGGGCTGCAGGGAACGGCGTGCCCCCCGGGGACAGTGACGGGACACACAGGGAGGCTGAGAACATGGGGGTGCAAACGTGTGTCCCCGTCTCCCCGCCAACACCCCCCACCTGGACCGCTTTGCCACCCTCCGAACAAAATGCAATTATTTCTAGGGTCCAGACCTGACCCTTGGTTAGAGGTTATTCAAGGTCAGGACTTTGAGGTCAGGACCCAGATGCTCGGGGGCGTGATGAGCCCAGGAGTGATGTCCTGGGAAGCTGGGCTCCTGCCGGAACCCTGTCAGTGCGGTGGGGGGCCCGGGGCAGCCCCATCAACACACAGATCAGGGAGAGCTGCCGGGGGGAGAGGGCAGGGAGTCAGGGCGCTGGTTGCCTCCTCGCCAGGCTGCTTCCTCCCTCCCTAACGGGTGCCCGGGGACGCGTGTGCACCGGACGGCGGCGGACTCCGCCTGCTGCCCCCGATGACAGTGGGGCCACCGTGCCCAGACAGCGTCCGAGGGCCACATGCATACAGTGTGTCGGCACGTGAGTACTGGTAGCCACGGCCTGCAGGGAACTTCTCAGCTTCCAGAATCGGGCTCTGTACCAGACACGGAGCTGCAGAAACCGAGCTCCCTGTCCCCCGCCTCCCCGGCCTCAGAGCCCTTGTCCCGGGCAGGTACGGACACGTACCGATGCGCCTGGCCCGTGTGCCCTGCGACCTCACCAGTCCTGCGGGTCAGCAGGTAGGGGGAGCAGAGGCTGCTGCTGCTCTGGGCCCCCTTGCAGCTGTGGCCCCGATTCTCGGCCGCCTGCAGGGCTGGGGCGGGGAGGACCGCAGGGGCCGGTGGGGACATCCAGCAAGGAGCCGTCGGCAGATGGAAAATTGCAAGGAAGGCGCAGGGGCTGGAGGATCCTGCTGGAGGCAGGCCGGGGTGAGCACTCGTTACCTGGGGAGCTGGGCGGTGAGAACCCTGATCAGATGTTGAGGAGGGTGGTTCTTGCTAAAATTGGATTTTACTGGGGAGTCACAGGTAGGCCTAGAAGGTTCAGACCCGAGACTCTCTGCCGTCTCTCTCCTGGATGAGGGCAAGTGGTCCTTGGGGGCCTCAGGGAGGAGGGCCTGACCCCCTCCTGTGGACCCTTCCCTCCCCTCTGCCAGGGAAGCCTATGGGACTGGCTGGCTGTGTCGGGGCTCGTCCCAGCCTGGGGCTGGCCGTGGAGGGGCCGGTGCGGGATCAGCGACCCCTCTCACCACCGGGCACCTACGGGACCGGCCCCATGCGCGAGCTTTGGAGCGATCCCAGCTTCTCGGGGCAGGGGCCGGACTGTCTTCCTCCCGTCTGGTTCCACTTGGCCCCCGCGGGGGTGTGTTCTGTCTCAGGCCCGTGAAACCTCGCCTCCTGGGACGGCACGCCGCCTCCCGGTCTGGGTGGGTCCCGGCCCCCTCCGCCTCCGTGCCCACATCTAGCACGACGTCACGGCGAGGGTTAGGCTGGGAAGGTCGGCTGCCCCGTGCGTCCCCCAGGCTGGCCACGACCCCGCCACGGTGCGGACGGCGCTAGTCTGGGAAGGCCCCGTGAGGATGTCTGTTTCTGGAAAACAGAGGTTTTAGGACAGCTGAGGGTAAGAAACCACACACTTGAGAGGGACCGTCTCGCATCCGGGTTTGTCTGGAATGAAGAAGGGACCCACTGCCGGGGGTGGTCTTCAAACCGGCCCGGCCGGCCGGCAGTGGGACGCCGGGCTTTGTGGATCATGCGAGACAGTTGGCGGCCCGGCGCCGACCTCTAGGCAGAGCCCCCTGGAAGCCTCTGACCTCTCACGCCCCACCTGTCGTGGCGGGTCTCCGTCTGTGACTTCTGTCTTGCCTTCTAGAACGTGCTCATTCCTTCTTGAAAGTTTACTGACCTAATATATATCTTTCAGGGTTTTTTCCCAAAGGCGGTTCTCGAGAATATACAGGTCACCACTAATTCTCGGATGTTTCCTATGCAAATTGTTCTAAGGTAAAATAAAAACAAAACCCTCAAATGCTTCCGTTAAGAAAGCCAACCAGGGCCCCTGGGTGGCTCAGTTGGTTGAGCAACTGCCTTTGGCTCAGGTCATGATCCTGGAGTCCCGGGATCGAGTCCCACATCGGGCTCCCAGCTCCATGGGGAGTCCGCTTCTCACTCTGACCTTCTCCCCCCTTCTCATGCTCTCTCTCACTCTCTCTCTAATAAATAAATAAAATCTTTAAAAAAAAAAAAAAGAAAAAGAAAGCCAACCAAACAAAAACAATGTGGGCGGCAAAGCCCCGGTTCGGATCCAGGACGGCGGGACTGTCTCTTGCGGGGACCCAGGCCCTGCTCCGGGGGGGGGGGGGGGGGGG
>CM052797.1:125006897-125026840 GCA_028533885.1 Nasua narica
CATCATCATCACCATCATCACCACCATCATCATCATCACCATCATCATCACCATCATCACCACCATCATCACCATCATCACCATCATCATCACACCATCACCACCACCATCATCACCATCACCATCATCATCATCACCATCATCACCACCATCATCATCATCACCATCTTCACCACCATCATCATCATCACCATCATCACCATCATCACCACTATCACAATCTTCATCATCACCCTCATCATCATCTCTACCACTCTCATCACATCATCATCAACATCATTATTGTCATTGCTGCGGTCACCGTCCTTTCCATTGCTGTCATCATCATCGTTGTTGCCATCTTGGAAGGCAATCCCTTTCAAGGAAGGAGAGTGGAGAGATGGGGCAACACTAAAGAGATACGGACAGGAGAGGATAATATGAAGAAATAATTGTATGTCAATAGGATGAACAAAGAGAGAGGGAGAAATTGATGGTGTAGGAGAGGGTGGGGCTAGTTGTAGGAACAACATGGCTGTTTTTTGCTCTCTGATTTCTTCTGATTTTTCTTTATCATTGGTTTTCAGTGGTTTGACTATGATGTGCTTAGATGTGTGTGTGTGTGTTTGTAGTCATCATGTTGGGGGTTTGCTGAAAGTCTCAGACCTATAATTGACATTTCCTTCAGTACTTCTTAAAAAAAGATTTTATTTATTTTAGAGAGACAGAGAGAGTGAGCGAATGGGGAGGGGGAGAGACTGAATCCTCAAACAGTCTCTGAGCTGAGTGTGCAGCCCGATGCGGGGCTCCGTCTCACGACCCTGAGATCACACCTGAGCCAAAATCGAGAGCTGGATGCGCACCTGACTGCGCCACCCAGGCACCCTCATCAACACTTTGGAAGAGTACTGGTTCTGGTTACACGTATCTTAGGCCGCCTCAGGCCATTAAGACGCTGCTATAAAATGTAGGTTTTCTTATTATTCAGATATGACAAAGCCACCGGACCAGAGGACGACATCGTTAAAGGGATAGTTGGTTCCACTTCCTGAGAGAAGGGGGCACACCCTCCCATGCGGGGCCACCTGGGGAAGCACTGGGGTTGGTCAGGAGGCAGAGGGTGCGGTGGGGGGCAGCACAGGCAAGAGCCTTTAGTGTGGTTTTCATGGGAAAACCAAGGCAGGCTTAGGATGGGCTAGTTTGGATAATTCCAGTGGGCCCCAGGGCCCTGGGGTTGTCCCTGGTTGTTTGGGGCTGGCCTTGGGGGTGACTGGGGCAGAGAAATTGCGTCCGCAGCCAGAGAGCCCAGTAAAGCGGGTGGCCGGGGTGCGGGATGCCGACCGGTTGGTCTGTTTACACAAAATGCCCCGCGTGGGCTCCCATCTCAGGGCGTTAGCTGGCCCGGCCCGGCGCGGTCTCTTCGGGGCGGCGAGGCCCCGCACGGGAAAGCACCCGGAGCAGGAGGCACTCTTCGTGCAGACGCTCTCGTGCTCTGAAAGTCTTCGAGCTCTTTGTTCTTCAGATGGAATCATTCCTATCGATTCGCCTTCAGCCTGCGTCTCCTCTACAAGCTCATCTGCTGTGAAGCCTGTCGAGCGACCTGGGAAATCTTTCAGGTAGTGTCCATTCCAGTTCTGGGATTACCACCTTGTTGCTTGTGGTTCCGTTTTCCTACTGAGATTCCACAGCTAACCATGCCATATTTTTGTTTAAACCCTGGACATATTTATCATATCTGTCTCTAAAGGGAGTTTTCTGTCTCTTTGCCTGGTGACTCTTTATTGGAAATTTGATGTTGTGAGGGATACATTGTCGAGACTCTGGATTCTGCTGTCTTCCTCTGAGAGCCGCTGGTTTGCGTTCGGAGCAGCGGGCGGGGGTCCCTGGCTGCTCACATGAACTTTGCTACTTTGGTTTCAGTGCCTCCTAAAGGCGGGTCCGGGGGAGGCCTGGGGCTTTCCCCAGCCTCTAACGGGTCCCAGCTGGTCTGCTCTGGGGCCTCGCGGGTCTGGTGTGGGCCCCGCTAGGGTGAGTCTGGAGCAGGCCTCCTGGGAGGTCTCAGGAGGCCTCGGGCCGTCCAGGTGTCTGAGCAGCCTTCTCGGGAGCTGACCGGGCCCCTCGACCCCCGACGCCCTGGGCTCCATCATCTTCCAGGATGGCTCAGCCTACGAGACGTCCATTCGGCGGCGGCCTGGGACGAGGGTCCGGGTCCTGCCCTGTGCATGCACAGCAGAGCCCTTGACCAAGACCTTTCGGGGAACCCTGGGCTGCCCTCCAGACCCTTCTCTCTGGAGCCCTGCCCTGCACACTCCAGCGGTCCCAGCAGCCCGGACTGTGGCTTCCGCGTCTCGGCTCGGCCCGACCACGTGCGCCGCCGGGGCTCTGCCGGCTGCACCGAGGCTGGGAGGTGTCCGCGGGAGAGGGTGGGCGCGTGTGGTGCTGGCCTCCCTCCCTGCCCTGCAGGGTCAGTCTCCGGGGCCTGAGTCCAGCATCTGCGAACAAGGGCCTCATGCTTCCTGCCTGGGGCCGCCGTGGCGACGGCAGGAGAATGTGGGGCGCAGCCGCAGGTACCAGCTGGGGGGAGGGGCGGAGCGGGATGATGGGGGGAGGGAGAATAAGCAGACAAGGGGGCGGGAACCTGTGGTGGGTCCAGTCCTGCTGTGGAAGGAGGTTAGATCCCTGGTGGTGGAGGGTGGGGTGCGGAGCGGGGGGGTGAGTGCCGAGATCCAGGGTCCCCCAGGGTGGGCCTGTGGTGCCGAGAGGGTCCAGGCTGCTGCCGTGGGAGGGACGAGGGCACCACGTGGTCAGCAGAGGGCTCGGAGCCCAGACGGCCGGGCGGCCGCGAGCGTCAGTGTGTCCCTGCTTTGCGCCAGCTGCTGGGAGGAACGCCGCCCGCTGGCAGGGCCGAGAACAAACTCACCTTCTCACGGTTTGGGAGGCGGCACGTCCAAGGTCCAGGCGGCGGCGGCGGGGGGGTTCCTCCTGAGGCCTCTCTCCGGGGCGCGTGGACGGCCGTCCTCTGCCCGCGTCCTCACACGTCGTCCCTCTGTGCATGCCCGTGTCCTGAGCTCCTCTTCTTATGAGGACACAGTCCTGCCGGATCCGGGCCACTCCGTGCCCTTGTTCAGGCTGACTCACCCCTGTGGAGTCTCTGCCTGCGCGTATAGTCACACTCCGAGGTCCTGGGGGTTAGGACCGCAGCACATGAATTTTGGGAGGGAGTCACTGTTTAGCCCTTGTGAAGTCGTCAGCAAGTGACGAGGGCTCCGGGTCCCAGGCTGGCGAGGAGGGCAGTGAGGGGTGTGGTCCTTAGCCGCGAGCTTCTCAGGAGCTGGAGTATTTGAGGGGCATGGAGGACGCGCACTGGGCAGCCTCGGTGGGGCGCGGCGCTGGGGCGACCGCCCGTGAGGACGGAAGGGAGCTGGGGCTCCAGGGAGAGCTGGACAGGGTGGGGGTGGGGTTGGGACGGAGACTCGTGGCCATGGCTGCACCCGTGGGTGGCACCGTCCGCCTGGGGCCCCGTGGGGAGGGGGGGCCTTGCCAGGCACCGGGGACCCCGGATGCCCAGTGACTTCTGGCCCCAGCACAGCGGTCTCCTGATGCCAGGGACCCTCTGTCTCCCCCACTGTGAAGGGACAGGGAGATGGCCTCCCGTGCCGTCGGCCCCGGGCTGTTTTGTCATCTGTACAGTGAGAGTGACCAGCCTTACCCCTCCGTGCTGCTGAAGGTTAGAATGCCACGGGGTATTTCAGAAGACTGAAGCCACCGAGGGTGCCCGGCTGTGACTCCCGCGGGAGGGGAGGCAGGAAAGCACCAGGGTTTAAGGTGCCTGGGGCTTCGGATGTCTCCGAGACACTGTCTTCAATCCCCTTGCTTGAGCTGGTTGCTGGAAATGACCTCCAGAGCCTGCGCCCCCATCGGTGTCCCCTGCACGGCCGCCTGGGTCTCAGGGGCTGGGGGAGGCAGGTGTGAGCTGAGGGCTGGGGGGAGCCCCGTCCAGAACCCTGCTCCCCGTCCCCAGCTCCCACCTGCCCCAGGGCTGCGGACGGCAGCTTCTGTTTCCTCCCAGGGACACATTCAGGTTTTTTCCTGGCGTCGAAGGACGCGTCAGAGTCCGCCCTGTCCGAAACGGACGCCCGCCTGGCTGGTCCAGACCCCGGAGGACCCAATAGGACCAGGCACTGGGAGGCGCCGGGCTCCTCTGACCCCCGCTCCATTGCAGGGAAGCCCGCGAGGACCCCCGCCCACGCTGGCGGGCGATGCCCTCCCCTCCAGCCCCGAAGGGCATGCATTTTCACGGGAGGAGGAGGGAGAAAAATGACTCTGGGACTCAGGGCAACTTCAGCAATCAGCTCCTTGTCAGGCAAAGAAAATGCTTTTTAATGTTCAGATTAATTATTGATCAGCCCCGCGCGTGCCTGATTGCTGCTTCCTGTCGGGTGACGCAGGGCTCCTGCTGTGGGCGCTGGTGGAGCAGTGGGACCCCTGGGCTGGTGGTGACACCCCATTAGTCACCTTCTCCCTGCCTGTGTGGGAGGTGAGGCTGCTGGCAGGAGCTTGTTTCTGCACCGGGGACACCTCCCCCGCCCCCCCCCCCCCGAGAACCGATGATGGCTGGCCGGGGACAGTCCCCGACGGCCACGGTGACATGTGTGACAGCCCCAGCGGGGGGGCCGGAGGCTGCGGCTAGCCCCCTCCCCTGAATTGCCCGGAGGTGCCCAGGGCCGGCACCCAGGACCGTGACAGGGACTGGTGATTTGTACCTTGGGTTAAAACAGAATAATAGGGCAAAGTACATTCTTATTTTTTCATTCTTCTTTCATTGTAAAATATCACACACACGCAGAGAAGTGCACAAATCATAAAGGCAGGTGCTAACAAGGAACTCATTGCATCTGGATAAGCGTCACCCAAGGCCTAAGACGCTGGATCACTGCTCCCGGCCCCCAGGCTCCCCTTCCCCTCCAGACCCTCCTCTTCTCCCTAATCCCCTCCTAGGACACCAGCAATGCTGGCCACTGGCCGAGCCCCTGAGCTGTCCCTGGGGCAGGTTTTAAATAAGGGAAGTGAACCATGATCACCCCCTTTGTTTCCTGTTTTGTTACCACAAGCAGCCCGCCTCCGCGGGTGTCGGGTTTCTCTAGTGGGGTCCTGGGAGATGCGGCGTGTGCTTGCCGGGCCGCGTTCTCCGGGGAGTGGAGAAGCTCATGGTTCCAGTGCGTCTCCAACCCTTCTCGATAATGCCAGCCTGGGTTTCAAAAAACCAGTCGATCTGATTTTTTGGAGAAGTTTTAGGTTTGCAGAGTACTTGAGTGGAATGCACAGCGTGTTCTCATAGACCCTCATCCCCTCACGGTTTCCCTGGGACGAGCACCTTGCTCAATCTGTGTACTACCTTGGTGACGTCCAATGGAAAGGTATTATTCTAACTGAAGTCCCCAGCTGACACGAGGGCTCAGACTTTGCATCGAGCTTTCTCATGTTTTCACAGAGGCACGAAGCCGCGAATCTCCCACCCTCCTATCATCCAGAATTATTTCCTTGCCCGAAAAGCGTCTCGTGTTCCACTCAATCTGGTTTTCAGAGTGACTGTCGCAGGGGACGCTCCCGCCAGCGATGACAGGAGAGGCCGGCGTGCGGTACTTGGTGTTGTTGGAATTTATAATCTCTGCCTGTTTGATGGGTTGGGGGAGTGGGATCTCGTTACCGCGGTTTTATTGTGCGTTTCCTTGACTTCTAATGAGATCGGGCACCTTTTTATTCGTTTCTTTGCTGTGGAGCTTTTCCCTTTTGTGCAGTGGCTGATGGAGTCTTTGGAGCATTTTCTGACCTTCGGATGCCTCTCTTTTTCCTGTGGATGTTCCCCACGTGTCCTGGACGTGAGGCCTCTCTGGGGTACGTCTTCCCCGGGGACACGGAGCGTGTTTTCACTCTTATCATAGGGAATTCCTGGAAAAGGGGTTCTTGAGGTTAATGGGGCCGAGTTTGTGAATTTTGGCAAAAGCTTTTCCTGTGTCTTCTTTAAAACTGCTTTCCCTGCTCAGGGGTCATGACGCCATTATCCTGCATTATCTTCCAAAAGCTTGGTCTCTTGCTTTTCCCACCTAGGTCTATCAGTCTACTTGGAGTTGATATTGGGCATCGCGCGAGTCGACTGCGGGCTCGTTTCCCGACACGGAGGGCCCGTGGGCAGAGCAGCAGTCGCTGCGAAGTCGTCTGCTCTCCACGGCTCTGCGGCCCCACCTCGGCCACAAGTGGGGCCGCCCGCCCCCCAGCCTGCGTCTGGGTCTGTGCCGTGCCGGGGGTCTGCTTCTCTGCCTCTGCACGGCGTCCCCCACCTTGGGGGCCCTACGGCCCGGCTCTTTGGCATGGTTCATTCTCCCCACTCTCTCCTTCCGTATGGGGTCGGGGCTGTTCCTGGCTCTTTGTAATCCCACGTGCCTTTCGGTCTCAGATGGACACAGGACCAGCCCCGCAGGGGTTTTGGTTGGAATTTCATGGAACTTGGGAAGGACAGGTGTCTTCACGACGTTGTGTCCCCCAACACATGAATGTGGTTTCTCTCTCTCTCTGGTATTCCTCAGTTTCCTGGAATATAACTTCAAGGCTCTACTGAAGCCGTGTGTAACTTTGCTAGACATACTCCTAGATAATCAATGTTATTTGATGCCTTAAAATCACACATCTGCTTTGATGGGAGAAGCACTTGGAGCTTGTGCATCGGCCCGGAAGTCACTGTGCCTGGAAACGATGTCCGCGGGTCAGGCCTCCACCTGACTCCTTCTCTCTCCAGCGGCACACTCTGCTGTCGGACGGGTCCCGCTCGTTCTCGTTTTTGGTTATTTTTCAGATTTAAACGTTTTCCTTTTTATTCCCCCCCGCCCCCCCCGAATCTGCTCTGACAGGTTTTGTAGTTTCAATCTCTCGCAGATAGGTCTGGATTTGCTTGTCCCTGAAGGGCCGCTGCTTTGTATCTTGCGCTTGTAATCCCAGCCCCGAGGGGCTCTGCGCACCTGGTCTGGGGTCTGGTCCCGGAGTTTGGTTCACAGTGTGTGGGGTTGTCCCTGTGTGTTAGAGATGGCATTGGAAGAGCGACCGGTAGGAGTAATCTGTGCTCCAGGAGGGAAGCACCTGTCTTTTTCCTGGTGCCCGGGGGGGCCCTCTGTCTATTCTAGGCCAAGGTCAAGGCCTGAGGTTTGCTGGGGCAGGACCACTAGGGCCACCATGAGAAAGCATGAGCCCTCGCAGGGCTGACCTGCTTCTGGGCCCCCCCTTGTCCGTAGGCATAGCTCTGGGCTTGTCCCTGGTGCTGGGCTGGTAGGTCTTCAACCTCAGGGCCCCCAGCAGCTCAAACCCTGGTTTGCTGCACCCGCCGATTCCCGTGGTGGAAACGCTCCCACGGCGGCTGCTTCAGAGTCAGTGCACGTCCCGGTGAGTGCCTGAGCGCCCTCTCTACTCGTGCGCGCCGCGCGGGCCGCTCCAGCCATCGTCCCTGGGCGGCCCGTGCCTGCCGCCGCCTCCAGGGGCCACCTCCAGGGGCCGGTCAGCACGGCTGTCCTCACTGAGGCTGCCGGGGTCTTTGGAGCCAAAGCGGGCTGGACCTCTGGGCTTCGCTTGCTGGCCGCTGGCCTCATCTGGGGCCGGGGCTGGTGATGCCCGCCTCTCTGTCTGAGCAGTTCTTCTGTGCTCGGGAGGAGACGGATCCCTCAGGACACCCTTGTCTAACTGCTCCGGGGAAGGGGGTCCTGCGCGCCCACCCTCTTCCCATGAACAAATGTGTCCTGATTTCCGTTTTCAGAATAACGTGTGGTCACTGCAGGGAAAGCGGAAAATACAGAAGTAGGATAAGCAAGACAGTGCTCCTACCCATTGAGAGCACTGGACGTTTGGGGGAAATTTTCTGCAATCGTTGCGTTATTTTTGTGCATGCGGGGTCGGCAAGGGCCCTGCGTTGTGCACCCAGCGGCCGTGTGTAGAGCGCTGGGCAAGGCCAGGGCTGACCGCTGGCTCGTGGCCTTGGCTAAGCCTCCCAGTGTCTCCGAGCCTCTGTCCCTCAGCTGCCGAAGGGCCTGTCCCCTCCTTCCCCCCGGCTGCTGACCCCGGAACGGCTCCGGAGACGTCCCTACAAGCGAAGCAGATGCAGACGTGCCGTGGTAAATGGCCGCGGGGACCCGGCCCTGCGACCCTGCACTCCAGGGTTCGGGCCAGCTGTTGGCCTCTTCGGAATCCTGGGTTTATGGGGAGCCTGAGCCTCATAAATGTCAAAGAATGCATTTTCAGCAGCCCAGGAATCGGAAAATATGTCTCCGAGGGCAGCATTCTTTCCACTGCACACAGCTGCCTGGCTCCCGTTTCTATCCTTGAGCCATAATTAGCCCTCGTCTCTGACCGTGAATTCCTGCCCGGGCCAGAAATACGCCGTGGCGGCCAGCACTGTGGTCCTCGTGGCACCGTGTCCCTTCCGCGCTCCCAGGGCCATGGCAGGTGGGAGGGGGGGCCCAGAAGGCACGGGGGGCGGGGCAGGGGGTCCTGCAGTGGCAGCCGTGGGCGGTGCTCGGGATGGGGGGGCGCCGCCGGGCTGTGGGGCGTGCGGTGCCGAGATGCAACCTTGACCCTCCCCGAGGGGGTGTGGCCCGAGCCGCGCCGCGTGTGGGGGTGGACAGACCACCAGGTGGGGACGAATGCCCGGTCCTCCCACTCAGGACAGCTGCTCGGGCCCAGGACGGCGGCCGACACTGGAGACGCCTCCCCTGCCCCCATACGCTGCTTCCACGGACATGGCCTGGGTGGTCACCGCTCCTGTCACCTGGGGCAGACGGGACCGGGCAGGAGGCTGGGACGGGGTGCTGGCGCGCCGGCAGGGGCTGGGCACGGCTTCTCCCCGGCGGCGCGTCCCCCAGCCCCAGCGGCCCTGAGCTTCCTCTTTCCACACTCGCCCTCCTCACCCCCTTGGCGGCTGGCGGCCCCGGGGAGGGAGACGGCAGCCCTTCCATGGCGGGAGTGTGGACACCGGGACGACAGCCGCACAGCCGCCCGGGGGGGCCCTGCGGGCACGGGGAGGAGAGAGGAGGCCTGGGGATGTAAGTGGCCCATCGGGGCGCGGACGTTCCGGGAAGCCGGGCAGGGGCCGCCCTCACCCTGGTCCCTGAGCCCGGCCCGCTCCTCCCTGGCCAGGGACCCTCCCTCTGCTGGGGAGCGGCTGTCCACGGGCGGGGTCAGCGTCAACACCGTCTGGCCTCAGCAGAGAGCCCGTGTGGACGGATATGCAGCCCTGCTCATGAGCCCCTGAGGGGCGCCGGCCCCGGGCTGGATGCGAGACTAGCTTGTCCAATGTGTCAACACCAAGGGTCAACATCGGCAGTGGGGTCACCACGGCCCTCCCGGGAGGCCCTGCTGCGCGCCTCGCCCGGGGTGAGACCCTGTCATAAGGCGGAGACTGCGCCGGTCGCGGGCAGGGCGGGCTCGGAGGCCATGGGGCCCTGCAGGGCCAGCAGACAGAGTCACGGCATGGACAGTGAGAGTTTTGTCCCATCTTTCTGGGGGACCCAGGGGAAAGCTGCCTTCTCGGGCTAGCTCCTGGCTGGGGCTCCAGGGACACGGGCACTGGTCCCCACCCTGCGGCATACAGGGCTGCCATCGGGACATGGGGCCTGGGGGGCACGAGGTTAGGGGGTGGCCTGGCTGCGTGCCAGTGTCCGCTGCTGGCTGTGTGACAGCCCGGAGGGGACAGCGGTCTGAGGGCCCCATCCCGCGCTGGGTCCGAGGTTTGCCGAGGTGGGAAGACCCACCCGGAAACGCCAGGAGGGGCCTCGCAGGGGCCCTGGGCGGGCAGGCGGGCTGCTGGGTGGGCTTCCCTGGGCATCAGCGGCCACGGGCTCGGGGCACCCAGAGGAAGTCGAGAGGGCGACAAATGGGCCTGGGCAGCTACCCAGAGGGAGAAGTTGGGCTCCGGGACGCAGAGCTGAGGGTGGAGAGTCGGAGGCCCGCTGGGTCGTTGTCCTGGGGTGGCCAGATGAAGGGGACCGCGGGCCGCGTGCGTCTGGAGGTGGATGGCAGACAGGTTCTTCTAGGAAGGCAGCCGGGAGGCGCTACGGGCTCGTCTGTGTCCTGCTCCCCCTCCGTCTGGGGGGCGGGGGGGTTGGGGGGCAGCCAGCGGGCTCAGCTCCGGGCCCTGCAGGGGGTGGCTTCTCCTGGCTGGCTTTTCCCAGCTTCAGCATCTGCCCCGCCTCCCTCCGGGCCACCGTCTTAACGAGGGTGAGGGTTCGAGGGGACAATAGCTCGCAGCAGCCTGATTTGCACGTAATTTGTTCCTTCGTGGAAGTGCCGGGCTCTTAAAAGCCTCGGTAAATGCCTTTAAGGGACCGTGACAGCGCAGGACTGGGAAAATCAATAGCCCTGATCCCTCATCAGGCTTGCATTACGGGACCCTGCCCGCTGCGCAGGGCGATTTGGCTGTCATCGAAACCCGCTGCGGGCGCAGGTCCGGCGGTGGGGGGTCCGTCCGGGGAGCATGCTGGACGAGGCCGGGGTGCTGCGGGGAGCAGCGGCCCCCCCCAAGGCCCTGGGGCCCAGCCTCTGGGGCAGGGCGACCCCCGGAGCTCCCGTCCCCTCTGCGCAAGGTTGTGGGTGCCCAGGGCTGCCCAGTGCAGAGGAGGAGGCGGCCTCCTGCCGGCCGCAGAGAGGGGACTGCCACGCAGCTGGCTGGCAGGAAAGCTTTGGGGACCCAAGACGGTTTCCTGCGGTGGCCGGGCTCGGAGCCCTGGGGCCAAATCCTCCCTCAGGTGCCGGCAGCTTCGCTCCCCACCAGGCTGCAGTGGGGCCAGGACGTCCGGCGATCGTGAGGCTCAGGGAAGGCCGGGGGTTCATGTCTGAGAGCTGCTGTCACAAACATCCCGCTCCAGCGGCTTCAGCCCCATGCGCTTCTGGGCTCCCAGCCCTGGAGGCCAGCAGGAGAGCAGCAGGCCTCATGGGCGGGTTCCCCGTGGGGCTCTCCCCGTGCCCTCCCGCGGCCAGCGCCCGGGAGTGTCTGTGCCCTGATCGCTGGCTCTTACAAGGACACTGGTCCTGCTGGGCTAGAATCCACCCCATCTCACTCCATCACCCCTTAAAGACCCCGTCTCCACGTTCGGTCACATCTGCAGGGCCTGGTTAGGATGACAGCCTGTGAGTTTTTGGGGGGGACACAATTCAGCCCATCCCAGGTGGGCAGTCAGATATTCCTCTTACGAGGGGCGAGGATAACTGTGGGGCCCAGGCCTGGGGGGCTCTTGAGCAGGTGCCCCCTCCCCGGCACTGTGTCTCCAGGCCCAGAAACTTCTAGTGTGCAGTGGACAAGCCACGTTCCTGCTCAAAGGCCCTGCTTCAACCCCCTGTCCAGGAGTCTGGTCCCCAGGGCCTTTCCTGCTCTAATGGTCAGTTCCCTGCACTCCTCAGTGTCCCTGTGCCTGCCCCAGGGTCCCCCACGCCCAGCTCTGCCAGCCCCCGCCAGAACTTACCCCACCTGCTCCCCTAGGGCTCCAGGCGCCCCGAGCCCTGCTCTCCCCTATATCTTGCTACCTGGGCAAGCACCCCGCCCCCTGCCCACCTCCAGAGCCCGCTGAGATTCCTTCTGGTACGTGAGGTCACGCAGTCCCCACAGTCCAGAAAACTAGCTGCTGTTTTGACCAGCAGCCTTGGTCATGACCCAGCCACAGAGAGGGGTCAGCCCTGGGACCCAGACTGGCCGGCTCCAAGCCTCACTGCCTCAGGGACACCAGCTGCCCTCTCCCACTTGAGAGAGGCTGGACCCCTGCAGCTGGCCCCAAAGACAGGGCTGTGGGGTGAGGGCAAGCCTGGCCGCTGCCTGGAGGAGGTGTGCTCAGTGCTCGGCCTCTAGGCTCACCTCCCAATCTTGCCAGCAGGAGGGAGAGATGCGGGGCCGTACCCAATGGTATAAGCTGCCGTCTATTCCCTGCCAAGCCATGAGCAGACTAAATTGCAGTCTGAGTTTTGTAAAAGCAAATTAAATGTGCATAAAAGAATACTTCAATGCATTAAAGTTTTTGAAGCAGAGGAGTGTTGTTTTGGGGGATTTATGCCCACATTGGGCAGAAGGAGCTGGGAGGGGGAGGCAGAAGGGCGGGCCAGGGAGGCGGAGGCGCGCTGTCTGTGCCCTCAGGTAGAGAAGGTCCTGTGCTCAGCGGCTCCTGCCTCCCCCTCCCTGGGTCTCCCCAGGGGAAGTGACTTCCTGGAGCCTATCAGGAGGAACTAGGGGACAGTGGGGTTGTCCTGGAGGGAACCTGTAGCCTGTGGGGGAGAGGGTACATGAGGCCTGGCAGGGGCTGGTGCAGGTGGGAGTATGGAATCCTGGGGTGGGCACACGTCCCCCACGTGGGCAGCTGGACCAGGGGCCTTGAGCCTCGGGTCACGTGGTTGTACAGTGGCCTCGGGTCCAGGAGACAGGAAGACGGGACTGACCCTGAGTGCTTACCAGGTCGGGGGTAACTGAAGGCAACTGGGGTTACCAGGGGGCAACACTGGCTGGGCAGGCTGGAGTTCTTGGTGAGGACGTGAGAGCACTGGGGAAGATGGGGGGATAAGAATGAGGGGATGAGGGAAGAAGGAAGACAAGGAGGAGGAGGGAGGGAGGGGGATGGAATAGAGGGGGGAAGTAAGTAGAAGTCACCATTGCTAAGGACGGAGGGAACCCTGGTTTGGGTAAAGAATTAGACTGTGTATTCTGAGGGCCCTTTTAGTCTTCACCTAATAAGGCAGCTCATCCATCCACTCATCCACCTGTTAATCCATCATCTACCTACTCACCTGTCATCCATCCACCCATCATTCATCCATCTGTCTGCCTGTCTGTCCAACTGCCAGCATCCATCATCATCCATCCACCTATCCATCCTTCACCCATCCACCCACCACCCATCCATCCATCCATCCATCCATCCACCTGTTGCCCACCCATCCATCCATCTATCCATCCATCCACCCACCCATCACCCATTGCCATCCACCCATCACCCATCCACCCATCATCCATCCATCTACCCCCTCATTCATCCACCATCCAACATCTATCATGTCTACCCATCACCCATGCATGCATCCATCATCCACCCATCTGCCCATCTACCCATCCACCCATCCATCCACCCATCCATTCACCCATCTACCCATAACCCATCCATCCACCCATCCATCTGCCCATCACCCATTACCATCCACCCATCACCCATCCATCCATCATCCATCCATCTACCCCCTCATTCATCCATCCGTCTGCCTGTCTGTCCAACTGCCAGCATCCATCATCATCCATCCACCTATCCATCCTTCACCCATCCACCCACCACCCATCCATCCATCCATCCATCCATCCACCCATCACCCATTGCCATCCACCCATCACCCATCCATCCATCATCCATCCATCTACCCCCTCATTCATCCATCATCCAACATCTATCATGTCTACCCATCACCCATGCATGCATCCATCATCCACCCATCTGCCCATCTACCCATCACCCATCCATCCACCCATCCATCCACCCATCCATCTGCCCATCTACCCATCCACGCATCCATTACCCATTGCCATCCACCCATCACCCATCCATCTACCCCCTCATCCATCCATCATCCAACATCTATCATCTGTCTACCCATCACCCATGCATGCATCCATCATCCACCCATCCACCCATCCACCCACCCCCCATCCATCCACCCATCCATCCACCCACCCATCACCCATTGCCATCCACCCATCACCCATCCATCCATCACCCATCCATCTACCCCCTCATTCATCCATCATCCAACATCTATCATGTCTACCCATCACCCATGCATGCATCCATCATCCACCCATCTGCCCATCTACCCATCACCCATCCATCCACCCATCCATTCACCCATCTACCCATCACCCATCCATCCACCCATCCATCTGCCCATCTACCCATCCACGCATCCATCCACCCATCCATCCATCCACTCACCCATCCATCTGTCCATTATCCAGCTACTCATCCATCACCCACCCATCCTTTCATTCTTTCCTACTCCCAGTATTCATTGAAGCCTTTGTGAAAATACTCCCCAGTCTCTGCTGTGGGGGGAATCTGGGGCTGCGGAGCTCTGGCCACAGACCTCATTTGTCCCCCAGGACAAGCTACCCCAGGGCCTTGCTGGGCTCAGTCCTGAAGTCCTGAGTGTCGGGCAGTGGGTGGGGGCTCGCCCAAACCCACTGGAGGGGGCTCCCGGACACTGAGTGGGTCTTTCAGGCAGCTCTGTGGCCCTTCGTTTGCAGGCATCCCCAGCAGCCCCCAGCTCCTTTTCTTCTCTGCGCTGTCTCGCCTTCCCCATTAAGGCCCCTCACTCTCAGACACCTTAAAGCGAGGCCCAATTATCACATCCCGAGGCGGGCCTGCTCGATTTGCCCTCAATTTGCAGGCAGCCCTTTGTCTGGCCCCGCCCGCCCCCTTAGCTGCCGCAGCCAGCCTGGCGGTTAACCTCAGGGAGCGGAGATGGAGGCCAGCGTGGGGCTTGAGGTCCACCTCTGGGCTCTAATTAAATCCGCTGACGAGTGTGGCTCTGGTGGCTCAGCCAGCAGGCATGGGGGTGGGTGGGCGCTGGGAGTGGCTTCCCTGCCCCCTGCCCCCCAACCTGTGCACCACCTGGCCCTTGACGTTTGGGACTTAGAGGCCCTGAGCACTGCGGGACACCAGTCCTCAGGAAACTTCCTAGGACCAGAAGTGCCTTTTGGAGAAGATCCCCAGCCCACTGCTGTCACCGAGGCTCTCTTAGACCCCACGGTTGGCAGCACAGATCCCCCTCCCCAGAGACCTGGGGCTCCCACTTCTGGCCAGCCTGTGCTGGGTGTGGCTGTGTTCCCAAGGGGCTGGCCTGTCAGAGACCACTGATCACCCCCCTACAGGTTCGCAGCAGAGAAGGGAGGTTGGCTGAACTCGGCAAATCGGTGGTGAGCCCTGCAGGGGCGGGGGGGGGGGTGTTGGGGGCTGGGGGCTGGAGGGACAGAGGGCCCGGGGCTCCTGGGGCTCACTGACACCCCAGAGGATTCCCAGCCTGGCCCCTCCTCCTTCCCCCTGACCGACCCCCACTCCTGGTAGCCAAGCCAAGCTTGGAGGGGTGGGGATGGGGTGGGAGGGGGTGGGAAGGGAGTCACTGGGGTGGTGGGGGGCGTGGGGTGCAGGAAACTACTCAGGGGTCACTCCATCTGGTTCAAACCAGCTCTACCACCCCCTGGCTGGGAAAACTTGGCAAATAGATCACTTCCCTATTCTCCATTCTTAAAACGGGCCCAGGTAGGAACTGGAAGAATGAGGCCTGCCTTTCCTGAACTGGCCTCCACTTGGGGCAGGGCGCTTTCCTCCTCCACACCAGCCTTTGCCCCACGCTGGTTTCCCCTGCCGCCCAGCGGCCCCCCCAGGTCAGGCCACATCGCCCACCGGGCCAGGCCCTGGGGTCCTGGAGCCCCTGCAAGCCATCGCGGCCTCACAGCCGGGCTCGCCCGCCGCCCAGAGTGGGGCCATGTTCTGATGGAGGCCGGCACAGGGGGCTTTCTCTGTGCGGCTGCAGGGCGCGTGGGTCCAGGGGGTGGGGGCCCGGCTTCAAGTCCCACCAGAAGGCGGCTGCCGCATCTGCTGGGTGCCGGCTGTCCCCGTTCTTCCCCACGGCCCTGGGAGGCTGGAGCTTCCAGGATTTCCAGAGAAGCCAGAAATAGGGCTTTGATCTGAAATCTGTTTATAAACGTTGACAATGAATTCAGTGTTTTGAAAGCACCGCGCCATGGAGGACACATAAGGAAACACTCAGGTTAGTGGTGGTTCCTGGGGGAAGGGTTGGGTCCAGGAGGGGCGGCAGGGAAAGGAGGGGCGGGACGGGACAAAGGGCCCCTTGGAGACACGAGGACCCCGGCATGTTGGTATGAGCTCATCTGTGCAGAGCCGTGAGTGCGTGTGTGCGGAAATTGTCCTTGGACCCCTGCCCCGCCGGGTCTGGTTCGGCTGTCGGGGGAGCCAGGATGAAGAGGGTGCGGACCGGCCCCCCAGAGATCCCCGCGACCAGCGGGGGGCGGGGCTCGGGGAGAGGGTCCTCCGCGCTGCTGGACTCACAGAGCCTGGAAGCATCTCCAGATGCTGGCTTCATGCACACAATTTCAGACTTAATCCTCGCGGCCCCCCGGGGATGGAGGGAACCGTGCTCATCAGCTTTGGAGAGGGCTGGCAGCCCCCTGGTGTGCCTGCACATTGCACGGGGGGCTTAGAAGGGCTGGGCCCTTGGGATTCCCCAGCGGCCCTTCCCAGGGAGGCGGGGAGGCAGGATCGCCGCTCCTTTTTGCAAGACGCACTTGGAGGCGCAGGTGGGCGGGGGTGTTTCTTTGCGTCCACGTGTCTTTGTGTCTGGGTTCTGAGTGTGTGCCTGTGTATGTCTCCTCCTGTGTGTCTGGGTGTGTACACGTGTGTGAGGACGCGTTCGGAGCGGCCGTCGCCGAGGGCGGGGCCAGCGGCTTTTTGACGGGACACGGGGGGTGTGGGGGTGGGGGGGGAGACCGGCCTGGGAGGCTGTGTCTGCCCTGCTTTGGAGGGAAGAAGGGGCTCGGGAAGGTCAGAAGGGAAGGGCCCTCGGGGGCACTAGCGAGCCTCCGGGGTGCCGGTGGGAAACAGGCGGCGCAGCGGTGGCTGGGGGAAGTGATGAGAGCAGGGCTGCGCAGAGGGAGCGTCCTGGCCTGGCTGGGCGCTTTTATTGAAAAGCCGTAAAACCAGCCAAAACCGATGGTGGAGGAGAGGGTGCTGGGCCGGCCCTTCCCCGGCGCCCCTCCCCCAGCCCCGGCGCCGCCCCCCCATCCTCTAAAATATGGGTGCTCAGGATGCTATTAGCCCCAGGCAGCTGCTGTTTCCCACTCAATCTGCTGAATTTGTGCTTCGGGGAAGACGCACCGCAGCCGGAGCGGAGCGAGAGTCTCAAAAAGCCCCGCCTCCCCGGTGCAGAGACTGCGGAGGCCGAGATAGGGACGCTGCCCTCCCCTCCGGCCGGGCGGGGCACCCACCCAGCAGGCTGGGCCCCGCAGGCTGGGCGTCGGCACCTCCAGCCTGTTACAGAAAATACATAACACTGTGCGCATCACTGGAGTGCGTCCGGGGATGTTGGGTAGGTTCACAGCGCGCGCGTCACCAGCTTCCATGTCCCGCCCTGGTGACCCTCCCCGCCCCCACTCTGGACTCACTGGACAGTAACTCCCCAGCCCCCAGGGACCTGATTCTGCGTTCAGTCTCCGCGACTCTGCTCCAGCGACGTCACATAGAGGAGGCATATATGGGATCGGTCCTCTGGTGACCCACTTATTTCTGTTGGCACAGTGTCCTCGGGGCTCAGTCCTGTTGTAGCCTGTCTGGTCTTCATGGTTTGTTAGGCTGAATATATTGTGTGGTGCGGACAGGCCTCATTTTGTTTATCTACTCACCCGGTGATGGACCTTCCAGCTGCTTCCAAAACCTTTTGGCTCCCGTGAATGATGCTGCTTCTGATCGCGGGTGTGCAAATGTCTGTTCAAGTCCCTGCTCTCAATTCTTTTGAATACAGTTGACCCCTGAACAACATGGGTGTGAACCGTGTGGATCTGCATAGACATGGATTTTTTTGACAAATGCCGCACAGTGTTGTAAGTGTATTTTCTCTTCCTTGTGATTTTTTTTAAAAGATTGTATTTATTGGGCGCCTGGGTGGCTCAGTTGGTTGAGCAACTGCCTTCGGCTCAGGTCGTGATCCTTGAGTTCCGGGATGAAGTCCCACATCGGGCTCCCAGCTCCATGGGGAGTCTGCTTCTTCCTCTGGCCTTCTCTCCTCTCATGCTCTCTCACTTTCTCTGTCTCTCAAATGAATAAATAAAATATTTAAAAAAAAGAAATTAAAATATTGTATTTATTTATTTGACAGAGAGAGAGAGATCACAAGTAGGCGGGGGGGGGGTGGGGAGAAGCAGGCTCCCCGCTGACCAGAGAGCCCGATGTGGAGCTCAATCCCAGGACCCTGAGATCATGAGCTGAGTCGAAGGCAGAGGCTTTAACCCACTGAGCCACCCAGGCGCCCCGCCTTGTGATTTTTTTAAATTAACATATAATGTATTATTTGCCCCAGGGGTACAGGTCTGTGAATCATCAGGCTTACACAATTCACAGCCTCACCATAGCACACACCCTCCCCAATGTCCATCACCCAGCCACCCTATCCCTCCCCTCAACCCCCCTGGCAACCCTCAGTTTGTTCCCTGAGATCAAGAGTCTCTTATGGCTTGTCTCCCTCCCTCGTCCCATCTTATTTCATTTTTCCCTCCCTACCCCCATGACCCTTAACCCTGCCTCTCCAATTCCTCATATCAGAGAGATAATATAATTGTCTTTCTCTGACTGACATATTTCACTTAGCATAATACCCTCTAGTTCCATCCACATTGTTGCAAATGGCAAGATTTCATTTTTGATGGCTGCATAGTATTCCAGTGTGTGTGTGTGTGTTTGTATCCACAGCTTTATCCATTCATCTGTTGGTGGACATCTGGGTTCTTTCCACAGTGTGGCTATTGTGGACATTGCTGCTATGAACATTTGGGTGCACATGCCCCTTTGGATCATTACATTTGTATCTTTAGGGTAAATACCCAGTAGTGAGATTGCTGGGTCGTAGGGTAGTGCTATTTTCAACTTTTTGAGGAAACTCCGTACTGTTTTCCAGGGTGGCTGCACCAGCTTGCATTCCCACAACAGTGTGGGAGGGTTCCCCTTTCTCCACAACCTCGCCAATATCTGTCGTCTCCTGACTTAATTTTAGCCATTATGACTGGTGTGAAGTGATCTCACTGTGCTGTTGGTACTGCCTCTTATTCTTTTTTTTTGTCATTTTATCCAAATAAGAATAGATGAATGAGAGAACAAAATGCTAAAAGATAGCAACGACCCCAGAAATATACACTAACCAAATCAGAAGAGACCCAAAACTGGGAGGAGAAGAAAGGGGGGAAAAATTATATATGTATATATATTATATATATATTTAAAGATTTTATTTATTTATTTGACAGAGAGAGAGATCACAAGCAGGCAGAGAGGCAGGCAGAGAGAGAGGAGGAAGCAGGCTCTCTGCTGAGCAGAGAACCCAATGCGGGGCCCGATCCCAGGACCCTGAGATCACGACCTGAGCTGAAGGCAGAGGCTTTAACCCACTGAGCCACCCAGGCACCCCAATATTTTATATATTTATGTATTTACATACAATATATATGGTGAATAGAATAGAGCCACATGATTTTGGGTGTATTTTGGTGTGTTTGAAGAAACTGTATCCCAAAATTTTAAAGAAAGAAAAAATTATATGTATACAAAAAAATAAGTTTAAATACAATGAAGGGATAGAATGACTATAATAGTGAAAACAAAAAGATTCTTTAAAAGGTATTGATAATATAAAAAAGTTTAAAAAGGTTACAATAGGAAAGAGGAAAAATTAAAAAAATAAAATAAGAAAAAGTAAAACTAATAAAATTTAACTCTGAAAGACTAAAGAATCATGGGGGGAAAGCCATGAGTTCTATGTGCTGCTTTCCCCTAGCTCTGGAGTTCCCCGGTTCTCACTGATGGGTGAACTTGGTCTTGGCTGGATGTTCTTGCTGATCTTCTGGGGGAGGGGTCCGTTGCCGAGATTCTCGAATGTCTTTGCCGGAGGCGGGATCGCACCGCCCTTGCCGGGGGCCGAGCTGAGTCATGGGCGCGGGTTCGCGCTCGGAGGTTTTGTGCCCTGAGCGCTTTCCGTACCGCCCTGGAGGCCGGGAATGAAGATGGCGGCTCCCAGTCTCTGGCCGGAGGAGCCGAGAGCTCGGCCCCGCTCCTCAGTGGGCCCTCGGAGAAAAGCCGTCAGTCCCTCCGTGTCCTGGTCTCCGGCCCCGCTCGGAGCTCAGC
>CM052797.1:125027340-125048269 GCA_028533885.1 Nasua narica
CCGCCGGCGCCCCGGATCCCCACGTAAGGTAAGCCTGAGCTCAGAGCTCACAGCGCGGCTCCGTCTCCACCGCCGGCTTCCCGCCCCGACCCCTGGGGGCTCTGCCGCCCTCACACACCCCCGGTCTTTCTGTGACCCCGCGGGTCCTGAGACCACACTGTCCCCGCGAGGGCTCCACCCCCCTCTGCCTCTGGAGTGATGTCCCTCAGCGGGGCAGACTCTAATAGTCTGGATTTTGTGCCCCGCGGCTCCGCTGCTCCGCGTCTGCAGGGAGCCGGCCCCTCCCCCACGGTCTAGCTTCCCGTCGCCTCGGGTTCACTTCTCCCCACGTCCCACCTTCTGGAAAGCGGTCGATTTTCTGTTCCTAGAATTGCTGCTCTTCTCTTCTATCTCCTGTTGAGTTTGCAGGTGTTCACAATGGTTTGATAGCCATCTAGCTGGACTCCTGGGACCCAACGATATTTAGGACTCCTACTCCTCCGCCATCTTGCTCCTCGAACTATGAGGGGCAAGTTTATGATTTTTAAATGGCATTTCCTTCTCTCTAGCTTCCTTTATTGTACGAACACAGTATATAATGCAGGTCATATACAAATTACGTGTGCCTGGACTCTCTATGTCATCAGTAAGGCTTCTGGTCAACTTAGGGTATTATGAGTTGTACTTATAGCAAAGTTTTTGGGAGTCAAAAGTCATATGCAGATTTTCAACTGAGTGGGGGTTGACGCCCCTCCCCCCTGCATCATTCAAGAGTTAATTCCGTATTCGTGAGAATGGAAATGTTGAATCCTGTGGTGAGTTTATGTGTAATCTGTTGAGGAACCACCATACCGTTTTCCATAGCAACTGTACCATTTTGCATTTCCACCAACAGGGCATGTGGGCTTGTTCCAGGTTCTCCACATCCTTGCCAACACTGGGTATTTTCTGTTTTTCTGGTAGTAGCCATCCTGGTGGGTGTGAGGTGGGATCTCGCTGTGGTTTTGATTTGCATTTCCTGAACAACTAATGTTATCGAGCATCTTTTCATGTGCTTGTGAGCCATGTGTGTATCTTGTTTGGAGACATGGCTGCTCAAGTCTTTTGCCTATTTTCAAATGGAGGCCACCAAGCTTTTTGAGGTCTTTCTTTCTAAGTCATAAAGGGTGGGGATGCTGCCAGGCTGAGTCTTAGAGGTTTTGGTTTACGGTGTAGGAGCCCTGGGTCATAGTATGCTGAGAACTCTGGGATGGGGGCTCTGGGAGGCTGGGGGCATCAGGACAGGAGTGATCTGAGTGATGGCAGAGCCTCCCTGCCCGTGGGGAGGCCCGGGTGGCCCCAGGTGCTGAAGGGAAGCGTGGCATCAAGGACCTGACTGCAGTGGGGAGCATCGGGGACGGTCATTCCAGAGCTCTCTCACCACCCTCCAGGCCCAGGGCTGTTGCTTGTGACACTTGTCCTTCCAGTCGTTTCCTCAGCAGCTACTCCTGGGTACCCTGGCTGTGCCAGTGTCTGGGGTGCCCACAGGAAGCGAGCCCACGAGGCTCCCGACCCCGCAGAACCCAGAGTCTTGAGCTGCACCATCCAATTTGGTGGACAGTAGCCACACATAGCTATTAAAATTAAAATACAACAATGAAATAAAGTGGGGATTTCTACTTCTAGCTAAGATGAAATGCCGTGGATTAGAACCATCTTCCAATCTGAAATAAGTGAGGGATGGACAAAAGTATGTGAAAAATCCGTTGTCAAGGCCCTGGAAGTCAAGTGTTGGAGGACAGAGAGAGGCTGGAGACCAGCGAGGGGAGTCCTGCAACTGGCCCAGCTCACAGATGGGGAGAATGTCCATGCAGGAAGGAGGGGTGCAGACAGAGCCCAGCAACTCCCTGCAATGAGGGTGGATCCCCAGCGGGGACCAAGGAGACGAGAATGTGAGGCCAGTGGATTGGAGAGGAGAGTACCCACCAGTGCTCTTGGACTGAAGAGAGTCCCTCTGAGGATTCAGATGATTCAGTTGAGGGCTGATAGGCTTATGCGAGTGGGGGAGCTTTCCAGGGTGGGGGAAGGGTATCACCTCTTCCTGATACTCAGTCTGGAAAATCTCAGGGCTCCTTGGACAGAATACTCTCAAGGACCTTGCTTTCGTCGTGGGGGTGACCAGCCCCAGACTAAGCCCTGCTTCTGTCCTGCCTAAGAGCATCTTAGAAGCAAGCCCTGAATGACCAAACTGTGGTGAAGTGACTTAAATGTATCTCAGAGAAAGCTCAAGAATCCAGAACCCAACAGGGTAAAATTCAGTGTCTGGAATCCCATAAAAAATTCACAAGTGAGCAAAGAAGCAGGAAAACACAACCCATAATGAGGGGATAAATCACCAAAACCAACCCAGACCTGGCACAGATGTTAGAATCGCAGACAAAAGCACTAAAAACAGTTATTACAGCCAGATTCCGTATGTTCAAAAAGTTAAGCAGAGACATGGAAGATGTAAAAAAAGACCCAAACCAAACTTCTCGAGATGAAAAGTACAATGTCCAAGATGAAAAACACAGCAGATATGATTAATGGTGGATCAGATGGCAAGGAAGAAGTGATTAGCAAACTCGAGGATATAGCAATACAAACAATCCAAAATGAAGCATGGAGAGGGAATATTAATTCAGAATGAACAGAGTACCAGTGAACTTTGGGAGAACTTGAAATGGCCTCAAACGTGTAATTGGAGTATCTGAAGGAGAGACAGAGGTAGGGACAGAAAAATGTGAGAAGAGATAATGGCCAAACATTTTCCACATATGATGAAACCTGTAAACTCACAGCTCCAGGAAGCTCAACGAAGACAGAGTGTAGGAAATATGAAAAATGAAAAACCTCTGGCACCAAAGCATACCTTAATCAAATCACTCCAAACTAGTGATAAAGACAAAATCTCAAAAGCAGCCAGAAAAATAAAAGAGAAGATTCACACCATGGAAACCGGTGAGGATGGCAATGGACTTGTGGGAAACGTAAGCCAGGAGCTGTGGCGGCATCTCTAAAATCCAGACAGAAAAACATTTATCAGTCTAGAATTCCATACCCAGAAAAAATGTCTTCCAAAACCGAAGGCAAAATAAAGACTTACAAACACATAGAAGCCGAAAAGACTACTCTCCAGAAGACCCAAGCGATGAGAAGTGTGAAAGGGGGTCCTCCAGGCAGGAGGAGGACACCAGGTGGCACGCAGGTCTATATATGGGAATGGGAAGTACTGGGACTGGCAGTTTATAGCTAAACACATAAGATCTATTTTCATTATGCAAGCATATTTAGCAGACACGTATCTAAACAAACATGATAATCATGCCATGTGGGGTTTATGATGTATGTGAAAATAAAATGCATGAAGACAATAGCACAAAGGTTTTGGGGGGAAATTGGAAATAAGCTATTGTAATGTTACTATGTCGTATATGAAGTGGTACAATATCACCTGCTGGCAGAGTGTGATAAGTTACAGATGTGTACTCTAAACCTTACGACAATCAAGGGATTACAAAACAAAGAGTCATAGCTAAGAAGCCAACAAAAAGACAAAGTAGAATGGTAGAAACGTATTTAATTAATCTAAAAGAAGGTAGAAAGAAGAAAAAGAGAAAAGCAGATGGGACAAATAGAAAATAAATGACAAGGTAATAGACTTAATGCCATGAATTATACATTGAATGTAAATGGCTTAAATATCTCAAATAAGAGACAGGGGACAAATTGTATAGAAAAGCAATATCCAGCAACATGCTGTCTATAAGAAACACACTTCAAAGGTGAAGACACAAATAACTAAAAGTAAAAGAATTGGAAAAAGACATACTATACTAACATTCATGCAAAGACCACTGGAGTGACTATATTAACACAAAATAAAACAGATTCCAGAGCACAGAATATTACCAGGAATTTAAAAAAAAGTTTTGATGATAAACTTTTTTGATGATAAAAAAGTTTCATAATGATAAAGGGATCAGTTCATGAAGAGGACATAATAATCCTAAATGTTTATGCACTTCATAACATAGCTTCAGAATATGTGAAACAAAACCCAAGAGTTACAAGAAGAATGAGATAAATCCACAAGTATGGCCAGAATTTTAATACTCGTCTGTCAGAAATTCTCACAAGTCAGCAGAACATCAGCAGGGCCGTGGAAGAGCAGATGTGACTGACCTTTATAAAACCCTTCGCCCGACACAGGATCGCCATTCTTGTCAAGCACGTGCAGCACATTTACTAGGAGAGACCAAATTCTGTACCATAAAACAAGTTGCATCATATAAAAGGATCCAAGTCATAAAAGTCTCTTATCTGACTATAATGGAATTAAATCAGAAATGGGTGATTCCTGGAAAATCTCCCACGTTTGGAAACGAAGCAACACATTCCTTATAACCCATAGGACAAAGAAGAAATCAAAAGGGAAATTAGAAAGTATTTTGAACTGAATTAAAATGAAAACAAAGCAAATCCCACAGAACATGTGTGGATTTAGTTAAACCACTACTTAGGGGACAGTGATAGCATCAAATTCCTACATTAAGAAAGAAGACAGACTTCAAATCAATGACCTCAGCATCCACCTTAAGAAACTAGAAAAAGGAGAGCAAATAAATCCCAGAGTGAGATGAAGAAAGGCAGTAATAGAGATCAGAGTGAAAATCAGTGAAATAATAAACAGAAAAACGATAGAGAAAATCAGTGAGACCAAAGCTAGTCCTTTGAGATGATCAAAAAAACAACCAACCTTTGGCGGAGCTGCTCAGGAGAGAAAGAGAGAAGACAAGTCACCCGCGCCGGGAATGCAAGAGGTGACTTCAGGATGGACCCCACAGACATTACGAGGATAGGGAATATTATGGACACTTTATACCCATAAATTCAACGGCATAAGTGAAATGGACGATTTCTTGAAAGACCCAAATTACCAAAACCACGAAGGATGAAGTAGCTTGCGTGCCTTATGCCTATGAAAGACATCAAATTTCTCGTTGAAAGCCTTCCTACGGGGAGAACTCCAGGCTTTCCTGATGAATTTTACCGCCTGCTGGAGGGGAAGGACACCCCTGGATGAGACCCAGAGAGCAACTAAGCGCACGAAATGGTGTGTGGCACTGCTGGTCGCTGAAGGTGCGGGAATTAAAACCTCCAGGAGCCACGGCCCCACCCCAGGCCTGTTGGAGCGGTGGCCTGGAAGACTGACCGGTTGTCTAGGAGGACGAGGGGGACCGACGCTGAGGACCCAGCGCCAAACCGCACAACCTCTGTGCAGCGCAGTGTGGCCGCATCTTAAGCCGTGAGACGTGCACCCGCCGTAGGGTCCGGGCATCTGTTGCAGGAGGAAAGCACGTCTCTGTCCACACGAGCCGTCGTGACTGCACAGCCCCCCGCGGGGAACCCCCAGCTCTCTGCCCACAGGTGAGCGGATATGTGGCTGCAATACGTCCAAGCAGGGACGAGACTCCGCGAGCAAAAGCTAGGTCCTTTGCCCACGCGCACCGCGATGAGGGTCCGGCTGCCAGCGCACGACGCTGAACAGAAAGAAAACGGGATTGCTGATTCCATGGAGGATTTCTGTAAAGTTCTAGAAAACGCAAACTAGTGCATGAACGATGGAAGGCAGAGAGAGGCCAGGGACTGGGGGTGGGGACTGGCCGCCAGAGCACCGATGACAAGGGGGCGGGGACAGCTGCGGTGCCACGTCCGGACCTAGGGGTTAAAGCCTTCCAGGCCGCTTACTTGGCCCAGGCTCGGGTTGTTCCCCGGGGCTCGTGCATCCAGAAACCTGTTACACAAAGTACACTTTGAAAACGTCTGGTCTCGCCGTTGTGGTCGCCTCATGTCGAGGGCCCAGCAGCCACGGCGGCCGATGGCTCCCAGACTGGGCAGTCTTGACCCTTGTGGGAGACCTCCGGACACCCCCTTAGAGGGGAAGGAGCTCAGGAAGTGGACAGCGGTGTGGGGTGTGGTCAGTGCAGGGGGCGTAAGCATTTGTGGGGACGACCAAGAGGAGGGGGTGCGCGGGGTTGGTGGTCCCCACCGTGTAGACTGATGGCAACAATGCCCCGCATCTTGGGGGAAGGGCCCACGCGGGGGCTGCTGTGGGCCGGGCCAGAGAGGAGGGCGGTGCCGCTGGGGGATGGGCGCAGATGCTGCTGCTGGGGGGGCAGGCCTCGGTCAGGGCAGGCGAGGGTGACCCCGGAACCCCCTCAGACTCACTGGGATGTTGTCTTCATCCCCCGTGCTCACCCTTGGGGGAGTGGAGAGGACGCAGGGAGGGTCCCTGGGGACGGTGGACCCAGCCCCACAAGAGCGATATTCGCAGTGGGAGCAGATCTCGGTGCCTCCCCGGCCCTGGACTGAGGGCACTGCCCGGGGCAGGCAGCTAGGGGCCCAAGGTGGGGTTCATCCTTGGGGAGTCCCTGGTTCTGGCTCCTTCTCCCTCCATCTTGGGGACCCTGCCAGTCAGGAGGGGAGGCTGGGCCCTGGCCGGGACTGTGGGCGCCTGGCTTCCTGGACCCCACACCGTCTCCTTGGGGAGCAGGACCAGCTCTGGGGTTAAGTGTCAGGGCGGGTGGCAGTCACTGCTTAGCCACTCGGCCTTCCTGGGACAGTGAGGCCGGGTGGTCAGCCCGCAGATGGGGAGCCCCACAGGGGTAGGGACCGGTGACTTGGGGGTGGCTGTGGGGCAGGGGCAGGGTGGCAGGTGGCTGGGCTGGGTGACCTCGCCTCCAGCGGCTGTCACCAGGTGGGGGCAGGTGGGAGCACCATGGCCTGGTCTTCGAACGTCCTCCACGCGGAAACGCCAGCCCCAGCTGCACTCTCCTTTGCTTTGTTCCATCTGTCCCTTGGGCGAAATTGAGAAAAGCCATAAAAGCCAAATGACTGTGATCGCAGAGGACGGTCCCTGGCCCAGGTGCGCGTCGGGACTCACGAGGCCGAGTTGATAAAAATGTAATAAGTTCCAACCCAAGATATATTTTACGACAGGTGTGGCGTGGCCGTGTGTAACTGTGCTTAACAATTAATTAACTTTTCATGCCGTTCATTAAGCTCCATTATTTATGAGGCTGGGCTCCGCACAATCAGGCGAAGTCACCGGAGGGAAGAGTCCATTAAAACCGGGGTGCGCCGTCCGGCAGGGGCGGGGTGGCGGGGTGGCCGCTGCTCTGGTCGGCTCGCTCCCGGCCATTGGAAACCAGCGCGTTTGTGGTTTGCACGGGATTCTGCAGCATTTTGGTTTCTCAGTGACGCAGGCGAGAAAGGGAGCATGGGCGTCCGGTGGCTCTGAGCCCCGGGCCGCGGGGCTGCGGTGGGTGACCCGTCCTCTCAGAGCCCCAGGGCCGCAGGTGCCCTCAGACACAGTCCTTTGTCCAGCTGGGGAAACGGAGGCCCAGGATGGGGCAGTCTGGGGGCAGGGGAGGGGCCGGCCCTTGTGCCTGACCTCAGAGTGTCCCTGACCCTGGGGGTCCTCAGTCCTGCTGGAACACCCCGGCCTCCCTGGCTGAGGGGTCAGGCCCGTGCTCCACTCTGCGGCGGATCTCCTGGGGAGTCTTTGGGGGGCGAGCAGCCCGAGGGCGGGCGCGGGGCCTGGGCACACACGGCGGACCCCTTCCCATGACACCTTCCTGGAGGTCCTGCCTTGGGTGACCGTCATTGTGGACCTCGTCTATTTTCCCTTCCGAATTCTGGTCTTGGCCAGAGTGTCCCCTCCTCTGGGTCCTGCCTGCCCCCTCCGGATTTTGGCACATTTCCTGTCTGGCCGGCAGCGTGGGGCTGGGGGTGGGCTGGGAGAGGTCCCTGGGACGCAGGGTGGCGGTTTGGAGGTGGGAGGGGAGCCCCAAAGGGAGGGTGTGGCTAGAGCCTCGGTAGCCCTGGTGAAGGGGCGGGAGCTGGGCTCAGGGCAGGCAGGTCTGGGGGGGAGGGCGTCCTGGGCAGGGATGCTGGAGCAGGAGACCAGCGTCCTGGTCGGGGACGCGGCTCGGACACCCTCTCCTCTCCCTGAGCCTGGGCCCCTGAGCCTGCCCTGGCCTCGTGGGAGGGTCCCAGGACCGTGATGAGCTGGCCGGCGGCGCAGGGAGGGCCCCAGGGCCCCTGGCTGGCAGGGAGGCTGGGCAAGAGAGGGCTCCGAGCCTTGGGAGTCGTGCTCATGGGGGCAGTGCAGCCCAGGGGGGCTTCTTGGAGGAGGAGGCTCCCAGCTGGACCTGGAGTGGGGCAGGGTGGGGTCAGCTTTTCTGGCTGGGGATGAGATTTTGTGGGGGCTGCCTGGCTGGGGGTGGGGGGTGATGGTGTCGACAGCTGTTTGCAGACACGAATGCCCTTCGGGAGCTCCGACGCTGTCTGCACGGGGCTTTCATTGAAAAATCAAATTCTTATTTTCTCCGAAAGTGCTCTGGTCATTTCTAATCCACATAAAGCTTTACGGGCTATCACATTCCCTGGTGTTTTTCTTTTTTGAAGAATTGGAAACCACACAAAGCAGAACACACAGGGCCCCCTGCCAGCTGGCCTCTGTTCCAAGGAGTCTCTCGGTGACCCTGCCCTCTGCTCGGAGCCCCCTTGGATCCGACAGGCAGGTGCTGGCCCTGCGAAGTGGAGCACCAGGCAGGGGTGGGGTAGGGAGGGCGGGAGGCGGGGCTTCTGGGACCCAGCTCTGCCCACCCAGGTGCTGGACATCTGGCTGCCAGGTGAGGTGGGGGCAGAAGGGAGCCCCCCCCCCCCCGCGCCGTCCCTGGTCTGTGGCTCCTTGTCCCCTTCTGTATGGGAGGGAGGAGAAGCGGTGTGCGTGTGGGTCAGTGAGTGTGCATGCGTGTACGTGGGTGTGCGCGCAGTGTGCAAGGCCCTGTGGCTGCCGTGTGGGCGTGCTGCGTTTCCTGGCATCCGTGTCGGCGCACACCGTGCAGGGGACGGGGTGGGGGGCCCGTGCTTCACTGTGGGTGTCAGTGGGGGCCGTGACCCCGACTCCTGCCCCAGCCGCAGGAGCGCTGGGTGGTGGCTCCTTCTTGGGGACGGGTGGCCCGGCCTGGGTGGGGGCGAAGTCTGATGGGTCTGCCCATAGCCGCCGGCACCGCGGAGCCCCCAGCCCCCACTCAGCCAGCTGTGCTGAGCTCCAGACACGCGGCCGAGCCTGTGGTGGGGGGCCACGTCCTTCTCGTGGCCCAGGACCCTGGCAGGAAGGCAGAGAGCGGGATTCTCTGGGGGCTCTGCAGGCTGAGAGGGCAGTGCCATTCTCGGCATGTTTTCTGGGCCCTGGCTCGGCCCTCCGCAGAGGACGGGAGCATAGGTGGCCGCAGGGACAAGGGTCCTTGGGGACTCAGCCTCCATCCGGGAAGGGCAGGGACTCAAGGAGACCCAGGAAGGAGATTGCCTCCCTTTCCTGGGTCTGCGTCCTGGCCCTGGGGGAGTGGGACCCACTCCTGACCTAGCTGTGTGACGAGGGCCAGGCGTTTTCTCGGTGACAGTGCGGGTCACCTGTTTGCCCCGGAGCCCACCCCCACCGTGGCCAGGCCCAGTCATACCCCACTGTGGCAGGACCTGTCATACCCCAGCAGGCCTGCTGTCCCTGCAGACGCTCCAGCCTCCTGACCTCTGGGGCAGCCCCGAGAGACGAGGCTGGGGTACTGCCCTGTCTTCAGGAGGCAGGTGGCTGTCCCAGGCTCCGCCCCACCCAGGGCACTTTGGCCAGCAAGCCCTTCCCCCTCCTCCGGGCCCTGGCGGAAGGCTCCTCCTCAGAGGGCCGAGGCTGCCTGCTGGCAGGATTTCTTGTGGACCTGGTGTCCTCGAGGGACCCAGGAAGGAGCCCCAAGCCCTGGACCGTGCCTGTGCTCCCTGCTGATCTTCTCCCTCCTCTGGGGACTTCCAGCGAAGGCCTGAGGAAGTCTGAGCTCCAGCGTCTGATCTGCCCCCTCCTCTGGTCGCTGGGGGTCAGCCATTCCCCTGGCCCCACCAGACAGTCTGTTCTAGAGGGGATACAGGCACAGTCAGAGGCATCCTCGGGACAGGGTCGGGGCGACAAAAGGGAGGAGGGCTGGGCCCCCACAGAGGCCAGAACAGGGCTGTGCCTATATCCTGGCCCAGGACGTGGGGTCCCCCCAACTCCGGCAGTAGAGAGGGGGTGGCCTCAAGTGGGCCGTCCAGAACACATGGACCCCTGGCAGGCCCGGCTGGGCGTGGGTGCTGGGTTGGAGGGCAGTGCGAGGTGGACGGCCCTGCCCCTGACTGGCCCTGCGGCTGGCACCCTCCCCACAGAGGGGGAAACTGAGGCCAAGGAAGTCAGTCGCCCAGAGAGGGAAGTGACATGCCCAAGGTCACACAGCGGGTGGGAGCCCCCCGCCCCTGCTCCCCCCCGGCTGGTCTCACCCTGCGGGAGGGCAGTGTCTGAGGGTCGAGGGGGTTCCCAGGCAGGACAGGCCCTTCCCACGCGCCCCAGGCCACTGTTGGCCGTGGTGGCCGCACGCATCAGCAGAGCTCGTAAATAAGCTCGTGGGCAGGGATTTAATTTCCTCTCGCTCTTTCCAGTGCTCTTGCTGCCTCGTAAATCATGCGCTTATGACTCTCTCTTCGGCACTTTTGCGATGGCCGATAATGGCTGAGTAAGTGGCGGAGGGATGGATTCTGCAGCCGAACTTAAACAAATGTGCTCGTTGGAGCCGTAAATGATTTTAAGCAGAGCCGGCGGGCGCCGCCGGGCCGGGCAGCCGCGCAACCACGGGCCTCTGGGAAGAAGCTGGCTACCCGGGGTTCTGGCCTCCCTGCCCGGGACCCGGGCCACGTCCAGGGCAGCGAGGACAGCTGGTTCCGGGGCCTTTGTCATCCCCAGGACAGAGACCCACCAGGGCTGGCACGCGTGCGCGTGCGTGTGCAGTCTGTGAGTGGGTGTGTGCGTGTGGGCACAGGCGCGCGTGTGGGGTCTGTGAGTGCGTTGCACACGTGAGTGTGATCTGTGAGTGCGTGTGCACATGTGGGTGTGGGTGAGCGTGGGTGCACCATTCCGTGTGCACGCCCGTGGGCGGGTGTATCTGCAGCACATATCTCAGCAGGCTCCTAGCCTGGAACGGCCTTGCCCTCTGGGCCCTGGGGAGCCCGGTGGGGTGGCGGCCGCCCAGAGCTGAGCCCTAGTTCTCATCGGGTGCCTGACCCTTTGTTCAGTGGCCGGTGGGGGCTGCTCCGGGACCCGCAACCGCTGCCCTCCCAAAGGCACCCCTCTGCTGCCCTTAGCCTGGAGCTGCCAAAGTCGCCTCCGGCTCTGCCGTCTGGGCTCCCGCAGGACTAGCTGGGGAGGCCAGACCAGGACGGACGGGCGGATCCTATTGAAAAACCCGGGCCAGAAGCAGTGGGTCCATGGTGGGGGTGCAGAGGGCTGTGGGGGCCTCTTGGCTGAGCCAAGGGGACAGGGCAGGTGGGGCTGGCTCCGGGAGCAGGGCCACGCTGCCCTGAGCGGGATGGGGGCTTCTCTCCATTTCCCGCTCTCCTTCCCACCCCCCTTCTCTCCCCCAGGACCACCCTGTCCACAAACAATAAAGATGGGGGCATGCACAGGAGCACACAGTTTGCATGCGCGCACACAAGCATCTGCATGCGTCCAGGACAGAGGGTCCCCCCCGTGGGGGCATCTGGCCGTCGGAGTCTGCCTGACCCTCCAGCACAGCCCCAGAGCCTCGAGGCCCACGGGGCACCGGGCAGCCCCATGCCCATCTTTGTTTATTTTCTGCTAAACTTGCTTTGCCAACCGTGGGGCTGGAGCGTCTCCTCATAAACGTAATTGATATTCTCAGCATTTCGAGAAAAAATACGAGTATTAAAGATATACAGTACACCTCATAAAATTCTCCCATATTTCTTTTTTATGGTAGGTTCTAAAATTGGCAAAATAAATTCCCTAAGACCCATTACACTTAACGCAGAGTGTGTTTTGGAGGCGGAGAGAAGCGGAACCCACCGGCTCCGGGCCCTTCACCACCGAGTGGCCTGGGTCCCTGCTTGGCCTCGGGCTGTTCTCCCAGAATCCCGGCTGGAGCGGCCAAGGGCAGTTGCCTGCTTCCGGTTTCCGGCCACAGCCGGATGCTGGGCAAGCTTCATCTCCGTGCCGGGGAAGGTCTGTCTTCCTCTAAGAAAACACGGAGCCTCGGGGCAGCCCCCTGTGTGGCTGAGTCACGTCTGGGATTCCATGGGGCCTGGCTCTCCGCGGGGCTCCAGAGCCCCCAGCCCCGAGCCCTGCACTCCTCTCGGGCAGGTCCCCGAACTTCCCTGTCTCAGCTTCCCCGCCGGTCCCTACCGGTTGAACTCAGAGCGAGAACGACAACCTGAGGTCGTACATGCCTGTTTTTCTTTATCGTCTTTCTCCTTCGTGAGAAGAAAGCTCCCAAGACCAGGGGAATGCATTTCAAGAAAACTTTTCAAGCCAAGGTGTAATTTACATGCAAATCAGATGCGTGTCAATTACACAGGCATTTCAAATTTCAAAAAACATGTAAAACAAGTCAGCTTTGTGTTTGGGAACAGTTTTAGATTTTGGGGGAAATCATGAAGACGGCAGGGCGAGCCCCTGCGTACCCCACACTTGGTTCCTCTTACGAACACCTCTCGTTAGTGGTAGATTCCACCCCATTAACGAGCCCTCGCTGCTGGGTCGTTGTTGAGCAGAGTCTGTCCACCATGCGGTTTCCTTCCTTTTGGCTTGGTCCTTCCGGGCTGCAACCCCACCCGGCACAGCGCGGTGCCTTTCCTCGTCATGCTTCCTTGGGCGCCTCTTGGCTGTGACGGTTCCTGGGGTTCCCTCGTTTTGATGACCTTCACGGCTTCCAGGAGCGCGGGTTGGGTATTTTGCAGAACGCTCCCCCTCGGGGACATGTGCGAGGTCTCTCTCAGTCATGCTGGTGGGGGGGGGAGGGCCACGGAGACAAGCAGGGCTCTCGTGCCATCAAGGGTACACGCAACCCGCATGATGTGTCCTTGGTCACTGGGCCGGGGGGGTAGTGGGGTTTCTGGATGGAAAGGGACTCTTTCCCCTGGAGGGAAGTGACCTGATACCTGCTCGAGGGTGGGGCATCTACAGAAATTATTTGGAATTCTTCCGTTCAGGAGGTTTGTCAGGTTCCCCCATCGTTCACGTGCTGAATCATTTATTTCTATCAGTATGGACCCCGGGTATTCATTTCCTACTTTGGGTGAAGACCCAAGGCTACCGTGTGTTTGGAGCTCGAGTCATTCCCGTGTGGGTCACCGGCCCCCGTGCTCGGGTCCGGGGCCGGACACGCCTCTGCTGCTTCGTGCGGGGAGCGTGTTCCCAGGCCCTGGCTCGACGAGAAGCTCCCGGCCCCTCTAACATTTCCTGTGCCCGGGCCCAGACGTACCCTCTCTGCGGGGACCCCGGCTGCTGCGGTTGGAGAACCTGCTGGAACCCAGGATCTGGGCGCCGTCAGAGCGAGTGTGTACTGACTCGTGTAGACGCGTGTATCCATGTGGACTCCTTCTCGTCACTGTGTGGCAGTCCGGGGCCTCCAGAGACTCGGAGCCTGCAGGAAGCACGGGGACCATCGTGAGATCACGTGAGAGTCACCGTGAGATCATGTGACGAGGACCTGGCTCTGGGACCACGGGGTCCAAGAGCCCCGTCATCAGCTGTGAGCGAGCTGCGGCGCAGGGGAGCCCGCGGTGTGACGCAGCCTGAGTCCCGAGGCCAGAGAACCAGGGCAGCCGGTGGTGCGAGCCCTGGTCTGGGCACAGGACAGGACAGGAAGCATCTCCCGTCAGCGGTGAGGCGGGGGAGGGGGCACATCTGTCGTGCTATGAAGCTATGCTTAGCTCTGTAGGAAACCGCTGGACAGTCTTCCAAAGTGGCTGTACTATTTTGCATTCCCAGCAGCGGTAAGTAGAGTCCCCAGTGCTCAACATCCTCGCTAGCAATTAGTTTTGTCCCTTTTTTTTTGCTTTTGTTTTTTTGGAATTTAGCCATTGATGGATATGTCATGGTATTTCCTTAAATTTGTGTTCCCCTAAAGAAGAATGACATTGAGAATCTTCTCATGCACTTGCTCACCATTTGCTTGTATTTTTAGTGAAGTGCTTGTTGAAATTTCTGCTCCATTTTTAAATGGGGTGTTTGTTTTCCAAAGTTAAAGCTTTAAGAATTCTTTGGATGTTTTGGATATAAAGACGTTTATCTGACGTGTGTTATGTAAAGATTCTCCCCCAGTCCGTGGCTAGTCTTTTCTTTTCCTGAATGGGGTGTTCTGCGGGGTAGATGTTTGTTTGTTTGATTGTTTTTTAAAGATTTTCTTTATTTGAGAGAGAGTGAGAGCGTGTGCATGAGAACACAAGCAGGGGGAGGGGCAGAGGGAGAATCAGACTTTCCGCCGAGCAAGTAGCCTGATGCAGGACTCGATCCCAGGATCCTGGGATCTTGACCTAAGCCAAAGGAAGACGCTTCACTGACTGAGCCACCCAGGTGCCCTAGGATACATGTTTTTAATTAAAAAAAGTCTAACATCAATTTTTTCTTCTATAGATTGTGCTTTTGGTTTTGTAACAAAACGCATCATCAAACCCCAGGTTACATAGGCCCTATGTTTCCTTCTAGCAATTTTATAGTTTTGAGGTTTACATTTAGGTCTATGATCCATTTGAAGTAACTTTATTAAAGAGGTAACTGTAAAAAGGTAACTTATTAAAGAGACTATTTGGGGCGCCTGGGTGGCTCAGTCGTTAAGTCTCTGCCTTCAGCTCAGGTCATGATCCCAGGGTCCTGGGACTGAGCCCCACATCAGGCTCCCTGCTCTGCAGGAAGCTTGTTCTCCCTCTCTCTCTCCCCCTGCTTGTGTTCCCCCTCTTGCTGTGTATCTCTCTGTCAAATAAATAAATAAAATCTTTAAAAAAATAAAGAGACTATTTACCCAATGGATTAACTTTGCTCCTTTGTCAGAGATTGGTCGATAATATTGGGTCGACTGTTTGACTCTCTGTTCTATTTCATTGATGAATTGGTGTGTTCTTGTACCGACATCACACTGTCTTGATTGCTGCAGCCTCTTGGTAAATTTTGGAATTTGGGAATGTGAATCTTTCAACTTTGCACTTCACTCTTGTGTTGAGTATTCCAGGTCTCTGGCTTTTTGTATAAACTTTAAAATCACTTTGACCGTATTTACAAAATAGTTTGCTGGGGTTTCGTTGGGATGGTGTCGATTCAGTAGATCCCATTTGGAAGAACCGGCATCTTTGCAAAATTGACTCTTCCTGTCCATGAACATGGACTATCTTTCCATTTATTTAGATCTTCTGGGGTATCTTTCATCAGAGTTTTTAGTTTTCAGCATATGGAATATGTACATATTTTGTTAGACTTCTACCTGAGTATTTCATTTCTCAGGGTTCTAACTGGACTCCAAAGTCCCAAGTGTTCATTCCTGGTATATAGGAAAGCATTTGACTTATATACATTGACCTCGTATTTTATAACCTTGCTATACTTGCTTATTGGTTCCAGGAGATAGACGATAGATGGGTAGATAGATAGATAGATTTCTTCATGCATACATAGATTGATTTTTGACTATGGAAATATAGCTGGAATAAATCTCCCTTGGTCAGGGTCATTTTTATATATTGTCGGATTTGATTTGACAGTATTTTATTGATGATTTTTGTGCCTATATTCATGAAAGTTATTAGTTTTTGGTCTTATTTTATTTTATTTTTAATATCTTTATCATTTTGGTCATAGGGTAATGCCAGCCTTACAGAATGAATTAGGAAATAGTCCCTCTGCTTCTCTTTTGCATGGGAGATTGTAGAGCGTTGGTATCTTTTATCCTTTAAATGTTTGGTAGATTTTACCAGGGAAGGTATCTGGGTCTAGTGCTTTCTTTTTTTGAAAGCTATTAATTCTTAATTATTGTTTCAATCTTTTAAAATAGATATAGGCCTATTCAGGTTATCTATTTCTCCTTATATGAGTTTTGGTAGTTTGTGCCTTTCAGGGAACTGGCCCGTTTTTTTTTTTTTTAAGATTTTATTTATTTATTTGACAGAGAGAGATCACAAGTAGGCAGAGAGAGAGGGGGAAGCAGGCTCCCCGCTGAGCAGAGAGCCCGATGCGGGGCTCGATCCCAGGACCCTGAGATCATGACCTGAGCTGAAGGCAGAGGCTTTAACCCACTGAGCCACCCAGGCGCCCCGGGAATTGGCCCATTTTATCTTCAGTTTTCAGATTTGTGGACAAAGAGTTGTTCAGAGTTTTCTTTTGTGATCTGTTTAATGCCCATGGGGTCAGTAGGGATGTCCCCTCTTTCATTCCTGAGAGTGGTAATTTGTGTCATCACTTTTATTTTTTTCTTGATTAGCCTGGCTACAGATTTGTGAGTTTTATTGATCTTTTGAAAGAACCGGCTTTTGTTTATGTTGATTTTTCCCCATTGCTTTCCTGTTTTCCATTTCATTGATTTCTGCTCTGATTGCTCTTAGTTGTTTTCTTCTCCTTGTTTTAGTCTTAAATTGCTCCTCTAGTTCTAGTTTCCTAAAATGGAAGTGTAGATTATTCACTTTATTTATTTTAAAAAATATTTATTTATTTATTTATTTATTTATTTATTTTTAAAAAGGTTTTATCTGTTTGAGAGAGAGAGAGTGCACCAGCGGGTGGAAAGAGCAGAGGGAGGGAGAGAAGCAGACTCCCTACTGACTGCGGAGCCTGACACAGGGCCCGGATCCCAGGACTCTGGAATCATGACCTGAGCCAGAACCAAGAGGTGGGCGCTTAGCTGACCCTGCCCCCCAGGCGCTCCTAGATTATTCATTTTAGATCTTCCTTCCTTTCTAACATGTATGGTTAGAACTCGAGCTTTCCCTCTGAGCACGAGCCTTGCTGCCTCCCACGTTTTGATAATTTTCATTTTCACTTCCATTTCCTCCAAAATACTTAAAAAATCCTCTTAAGACTTCTTGAACATGTGTGTTATTTAGACGTGTGCTGTTTAACTTCCAAATATTGGGGGACTTTTCCAGTTCTCTTCTCTGTTACTGATTTCTAGCTGAATTTCACCATATTCAGAAACATACTTTATATGATTTCTATTCTTTTACATTTGTTACGGTGCATTGTTACATTGTTGCATTTGTTTAATGGCCACGTTCCTGGTGCGTGTGAGAGGATCGCATATTCTGCCGCCGTTGCGCGGAACGCTCTAAACATGTCTGTTGATGGACTTGACCGGTAGTGTTCTTCCGGCCGGCGTGCTCCCAGCTGGTCGTCCAACTACACGATCTGTCACCGGCTGGAGAGCAGTGTGCACGTCTGTCTCTACCGCAGCCTTGGGCTTGCCTCTTTCCTCTTGCGGGTCTGTCCACGTTGGCCTCACGTATTGTGGTGCTCCGCGGTGTGGGGGGCATGCGGGACGTCCTCCGTTCCCTGGTTTGCAAGACTGTGCAAAGAGCGGGCGACGGTGAGTCTGCCGGTGGCGCTCGGTGCTCCCCCCGGCTGCCCAGCCGCTCCGGCCTCGTAGGGACCTACGCCAGCCCGTCTCGGTGGCAGCAGGCTTGGCCGTGTGGCCTGCCCAGCCAATGGGGTGAGTATAGGCCAACGCTTTGTGAGCCAGCCTTCTCCGTCAGGACAGAGGGTCTGTCCTCTTAGGGGCGCTTCCTCCAGCCCGAATCCTGATGTTGTCGCCGACCAAGAGAGAAACCAGCACCTGGAACTCGGGGCTGTGGCCCCGGAGCCTGGGCCGGACGGAGAGGGCGGGGAGCCACGCTTGTCCGCAGCCGGGAACCATTTCAACCCCATTTCAATCGTGTGCTCTGTGGTGTCTTAGCAAACACGGCAGGTGTGGGTGGAGGCAAAGAGGTCTGGAAGCCAGATGTTCCCGGTGTGTGTCATTGACTCCAATAGATGAGATAGGACAGGAAGAAAGCAGAGGAACGGCCTGATTTGAGAAGGAAGAGACTCTTCTTATCTCTAAGAATACAAGAGAAGACTGAGATGTCCCACTCCGCAGAGATAAGTGGGCTCAGCCTGGCCAGACGGGGGGGGGGGAGCGGGGGAGGCGTAGCGCCAGTCTCCCCTTCCCCTCTGCTCAGGTGAGGGAGGCAGGCCGGCAAACTTGCCTGAGGAAGCTCCGTGGGCCCTAGGTGACCTCCAGCAAGGCTGGAGAGCGAGGCGTCTCTCCGGAAACCCCGGGGGCTTTGCGAGGGGCACGGGCCGGCCCGCAGCCTGACCGCCGCAGAGGTCACGGGGCACAGAGGGCTTGTGCAGCCGGCTTGGAGGGACAGGGACTGCGAAGGTCCAGATTGGAGGTGGCCTCCATGGGCAGGAATGATGCGGGCGCCCCATGAAGGACATTTCCAGAGTCTTTGGTGTGGCCGAGAGGGTGGCGGGGATGGAAAGGTGCTGCGTGTGGAGAACCGTGGTCTGGCCGGGTAGCAGGGCCCAGGCTCCCCACTCACCCTGGTTTGCCCGGGGCCTCCCCGGATTCAACTCTGGAAGTCCCTGGATGAGGCTTTGGGGTTGTTCCCAGGTTTCCTGAGTGTGGAGAGGGGACGGCAAATGTTCAAGACTCAGGGGGTATTGGCTGTGCTATGTGTCCCCAATACTGACTTCTCTTGACTGAGGGGGGCCCCCACTTTATTCATACCAGGCTTGGTCCAAATCAATACAAGTAGAGCAGGGGGTCCCATGCCCAAGCAGATGCTTCGAAGGCGCTGCGTGGCTCTGCCCCCTTCTCTTTCCCTTGGTCCTGAGTGTGGCGTGACCCACGGGGGTCTGCATTGCTAGTGGCGCCCCAGGGAGGAGGGCATGTGGTGCAGCCCGCAGGTGGCCCATCACTTACAGGTAAATTACAGGTAACTGCTCACTGTGTTTCTGTGGACCAGAAACACCATTCTGTGCACCATTCAGGGCCGAGATCCCAGGGCTGTTTGTTACAGCGGCATCTCCTGCCCCAAGCTGACTGATGCGGCTCGTGTCCTCACGGCTGACTTACAGCCTGGCAGGTACAGGTGGCCTCCCCTGCCCACCATTCTCCCTCCCTTGGGCCTGGCCCTACCCCCTGGCCGTGTGAGCACCGTCGAGCCCCACTCTGCTGTCTCCCCATGCGGCCTGCTTTAAACAAGGGGAGAAAGCAGAGAATGGCAGGCGCTGGTGGGCCCCCGCTGGGGTCGGGCTGCGAAGCAGGATGGCACGGGGCTGGTGGCAGCCCTCCCAGGACCCCGGGGACCCCAGGTGCTCTTGGCGCCTATGTTTCATTTCCTTGGACGAATCCTTCTAGAGGCTTCAGTTGGAGGCTTTATGCTCCGATTGAATATACATCTTTTCCAGTACTTTCCAAATCTGAGGGCTCCTCCCGTGTTGTTCCGAGCCCCAGCTAGGAGCGCGGCTGGGGTGCCGTAGAGATGAAGGAAACATTGCTCTGGGAGGGGAAGGGAAGCAGAAGATCGAACACGTATCTGTACAAATGGATTCAGTGCGATCCACAACTATGCAGCGTTTGACATTTAAAGAATATTTGATCCATGTTTTGGCTTCCAAAGCTGCTTGAGGGAGCTGCTCGTGTAATTACATCCAAATCAGGGTTAAATATAGTTCTCGGAGAAAGAGCATATGATTTAAATTGCCTAATTATTTGGGGGAAAAATCTGTTCTTCAATAATTAAGAGAATGAGGATGTCTGGCTTGGTGGGGGGGGGGGAGGGGGACAGTGCCGGGTGGTTCCCGCCTCGGAGACCCGGAGGGGCCTGGGGAGGGAGTGCGTCTACGCAGGCCTGGGGGCGTGGTGAGGGCGCCCAGCAGGAAGGCCCCCCGGCAGCGCGGGAACTCGGGGGTCCGCGGCTGGGCAGGAACGTGAAGCTGGCAGTGTGGGTGCTGAGCTGGGGGCCACGGCACGTAGCGGAGCCAGATCCCCCGGCAGGGCCGCCGGCATATGGGAGCACCGGTGCTGTGGCCAGACGCCGTGGGAGGGGGATCTGGCTGCAGGGAGAGCGAGCAACCCGTTAATTAGGTGCTGTTTCTTCAAAGTCACGTTGCCGGAGGGCGTCGGTGGCAGGCTGCCCTCAGGAAAAGATTCAGACCATCGTGGACCCTCCCTCCGGCCCTGAAAATGGGCCCCCCACCACTTCTGCAGCCTCTGCGTGCCCCCAGCCTGGGCTGTGTGCCCTTGGGCCCATGCAGAGGGGCCCCGGGGCCCTGTTGCCTCATCTGAGAAGGGGACGTGCCCTGTGGGTCCGCGCTCGGTGCAGGAGTCGGTCTGGAGGTGGACGCTGGCTGGACTCAGCGCTGTGTGACTTCGGGCAAGCGGCCTCACCTCTCTGAGCTTCAGTTCCCTGCCTGGAAGCCGCGGATGGTCCGAGCAGCCCCCTCACAGGCTATGGGGGAGTCATTAGATGAGTCCTCGTTAGCGAGCGAGGTCAGCGTGTGGGGTGCTCGGCAGATGCTCAGCTCTGTCGTCCCACAAATGTCTCCCCCGCACCTGGGAAGGGACGGGCCTCCGTGCGGGTGCCGGTCTCCCTCGGAGAGCAGGCTGGAAAGATTCCTCTCCTCTGAGTGTGGGGACCCGGCCGCCGTGGGGAGTGGTCCAGGGAGGGGTCTGCGGAGGCCACTCAGGGGCCGAGGAGGAGCTGCTCCAAGGGTGGGGGAGGAGAGCTCCGGCAGGGGCCGGGGGCCGGGGGGCCGCCCGGGGCCCTTGGGCATCATTCTCAGAACAGTGGGAAGCCCCTGGGGGCTGGAGCGGGGACCGCTGTGACCCAGTCCGGTGGAAATGGGGTCATGCGGGGCGGCCGGGGGGCCCGAGGAGCGTGTACCCTTGGGAACGCACCTGTGTCCGCGTGGTGCGTGCATGCCGCGTGGGGCGGGGGCCGCTGAATGCCCACACCGCGAGGGGGCCAACGAAGAGTGGGCCCCTCGGCATCAGAAGCTGGGCCTCCAGCGCGGGGGTCG